>VZRF01014560.1:0-78698 GCA_013396875.1 Vireo altiloquus | reverse complement strand
ATATAATATATAATATATAATATATAATATATAATATATAATATATAATATATAATATTGCAGCCATATTGTGGCTGAGATCAAATTAGCTGTATGCACAGATGGAGTCCCCAACTATTTTTCATGTATTTATTTCTGAATCTTTGAAGGAAAGAACATAATTTCACAGAAGTGCTGAGAACCTTGGGAGGGCTAAGCCCTGAAACACACTACCCAAGAGACTGTGGACAATACTTGACCTGGGCACACTGATGACATGCTGAGTTGCTCAGTTTAAAGTCTCCAGGGATCTGTCCTAAGATTTTCTGTGATTCTTTTTACTGAAGTAGAAGTGGAGTAGCTGAGATGTTCATGTGCACATTCACAAAGTCCACGTGAATGTGTTTTCTGTAGTGCTGGAGTTCAAGGAGAAGTATGTATTTGTAGTGCCCATACCAGCTGCTCTTCAAGATCCTCAAGGAATATATAGACTCACGGAATCACTTAGGTTGGAAAACCCCCTTAAGATCACCAAATCCAGCCATAAACCCAGCACTGCCAAGCCCACTACTAAACTGTGATGATAAGTGCCACCTCTACATGTCTTTTAAATACCTCAAGGGATGGTGACTCAACCAAAAAATAAAATCTGAAAAGAAAAAACAACAACAAAAAAAAAACTTATGACCCTAATCCATTGACTGCACAACCTCTGAGGGGAAGAATTGCCTCAGAGAGAGGGCAGAGGTGTAAAGTCCATCCTAAACGGTGAAGCATCACTTTAGATGGAAAAAGCATTTTCTTCCTTGCCATGCTAAGAAGCAGGCTGAGGTGATGAATAAAAAGAAGTGTAAATAAAAAGAGATAATATTTTAGAAATATTGTAGTTTCAGGAAATGGTTATTATCATAATTCAACTAAGCCAGGCAGGTAGATATATCTACCTATTTAAAATTCAACTTTTAAAAAAATAACTTTATGGGCTGTATGTGGCCACTTTTATATAATACAATTTTATTCCAGAAATAGAAACTCTTATTACTTGTTTAGTCAATGATTAGCCAAGGACATTGCACACTAGAAAAGTCAAATTTAGCCTGTATGGAAATCCCAAATTGCCCCATCATCTGCTGTCAAACACCAGATGCCTCTGCAAATATGCAGGGTAAACCAAATCTGAAGTGATTGAAATGCCACAGCTCATGCCTAAGTGCCAGTTAGCACTCAAACATGATTGACACCAGCTTTGGACTGGTTCAGACTTGTACTGAAAAAGCATATATATTTTTATTCAGAAATCTGTTACTTATGTATTCACTTAAGAAGCAAACGTTGTATCATTCCACTGGCTTTGTCTTACAAAATTAAAGCCTCAAATCCAGATTTCACACATCTAGTATTGCCAAGGAGCGGATTATTGATGTTTGCAATATATTCTTATGTGTAGAGGATAAATTGCACAAGATTTAGCAGTCTGAACAGAATTATTCCACTGAGAGATTTTCCATGAAGCATCAGACACTTTATTCTATTAGGAGATGACATTTAGTGTGGAAAAAATAAACATTTCTTGCAAACACTTTTTAAGGAATTTTCCGTCCTCAGTAGTGTCTAAATAGTCACTAACAACAATTTCTACATTCTAGATCTGTTCACTCACATCACTCAGTGACTGTTACAAGGTTTCCTAACCTCTTAAAAAGCTAGGTCTTCTAGAAGACAACTTCAGTTTCAGCAACCTGGTCTTTATCAAACATTGCAGCCACATGCACACTCTCCTGTACACCTTTAATTGCAGCAGTGAAATATGTGAGAAAAGGTAACACAGACCTTCATAATACAGCAATCTCTCTCTTTTATTGCAGCCATGAGTAGGCAGTGGAGCTTTAGGGTGAGCAGGTGTTTGAGTTACCACTAAAACTAATGAATTTTGTCCTCAGAACTATTGAGACTCATTGCTGCCCTCCTCCTGTAAGGTAGGAGAGAGGGAGTGAGCTCTGTCCTTTCTCAGAGATCCACTAGGGATTTTTTTATTTGACCTCATATAAGCTGGCTTAGAAGATAATGATTTGAAGAAAAATGACCCTATGTGGTAACAATGCCAGCTAGGTGGGGCAGGGCTGGCCAGCTTGGCTCTTTTAATGCATCAGGATAAAAACTATGCTCTTTCATATCTGTCGCTACTCACCTGAAGGCGGGGGTGAGGAGGTGAGGTCCAGTGTGGAAGCAGTCAGCAGAAGTAAAATAAAATACGTCAAGCTTTTCATCAGTGTGCCAGGTTCTGTCTCTCAAGAGGTTTCCACATGGGTGAGTTTTGTATAAAGGCCAGACCTTTGGTCCAAGGGGAAACAACTCCTATCTCTTGGCATGACACTTAAGCTGAGTGGACAAAAAGATTTTGGTTTCACCCCTTCTCCTTAGTTGTGTTATCCTATAAACCTACCTTGGATTCAATTTAGGCCTGGTAGGATTACAGTACTGTGCCTCTGTGCTAAAGTCTGTGGCAGTTTGCCATTTTAATCTATGGTGTGTGCCTAAGTAATTCTTGCCTGCTCATCTGAGCAACTTTTCACTGTATCTGAGCTGGGGAATAAGAAGGAAACAATAGATGTAGAAAATGCAAGCTGAACAGAAATTTGGCTTTTGAATAATCTGCTCCTTCTTTCATCCCTTTTTTTCCCATCTCAGCTTTGCAACTTTACTTACTCAAGTGTAGCAAAACTTCATTCTTTATATGTAAACTCCTGCAAAGCATTGGAGCTTCGGCTCTCGGGAGAGAAAAATCCAGGACTAAATTTTCATGTTTTCTCTCAATATCTGACACAAATCTCTTCTGTCTCTTCAAGGACTGCTTTGTTTATGACATCTTTTTGTTTTAGATAAGTACTTGGCATCTGAAGTTGGCTCTTGTAGTGTTTGTGGCCTCTAAACAGACAAAGGCAGCAGTGCTTTTATCCTTTCAACTACTTGGTCTTTGTATTCTGAATGCATTTGTGAGGTGGAACCTCCAAGAAAGGACCAAAATAGTTACATTGCCTTCAAGCATGAATAGCCTGCACCTGGGGATGTACTTATTGGGTACTTATATTCTACTTCCCAAGCCTTGCATATTAACAGTTTTCCTCTCTTCTTTCACTTAACTTAAAAAATATAAAGTCAAGGGTCAAAAACAATCCCAGCAACAAGCGCATTGGTTTTTACTCTGAAGTCGAGGCATAACAGAGGGGAGCCTTAAGGATCTTCTGAAACTTTAACAACAAAGTTAGGTGCTGCATTTGAACATAAAAATACAATTACAGTAAATGACTGAGTGACCTTTTTGAAAATGTGTTTACTCTTCAGTTTACTTCTAGGACTATTACAGCACCTTGACATCTTAAAACTTTTAGAAAAGCTTAAACCAAAGCCTAGATGGCTGTACAAGTACCTAGACGATGGTTCTGTTACAGAAAGTTGTAACTCTCCTTATTTCCATGTAGGGTAAAAGGTAATAATGACTAACCACATAAACAGTGAAACTTTTTGCCCTTGTTGTTGACTATGTGGTAGTACAGTCACAAGCTGGTGCTAAATAACCAAATTATGGAAGAATTACATCATTCCACTTTCAGAGCCATAGAACCCAAAGAAAGAGAACACAGAACAAATTATAGTCATCTTGAGATAATCCAAAGATTGTGTTTTACCTCAGCAAGAAGTTTCTTTGCGTACATTCACTCTCAGTTTGTTCTTCATACATTTTTCACACAAATTCAAGCACTTCAAAGAACTGATTATTGTAAAGAACTTCCAGGTTTTTTAAATTACAAGCTGTTTGATCCTTTTTGTGTTAGCCATAAAGCGGATGATCTGCAGCAATAGAGCTTGGTGTGCATTCCTGGGTGTACTCTGCCCGAGGAAAAAGGGTGCAGAAGCCAGGAATTCGTGGATAGAAACTCTTTCCATGGACAAAAAGTGCTATCATAACCCCATATGAATATGGGAAAGGTGCTGGTTCAGTCATCTAAATTCCTGAATTAAAGCTCTCTGTCTGTGGTAATCTTCCAGAGCAAGGTGCTGAGGCAATTAATGGTCACAGACCTGGATTCAAACCCTGTTGGTCTTTTGCACCAAGTTGAACAATATTACCAGAAGATTTTCTCAATTCAGAGGATTCTATTAGGTTGGGCGAAGAGGGTAAAAAAAAAATAGTCTATACATCTTTTTGCATTTTGTATTCAGGCAAATATAATGTGATTTTTTTCTGATAGCCTTTTTTGGTGAAATGATGGGTTATAGATCCTGCTTGAAAACCCTTACCTTCAACTTGGGCTTTTTAACTTAAAGAGAGTGTACATCTGCTTTAATGGGATTGTAATGCAATGCATTAAGAAAAACAGTTTCACAGGTGATTGAGAAGCAATTAAGGTGTGACTGCCCCAAAAGGTCAAGCAAATAGAAGTTTGACTTAGCAACATATCTGAAAGTAAGCACGACAGCCATCAATGCTGAGTGAGCTTCTCTGGCATGTGATAGCACATGAAGAAGCAATAAATACAGTTAGTAATGTCTTACTCATTTTGATATTGATGTAATTTACTTACAGGGTACTATTTTATGATATGTAATATCAAATCTCACATCAATATGCAGCAGCAAAATCTGAAAATGACACAATAAAATACAAGCAGCTGTGAGACTCATCATAAAGATGACACAAAATTATGTGAAACAAATAATATTTTAGAGTGGAATTACCCAATTTTCTAGAGCTATTACTAGAAAAACTTTCTCTGCATTGATTCTCACAACCCAGATATTTCAGAGTATAAATTATATTATATAACATAACGTGTTTTCCAAAACAAATGCCTTCTTCTACTGGATGGCTTCTTGGAAGATTTTCCTTTCAGCAATTGATTTCAAACACGAAAGGTGATAAACCCCTGTTATTAACCACTTGAAAGACTTTCAAGTTAAAAGTTGTTTCAGAGTTCTTTTTTTTTCTATTCAGATGGGTGAAAGTTTACTAAGATTTTTCCATTATTGCAAACAAAACCTCCACAAATTCTGCCTGCCTTCCCCCTCAATAAAATTTAAAAAAAACCCCAAAAATTATTTATAACAGAGATAGGAAAGAAGGATTTTAAGCAGAACAGAAATTCTACAATTTGACAATTTTATGTGAAAGAGCTTTTAATGAGAGTCATAAAGCCTTAACTAGAATATAGTAATCTGTATGAGTAGTGGTATTTTAATTAACCAGCAGCCTTGAAATGATTGTCAGTCCTGGCAGTATTTATGAATAGAGCTCATTCAATTCCATCTTTCTCTGGTTATGCCTCCATAAAACCTTCTTAATCAGTGAAAATTTCATTTCTGGCAGTGCTGCATTAAATTGTTGAAATTATCTGCTCTATAAAAGCATTTTCTGTTAGCATGTGGTTTTGGGTTTTTTTTAGAAAAGAAAGAAAACACTTTTTGGCATAATGTACCTAGTATTTGACTATCCTATGTGACTGGGGTTAAATTTATAGCATGTTACACTCCAAAGGTTTCATTGAGATTCACGCTGGCTCTTTATGGTTCTAGATTGTGCTGGATTGCTTCTGTGGTGGCTATTTCTACCTGAAGATACCTGTAGTTTTTCAGCTTGTTCCACCTGTTTCAGCTTTTGCATATTGAATAGGCCCAGAAGCTAGGACAATGAAAGAAATTACACCTCATCAGGATGAAGTGCTATTCAGTTTTCTTCATGATGTAGATGCTTTTCATTAAAAGCTAGGATTCTTCCTACAATGTTCCCCTTCTTCAACCATGGAAACAAAGTAATGCATATAAAAAGTGCAGAAGGTACTTAGGCAGCTGAAAATGTAGTTCCTCTGTTTATACTTCTAATTAGGCTTTTGATTTCCTTCACAAGAAAATTTATTTCTTGGCTGAGGAAAATAAAATGGGGATAACAGAAAGCAACCTAAATCTGAGAAAATCAAAAAACATGACAAGCTTATTTTCCTAAAATCCACATGCATGCATTTCTGATCTTAACAGGGTTCTTTTTAGTCTGCAGGAGTTGAGTCTCACGAAATAACATTGTGCTGTGACATAGAAATGTTTTTGAAGTGTTACACTCTTATGCAGCAGTACAAAAAGTTGTTTTGATGGCATTATTTTATAAAGATATCTTACTAGCACTTCATACTCAGTTTCTCAGAGTATTAAAATGGTACTTTATTCAGGTGATAACTCTTGATTTTTTTTCCAATTTTGTTTAGCAAAGCTTATAGAAAAATAACAGGAAAAATTCTGATACAAGATGAATTGCTGAATATAAGATAAGCAAATTCTTCTGCTACAGGAGCAGCTGCCAAACTGGAGAGCTGTCTCATCGCCTCAATTACATTGAGGCTGTATTGATGCCCTGTTACTGCTAATTGAGCATTTTAAAAGTTTCACATGGGCTGGAACTTTGGACTACAAATGAATGACAATGTGCATGGTTCAATGTGCTCTAACAATATTGTGGACAGTTATTACTAACTTCTTACATTATCAATTCATATTAGACAATCTCCTGAAGAGCTGTTGGTCATTGTTTATATATGCCTCATTACATCCTTGCAAATTAAATCACAGGCAATGATAGCAAGTGCTGAGTAAATAAATAAAAGAACAACATTACTATTTAGCTTTTTTGCTTACATTCCTACCTGATGTGTCTTGCTCAGCTAGTAAATGAAAAACCCAGTGGATATTTCTTATTCTTTACACCTTTTATGTAGATAAAGAAATCAGTTCATTTGCAAGTGAAACAGCTTTGCTAGTGCCCTCCAAACATTCAACAGCAAATTATTGATTCAGCATCCTCTCTATAAAAAAACCCCAACACAAATAAAAATTCATGTCAGATTCTCTGTAACACAACTTCTGGGAAAGAAACCCTCTCTGTATTGCATTGAAGCTGTTATTTGATTGCACAGCATCTCAGCTCGTGGTGTTTTATAGAAACCTCATGCATGTGTTTAACAGAATATATTAAAATAAGCTCGTTGGGACACTGTGTATCTCAAAGAAGATGATGAAGCATCGAAAGCAGACCTCTACCATCTTTGCCGAGACACAGAGAAGGAGCTAAATTAGAATGACTCCTCTCATCACTTCCAGAAGTTATACCAGGGATATAAAGGCCTTATAATCAATGATGGAAAAACAAGGGGGTTTCAGATGTTCGTGGAGTAGCCAGATCTCTGTCCACAGTGCTGAGCATGACCATTTCTTCAACAGGCACTGGCAAAGCCATCCACCCTGTGTCCAGGCCCTGGGACAGGCAGCAGTGCAGCGGTGAGTCTCCTCTACAACTCATGTCCTTGGCTGTAGGACCTTGAGTGAGGGCTGTCTGACCTTTGCAGTGGGCCCTTGTCCCAGCCTGCATCGCTGTTCATTCGCTTGAGTGTAATGCTGCAATGGGAAATCGTGGGAAGATTTAGATCACAGCTTGCAGTCAGCTGTAGCTTGCTGAAACCAACTGTTGTGAATTCAAGTATCTTAAAAGCTCTTTGCTGTGTGATGTTACAAATATTCTGAATAAGAGTGCATGCTGTCAACTGCTTTAATGCATGTAAGGTTTATGTCAAATCTTGGTATATAATTAAACAAAACTTTGTTTAGAGCAGAAATTAGGTCAGTGTCTTTGATTGTACTCCTATCACTACAAATTAACAGCGTCTAGTTTGTGAATGTACTGAAGCAGCCCTTAATTGATTAGTATACTATGCATGATTTAATAATATTTGCAATCAGTACAGTTTTCTATCAGCCTCTAATGTGGAGCTCAGTGTGCCTAGTATCTTTTGCTTAGAAATTTGATCCTTTTATTTATTAATGTCAGATTTCATGTTTTTGCATTGTCATACTCTGCTGCTCAACAATGGTGAGTAATCAGAGAATTTCACTCGTAGATTTCTCCTGGCCAAGAAGAAGCAGTACATGGGGAATGGTGAATGCCTTTAAATAGATCTCACCTGAAAGCAAGTGGCAGCTGTTTTGTAATCTAATTGAATTCAAGACTGGTGGAACCAGTGGGGGCCATGATTTGCAGTGACTACAGATATATTCTGTAGAGATTGCCTGTGCTTTTCTCCTCTCCTGGATACTGAGCTGAGATATTAATAAGTAACCTCTGGGCAATTGCCAGATAGGATATAGTTTGTTTCCTGGAGATCAATATCGTAGGATGGAGGGACCGTGCTAGTGGTTCAGCACTTCTGCATGAACACAATTAATTACATAGCTGAGCCCTGTGTTTAGACACTTTCATCTTTGATCTGCTTAACAGCCTCTCTGCTAGGGATTATCTTCCATCCTTACTGACTAATTTGACAACAGACTTTATCTGTGTCCTTTGAGATAAAGATGAGAGACAGAGCTGTCTATCAGAGCTCTGAGTTTTATGGTGTTAAAAAAAAAAGCCTTTACAACGTAAACTCCATTATGAAGGATACAAAGGAAGTCCCCACTGCAAGTATTCTAATCAAAGAGAAGTCCCCTGGTGCTACTGAGGACAGAAGTTGTGATGAGTTCTGTTCTGATCTAAATTACTAATTGACTTTTTTCTAAAGAACACCTACTAAGAATGTTGAAGTTTTACGGTAAATGCTGAACAGCAGCTGTTTTCTAATTGTGCTTCCCATTCTACAGTCCTCACAAATATCTCTTTAGATTAACAAACTAGAGACACTTTCAGTTAAAAGCAATGCTGATGAGAGGCAACTGTGTTAATGTAAGCGGATAGGTCTCAAGCTCAGAAAAACCATGAAAATTATGGATGAGTTTTAATAAATCTCTCTTTAAGGTTCTTTTATACATTAGTATTTTCATAGCTTGTTTTATGACATGAGAAGCTGACATGCTGCTGTGAGCTTTCCCTGATGAATATCTGCCTATCAGGCCACAGTGAAAGAAGTAATTACATGAGTTTTATGTCATTAAATCACTATTTGGACCCAGGCATAATTTACATTTAAAAATATGATCATCATTAGCAAATCACCATTGATGACCATCTTGATAAGTTAAGAAAATTACTGGTAGCAAGACATTCTTCTGGACAGAGTTTGGACCTTTGTGCCAAACTCTCAGATTGACAACGAGTGCTGTGTATACACATAAACACTTTGCTTACATTTTTATTTTCTTTCATTTTACTTAGCCAATTCACTGACTTGAGTGGACCAATGTAGAAATGAAGATATATTTCTTACCCCAGAGCACACATTCTATATATAATTTATCCAAAACATTTTATTATTCTAGGATAACTATATGGTGTAATTCTTTGCTATTAATTCTGACTGTTTGAAAAACATAAAACCAGAAAAGAAGTCAAAATGGTGGTGGGAGGAATACTTAAAAACAGAAGATAGGGAAGAAGAAATAGGTTACAATCTTGCAGATGTTCTCTCTGAATAATTTATTTCACACTTTAAATAGGTGGCCTGATTTTCAGCTCTGTCAAGCAGATTTAGGTACATTATATAGTTTAGAAATGTAATTGAAAGTTTCATTAATATTTTTCTATACATCAAAAGAATTTTTTTGGTAGACAAAAGTAGTGGCAGGGACAAGTACTCCTAAATACTGCGTTTAGATAAATGTAGGATTTTGAGCCAAATAAATCAGACGTGAAATTCTATATCACGTTTGTTCCACAAATGTGCTATATCAAAAATCTGGGTTTAGGTTTTGAAGTGCAAAAGTGGAACATTTAACCCAAGACAATCTTGATGTCATTAGTTATGCATGGGCAAAACCTACACTTGCCTGAGATAGCTGGTTCCAGCAGTGACTGGCAGATGGGAACACTAGGGAGACTGAACTGCACTGTCTTTATGGACAGCCTGAATCCGCTGTGCCCGCGAGCCTGTTCTGCACTTGCCTTGGACAACAACAGGAGCATTTGTTAAGGAGACTGTTCTGTGTTCTTTCAGTGGTCTGTCCTGTGCTTTGGCAGATGGGATTGAGTCGTTGACATGCAGGGTGGATGGATAAACTCTGTCAGGGCACTCCCTGTGGTGCATCAGCTGCTGCATGACCCTGGACCTAAACAGTGAGGGATGCTTCAGGAAGGAAGCTGCACAGGCAGCTGGCCAGTTAGCTTTGGGACTGCTCTGGCATTGTCATCTGATTATAACTGCAAACCATCTCCGTTGAACCGTGTCTGATTGGAGGCTCAGGGAACACAGTGTGATAAATTGCTGCTAGGTTAAAGGTCTGGCATCTCTGACATTTATCCACCTTGGTGTGAACGATTATAAAAATCTCAAGGCAACAAGAGTTCTGGGTTCAAAGGGGACTGCCTGCATGAACAAGGCATGCAGAGCCTGCCTCTGTGTGAACTTTTGAGCAAGAAGACATTTTATATTGCCTTTTCCATCATCTAATTTTCTTACCTTGGGAACTCAGTTGTGAACTGACCCCAGTCTATCATGCTATACATAAATTACTAACAGAACTTTGAAGTTCTTCACACATTTAAAGAGGAGGTTCAAAGATATATCCTGAAGGGATTCTGGAGAGATATGTTTGGAAAATTAAAGGAAAAAGTAGGCAAGAGATTCAAGTGAGTCTTGTATCAAGGAGAACAATGTTAACTGTGCTTCAGAATATCAATCATGTCAAAATGTGCTAATGGGCAAATCAACCTCCTTGCACAGTTTATATATAAAGATATGTATTTATTTATAGTCACATATGTGCACTTTTGCATGTATGCAGACAAGTATATAAAAAAAAACTATTCTTTTTTGTTATGGGAACATTAATATTTGAAGATTTTCTAGGTTGTAAGTATATGAAACTTGCTAAGCAGCTGATTTTCCTGTGTAGGTAATGGTTTTCATTTATGCCATCCCAACAATGATCCCCCATCAGGTTTTGCATAAACAAGTCATCATACATTTTGTAAAAACTTTTAAAATGTAAATTATTTACACAGAGAATGCTTATTGCTTAGGTGGGTGACTCCCATAGCTTATAAATAAGTTAATAACAGAAATAAATAATTCAGGTACATTTATTTTTGAATCTGTTACTATGAAATCCTTTAATATTCAGAGCAAATATATTTTAAAGATTGTTGGCCTTTTTTGAACATATGCAGTATTAAATATTGCAGTGTCTTTTTCCAGAGTTTGCAAACTACTTGCATGCAGAGGACCTCCAATCTAAACGAAATCATTGTACAACAATTGAGGCCTTGTTTCAGTGATGTACTTGAGCCCCATTTAGGCATGTTCATTAAAGGCTCAGCACAAGCTTAGGAACTGCTGAATTCAGTAAGAGTTAGTATGAACTCAAGTGCTTTCCTGAAAAAAAGCCTAAATTCTTGCTAGCCTTCTACAGACTGTAAAAATCCTCCCTGAAGGCAAATGTTGCGCTGCAGTGCAAGTGTTATTGCAGACTTTCTCATCTTTGCTGGAACCTGCTTACAACTGCTGTGAAGTGCTCCTGCTTTCAGGGAGTTTCAAGGAGGAGGGGATTGTGTGGAGTCACTATCAGGTTTCCCTCTTCCCCGCTTTTTCTGTATGTAAAGCCCTGTGTTCTCATGGAGAGAGAGAAACCATCAGATGTCAGCAGATCTGACAGAGAACTTGCTGCTCCCAATCTGTGCAGAGCAGAACGAATAAGGTCTCTCTCCTTCTTGCACAGTTCTGGGTGTGCTTAATCAATTAGAAAGAAGTTCAGGATGTGTTGTGCTTCAATGATAGTTACTATCTTTTTGCTGTGTCCTTCAAGCAGAGGAATCCAAGCTGGATTTTCACTACTAAGTGGGAATTTAATGTGATTTGATGACTGAAAACTTGGTTGTTGACCTTTTGTCAGTGAATGATAGTTTTTCCGCCTGAATCTTTCCTACCTTTACTTAACATCCATATTCTATGTGAGGTTTTTATCTTTCCTTTTTCTTTTGTGCTTATCTCAGCTTTTTCCTAATTTTATCTTTTTGTACTTACTGTCTCTTCTAAGTACTCCTTTATACACCCCTGTTTCCAACACTGTAAGAAAGGGCAAAATTTAAGATAGAATATAAATACATAAAGTGTATTTAAAAGTTAATAAAAAGCAACATCTCCTCACCCCCCAAAAAACCTCTTACTTTCTTCTCCAGAGAAACCCCAAACCCAACAACCCAAACTCAACTTTCCTGTGTTGTGCCCCTTCCTACCCTAAGTTTTTTTTCTCCAGTGATTTGTTTTCCAACCCCACTATATTTAACACAGTATTTGGCTGAATGTGATTCTTATTCTGAAACAGAAGAAAATAGACTTACCTTTCTTTAAAATTAGAATGATAGGACTAATTTTCCTCAAAACTCAATGTTGGAAATAGAAAGTCAAAGAAATGCAGTAACAGCTGGTTTGTATCCATCTCCTCAGACATACATACGGTCAAAATAAACAAATGATCTATCCACTGATGCCTTGGCACAAGTTGGCACACAGCTAATTAGGAATTTATTTTTCAAAAGAAGGTCACTGTGTTTGATATAGCCTGAATATGCCAGATGTTGGGACTGCCAGTGATTTAACTAAAGACATGAGCCTGTGATCTGGTGGCTGAGAGGATTCATCATTATTATGAGTTCAACAGTAAATCTGATGAGATGTTAGGACAATTAGGGTGATGATCTGCTGCTTCACAAATGTGCAGAGGAATCATTATAGAGAAGGGAAATAGATGAAATCATCAAAGCAAATGTAAACTTGAACTGTATTCATAAATCATAGAGGAATTTCCCATGCTGAACTCATAAATGCTTAGTATTTTTAGATTATGAGTACATTAACCCAAGTATTTTTACACATTTTTAAAGTATATTTATTATTTATTTTACTTACCTGGCTTTTTAGCTGAAATTGTTTATCATGCATCAGAGAAAAACATCATGAAGGTTTGAAGGCACAGTAAGTTTTTCATGGTAGTTTCCTACCTGACTGTCTTTTCTTTTAGAGATTATGTTATAAAAAAACCAAAAGATGCACAAATAAAAGTTAGTAGAAATATATCTAATATAATAAGTAAATAAATAAATAAATAGAATGTCTCAAATTTAAATTGAAATATTCCATATGTAATTTTGTTGTAGAATGTTTAAAACATGTTAAGGTTAATTCCTGTCTTGTTCCAGAGTATTATTGAAATAGATAGATTTGATTTGATTTCCATCTAAAGAAAAATTTACTTGTAATATCAATGCAAAATATAACAGCTTCTCCAAAGAAAGAAGAAAAGAAAGTGTAATAAAACTATAAGAATAATTTACTTCTTAGTTACACAGTGAAGCAAAAAAAGGAACATTTAGCAATAGGTCATCCACAGTGATTTCATATAATCTTGGAAAAGTCCTTTTGTTAGCTGAATTGCTCATGGACATTCATTTTGAATGTGTTTTCTGAATTTTAAGATTCTGTTTGAATAAAGTGAGGGACTCTAGGGGCTATACTGATTTTCTGGATAGTTCAAGGAACAGAAATGATCTATGCATGGTTTATGCATGGTGCTGATTTATTTACTGGCCTGTTTTTATCTCAGCTTATGCATAGCTTAGTCTTAGCTTATGAAAGGCAAATTCTCTAATATGTCAGTAATATTAATTCCCAATTAAAAATTTCACCCATGTGGTGTCAAGTAACTCTTGAGGTGGTATGGTGGTCCTCCTTCTGCTATGAGAAACAATGTGTCATTGAAATTATCTGTTAAAAAGCCCTTCTCTTTTTTTAGAGAAGTTTGGTAAGAAAGTTTCCTACTCAAGGGACAACTGAAATAACAAAATGCCCTATATACATGGTGCAGGAAACCATAGCCCTTCTGTAATTAGCTTTTCAGGACATTTCAAAAAATATCTTCTGACTGTCATGTTTAAAGCATAAACAGTTTTTTTATTTGATTTGTAGATTAAAAAAGTACTTTTCTAGCCTATGACACTGAACATTACATTAAAGTACAGGAAATATCCATTAAGAATTGTTTAAGAAATAAAAATAAAGCCAATGCATTTGAAAGCTTATGTGAAAGACATCTACCTTGGTCCAGATGATGCCTTAGATTTTAATTTTTATATTTTTCAAATCCTGTACTATTAGTATAACTCTGAAGTCTCCTGTAGCTTGTTAAGTGCTGTTCTCTCATGCTAAGATAAGACATAACAAAACCTCTCTAACTTGCTCTCCAAGGACACCCAGACCATCCTAGGCCCAAGAACTGTAAACCTTCATCTTGGGGAGAGGAGGCAAGCTTGGGGAAATTCCATCATTGGCTGGGTTCTGATTGGTGAATTTATGCTGATATCAGAGGGTGAAGAACTCGTGACCTGTCATCCATTTTGGGATCCACTGAGGCAGGACCCTCTGGAGCCCAAAAGTGTACATCTGAAGGCCTTTCAAATAAATACCTCCTTTATTCCTTTATTCCTGTCTAGTGTCTGTTTCTAGGTAGGCATTTAAGGCATCACAGACCCATGCTTTTGTAACTTAATCTGTCTTTCAAATACTATATAAAGTATTGCCATTGAACTTATGAATGAGAACTGTTATTCTAGTAGATATGGATTGGTAACTTTTCCTCAACCTTAGGCTTTTTGAATGGTGTTTATAATTTTGTTCATCACACTTGCCTAGTTTTCACCTCGTAATACATGGTGGCACATCTATTGGTTAATGGTTCACTTCAAAAATGACAACCTTTAGAGATACTGTGAAGAAAGTAGTTTTCTATAGTCTTCTTCAGATAACCTATGAAAGGAAATACTTTCTACCAGTATTACAGTTTGCACTGATTATGATTTTATTTATCTAGTTATGACCATGTGAAGAAAAGTATATTTCTTTTTGATAAGAATGACAGATTCCTGTAGATCAATCTTCTTTTTATTCATTATAGCAAATGCAAACTGCAGCTTCTGACTCAGAATAGTTGTGGCCATGATAACTCTTATTCTGTTTTTTGTAATAGCTCTCGATAAAGTAATTGAATATATGACAAAGAATTGTTAGATTTTTTGAAAGTCCTTGATAAAGAGGAGAGATTATATTTGAAACTCTCTTTATGAAAGAGATTTCTCCTGCTTCATACTTGTGCTTTTACATGCCTTTCAGAAAAGCATTCATTGAGTCAGTCAAAACTCTAGAAATATACAGCAGATGCACCCATTGTTGGTGAAAGTGGAGATGGGTATTAGCAGAGTTATAGTGAAACTCTGAATATTTCATTTTTTTTCTTTAACTGTGCTTGCTGGTAGCATTTGAATGAGGAGGGCTGTCTGGGAGATCACCCAACACGAACAGTAAGTCACAGGTTTGGTTAGAGTGATGGGTGAGACAAAGCTACTGGCACAAGAAAATGATTAAATACATTTCTTCATGCTGGTCATAAAGGGACACTTACTGCCCACATCACTGGGCAGTAGCTATAGCATGTAGAGGGTTATCAGAGCTGGGGAAATCCTCTAGGCCTGGAGGTAGAAAAGCCCACATTCTACTCCTCCTCAGGCAGGAAAGCAGGGCAGCCTGAGCAGAGACCTGTCAGACTCTGCCCTTCTCCCCTTGGCTCTTTTCCTTCTTTGGACAGTGAGTTCCCTGCATCCAGGGTAGTGTTTGATACGGTGGTGTCTGTCATTGCTTGCACTGACATGGGACTGAGTGCATACCCTTGTTCCTAGATTGTGCTGGAGTTTTGCTAAGCTGTAAGGAGACCTTTGCAATGGAGTAAGGGATAAAATGAGAAGGTATAAAGCATGTTAGGTTTATAACAAAGAAATGTGCAATTTACCAACATAACAGGGAATCATTAGGTTGGAAGGGTTAAATCCCACTGCCCCTTGGAAAGAGAGTAGCAAGGTATGTTGCCATTGTCAACCCAATGACAAGGCCAACTAGGGAAGGAAGTGGTGGAAGGAAGGATGCCAGGATAATTTGCAAACCTGATCGAGAGCCCTGGTCTAAGTCCACCAATAATGATTTTTAGGATTTATAGGAATAGTATTTAACACTTATGTTCATATTAAGAAGTTTTAATTTTTTTTTCCTTTTTTCTGAAAGGTTAGCTTTATTAGTGCATTTATTAATATATTATATTGATCCAACTTTTCCAGTCTCACAGTATTATATTTAGTACATTGTGAGTATTACTTTTGATATTTTATTTTACTTATATGCAAGCCAGAATAGATCCCAGGATGCTGTTATCACTCTGTGATATTTAAAAATACTATGCTTGGATCTTAGTCTATATATATGTGATCAATTATTTCCCTTTGACAGTGCTGTTATTACATACATATTCCACAATTCGTATGTGCTAAATTTGTTATTGATCTTTAGAGTAATGCTAACAGTATGCATTTATTTACATGTATATACATGCATGAGGACGTAATTAATTTACTTGCTATTGATTTGTTTTCTTTTTCATTCTGGCAGGTTGTTTAGCATTACACTTTGTAATTTATGCAGTAATGTTCTGATGGAAGTTATAAAAGCAGAACATTGTAAGCTTATTTTTGCTGTCTTAGTAAATCTGTTCAGACGGTAGATTATAAAAATGGTAGTCTCTGCACCTGTCCTTTTACAGAGGAATATAAAGTAAAATGTTTTTCTGAAGGTAAAAGCATAAGAGTGCCGAGATTACCTCAGCATTTTTGACATCAACATAAAGCCTGAGTGATAGATCAGGATTCAAAGTGAGGAGGTATCAATCTGCTAAGTTTAATCAGTGAGGAGTCCTAACAGTACTACTTAAATATTTAAAAATGCAAGTTTGCTGTTATAGTGGTGTGTATAGTTCTTATTCTCTACCTGGAGTATCCAGCCAAATCAAGAAAAATTCCCTCAAGTTCAAAGCCAGACTTCTCAAATTAGCCATTTGTATATGCTAACCTCTGAGTGGTTTGAATTATAGATACTACTAAACTATGAAGAGAATCAGAATTAAGTGTGTGTTTATGCTGCCTTGTAGCCTATATGTATGCCTGCATTTAGTGCTGGACATGCATTTAGATGTTTTTTTCTCTCATTCTGCATGAGCAAAACAGAACCTCTCTGCCCTATCCCTTCTGATAGCCTGTCTGGTGGCAGGAGGGATAAACCTGTGCTGTACACAAGAGTTGTGTTTACAGCTTGCCATTTTATATTACAACACCACAAAAAGCCAGACAGAAGGGTTAATTTTGAGTAATATTCTTATATCAGTTGACCTTTTAAATTCTTTTTTCTGTTATTACTTTTACACATGTATTTCAGTGAAGATGAGTTTTGAATTATACTAAAAAATTTGTAAGCTCTCTTGTATAGTTTTCAGACTGTCAGTATTGACAGAAATACCAGTCTGATCCATAACACAGAAGAAACACAGATTAGTTTTCACAGAGAGTTAGAAATAAAGTACAAAATGAACCCCATGTACAGCTATCAAAATGCAATAGATTACTCGTAAAGTCAGAATCTATATGTTCAGAAATTCATTTAGGACATGAGTGATTGTGCCATGATTTATATGGCAGCATGTGTAGTAGCTGTGATCCCTCTTGCAGTGATTCTCTATGTTCCTTTTAAGTTGCAAGGTCTATTTTGTGCTTAGCTGAATGTCTACTGTCAGTAAAATTTGCATTTTCTTAAATGCAGTGGTACTCTTCCACTCTTCCCAATATAGGTTTCCAAGCATTAAAAAAAAGGGAATACTGTTCCTCTTATTTTTATGTACATTTTACAACAGTATTTCAATGAGGAATGGAAGCATCTCTCTGAAGTTCTGGATTTAAACTCTGAAAATAGCACTTTTGCTTTTGAAGTCATTTTTCCAATGTCCAGTATTAGTTTTTTACTTGAATTAATGATTTTAAACCAGAAAGTAAATAAAAGTGAGTGGTTAGAAATCCAGGTAAATATATACACTTCTGTATTAGTATAAGAGGATATCTACTCAAGGAATGTGGTATAAATTTGGTAGCTGAGAAATGTATGTAATCGTATGATATTTAGAAGTGATTATTTCATTTTAAAGCATTTACAGTGAAATTCCTGACAATTATATTAAATTAAATAACTTTTGAAATTCATTTTTTAATTATAAAGTATTGTAAAGAAAAGTACATGAAACTAGCATTTTTGTTTCATTGTCATGCTGGTAGCAAAAAAGGAAAAAAGGCTCTGTAGAAAGTGACGTTATAATAAATTCTTTGTGTATTCAGAAGAATAATTTTGCTGCCTTTTGATAAAGAAGTAGTATATAATTTAATAGCTATTCTTCTGTAACTGAGGGCTACCTGAGGGCAGTGCTTGACAGGTCTGTTGAGCTGCTCGCCAGTTATGGGTAGGGATCCAGCTTTGCCCACCTCTACATGCAGAACATCAGTGGTGGGAGACAGTTCCTCTCCCTACTGCTGATACTTTTGGGAACTCGACCTGGGTGTGAAGGCTGAAAGATGCTTCTCTTTGAAACTCCAGAGTCCTAGGAGGTAAGGAGAAGACAATGGCTTGCACTGAGCAAGACACTGGGTTTGCAAGCCAGCACTCCTGTGAAGCAGGCAGAAGGGATGCTTGAAGTACAGCTACTTCTCACTTCTTCTCTCAGGACTCAGACAGTCTTCCGTGCTCTCTCTGCTCTTGCTGCATGCTCTCCTGCATGATTTAGCACATCGCTTTCAGGTGGATCCTCTGCTGTGCCCTGTCAGCTTGTTCTTCACCACTCAGACCCCCCAGTTTTGCTAGTCAACCCTACCTTAACAAAGGACACACTGGGGCTGTCCCTAAAGCAAGGCAGAGCTCTTACTTCCCATGAAACAAATTCTATGTACCTTTAGTCCATAGATTCTGTCTGTTTATATACGTTCATTGGTGCCTAAGAAAACTATTCTTCTTTGGGAAGTTCAAGTTCCAACTTCCTTTGCCCCTCAATTATCCATACGCCAGGGGCAGAGGACAGTGTGAACTGTCATAGATTTTGTGAATATGCATGTACTAAGCAGGGCTGTAAAAAAGTGTGGGACGATCATTAACCTGGAGTGCAGAGGTCCCAGACAGTGTTGGGCTGACCCACCCTTCCCACCTGTGTGTGTTCTTGCTGTTGAATCCACTTCAGCACAGCTCTCTGCCAATGGCAGAGGCCCCTGCCCACAGCACATCACCGTGTCTCGATCCCTACATGAATTTCCTTGTGAGAGAATTGACAGCTGAGTATATTGCATCTTACAGTTCCTGTGCTTCAGGCATGTCCTGGATGCCTGCCGACTGCAGCCCGAGCTTTAGGGAGCTTGAGAAAACAAAAGCAGACCCTCAGGGCAAACACAGAATGCTCAATAGCAGATGTTTGCTCTGAACAGCGGCATCAGTGACATTTAGCCTCTTCAGCAAATTCTTCTCTGAGCTTAGATGCTTTATTCATCTATCCTCTGACAATTAGCCCTCTCTTATGTAGGTTTCCCCTCATTTTACTTGAAAAGTAAACCAAAATAACATATTCATTGCTACTAATGAATAATGACTTGTAATATTGCTTCTCTATTCATGCTTAATGACTTAACTGCAGCACATTTTCTAAGCTGTAGCTGGCTTTTTTTTTTCCTTTTTCCTGCCTCCTTTCACTGTGAGAAGGTTGAGGCTGACAAGCAAGTCATTACCAGTGCCCAGGTATGTGCCACGTTTCAGAATGCCAAATAATGCATCTTAAAAGCATGTAGGTGAAAAAAGTAGCTTGTGCTTCCAGGATGAAAAATGAAAAGCTGACTGACCCACTTGACACACCTGCAAACAGCTCATAACTGCTGCTGTGGGAAGTAAAAGACTTTCTTTCTTTACATCCCGACAGTAATAAGTCTAGGTAATTCCTTTCTTCCTCTTTTCCTAAAGCCCTCTCTCTGTCTTTCCATTTAAGATGAAGAGTACCTCCCCTGCTGATTTTCTTTCTCCTTTATGATCTCGACAATAAGGAGAGCAGATGAAGAGCTCATGACAACTTTTGACCATATTTTGTTCTCACATCAAGTGTGCTGCTGAAATAATTTTATTGCTGATGAGGAAGGGTAACTTCAGGCCTTTTTTATTGGATACCGCTAAGTGACCCACTAATTCAGAATGTGTGTATTTGTATTACTTAAGTGGTAATACCATTGATTGATAATATAATCTCTTTGTTTTTCTTCTATGTCATAGTCAATAACTACAGTTTTGTTTCCTTTTACATCTGAAATTATTTATATTTAAAGAGTAGATTCCAACCCTAAGTGGTGTAAGTCTTTTGCTCCCTTAACAGGTAAAAATATCTAATGAAGATGATGTTATGCTTAAAACAATCTTCTGATCTCTACATATTACGTCTTCATAATTATCACACTGTGAGATTTCTGTAAGATCCAGTGTTGATCTGTATCCTAATATGTTCTGCAGATGATTACTGTAATGCCACACTGCAGGCATTACAATCTCAGCCTCTGGGTTGGTCAGGGATGCTCTCTGGAAGGTGTGTGTAATGTGACCCTGTAGGCTTCTTGTGAAAGATAATAAGGATTAGCAAACTAAAGCAAACTGTTGGACTGTTAAATAGCATAGCTAGTGAGCAATTAACATGGACAGCCATAGGATAAAAAAAATCTGTTTGAATAACATGAAGGATGTGTGTAAAATTGATGCTGTTCTGACTTCCTCTATTAGTACCAGACTCTTGTAAGGAAAATAAAAAGCAAGGGTAGAGAAAAATGCAAAAAATGGTGAGGACTGTGAAGACATGCAGCAGTTGGACTGTTCTGACACTGCTGTGTGACTGTGTTATTGTGCAATAGTGTTGGCAATTCCAAGTATATGTGTCTGGACAACTTTTATAAATTTTCTGAAACAAAATAGGAATAATTAGTTCCATTGCTCTGATTATGTATTTTCTTTTACTAGCAATTTACTTAGTGTCACTTTCTTTTCTTCTGTGCATAACATTTTGAGAGAGAGAGGTGCATACAAAGTGTATATATAAAGAGATATGGAATATGGCAAAATTTCTGTAAATTATACATGGCCCTGAGTCTCTATTTAGTCAAAATTCCTATGAAATATACTGCAAATTCTGACAAAATAGGAATGTGGGGAGAAATTCTGGCAATTTTGAACTTAATAGAAGAGGCATTTTTGCTAGAAGGGCAGAAACATTTAATCACGGAATGCAAACTAAAAGTAGGAAAATGACATGCAGCTAACTAGATTGCTCAAATTTTATATAAATTGAGGCATATTTTATTTACATATTTTAGAGGACGAGGTCAAGTGGTAAACATGACCAAATTGTTGCCACACTCATGAACAGTTTCATTTAAACTGCACATGTGTGGCTTGTTAAAGCATTTAATTTTGCTGTTGGTCCTTCATCTTTCTATTGAACACTCACAAATGATGTTTTGAAAGACCAGGTTAAGTAAAGACTGTAGTGAACTACAGATTTATAATTCCTAAAGTATACTTTGTGTTCATCCTTCCACTGAACATAAATTTCCTGGTGCTGACGGTTTCAGCTGCATTCTGAGCAGGGGCTGTGAGAACAGTGGGTGTACATATTTCTCTGAATCCATTGCCAATTCCTTCCATGAAGACTTGGTGACTACACAGCATGAGAAGAAGATTCCTTCACTGCAGGGACATAGATACAAGTGTGATCATAACTGGCAAAAGCTGCTTTTTCTAGAAGTTGAGTTGCCTGATTAAAATGAAGCTCAATTGTAAAGCAGAGGTCATAATCTCTCTGGCCGTCCTCTGAAAGGGAAGGTGTGACCTAGAGGCCACTTGTTATTCATATAGCTAAAAACTTTCAAACACAATTACTGACCTTTTTACATTCTGAAGATTTAGCAGATTACTGATGTTTTGTGCTGATTATGGTGAAGTCTTTGGCATTGTAATATATCCTTAATGTTTTGGGACTCTGCGTTGTTAACTGATAAGAATTCAAAAAAAGTTATTAATTTCCAAGTAAAAAAATTCATGTCTTCATGGGTGCTAAATTGTTACAGCTTATTGATGCTGATGAGTGTTTTTTATCACTTAAAGGACTGCCCTGGGAAGCATAATCATTTTCCAGTAGTGTTAAATAATTTGCAGACCTAAAATTTTCCATGGTGGAGCAGCTATTCAGAATATTCCTGCTTTTCCCATATACTACTTCATATCTTTGATTTGGTTGAGACATACACAAAAAAAAAAGAAATTAAAAAAGGCAAATAGACTCTTTTATCAGGCAAAACACAGTGCAGTTCCCTCAAGCTGACTGCTCAAGCCGGCTGTTCTTCACAATACATTCAGTCATGGAATCTGTCAGTACTCAGCACAGTCTCTCACTAAAAGACTCTCATAACCCTGCCATCTGTCATGTTCTGCCTGTTCCCATGGTAAAAATGGCTCCCCCAGTTTTGTCAGATTTGACAATCATTTCCATTGAGATTGGTGACGGAACAAGCTTCAGAAATGTGTTCCTTTTCCCACTTCTTCCCTTGGATTGATCACATCTCACTTTAGGACTATGTAGTCCTAAGTGACTTTTGGTGGGTCTTCTAAAGGATGAAGACTGATGCGCAGAAAAGGTTGTGCCTGAACTTTGTCAGTAGGTTACAGTGTAGAAAGGCTTTGCTTTAAACTTTCTACATTCTTTCAGAGTTTCAGTAGAGTTGCTCACCTTAGAAAACCATGCATATTAATTGGACACTGTATACATTTTCAGAAATATCTAGCAATGATGATGGAGATGAAGGCAGTGAGAGGGCAAGAAAAAAAGATCTGAAAATATAATAAATAGCAGGCGTGTACTGTATAGGGACAAAATGCACTTTCAAAAAATGAGGAACAAAGAAATTACAACATTGTCACATGCATATTTCACCTTTAGCTATCCACCACAACACATAAATACTAATCTGACAGCTCATACTCCTCTTTTCCCAAATAAGAATTTACAAACATTAACCTTGTATTTGTTCCAGTAGAATAGCAAAAGGAGATATGTTACCACAAATTATCATCTTCAGTGACTTCTGAAATATTCTTAACATGTTCCTTTGTCACTGGGTTGCTAATTTTATGTTCAGTCTTCATCTCATTTCCCAGATCATCAGTGTCTACATTGAGCACTAAAATAGCTGAGTCTCTCAGCAAGCATCAGTGACACATGGATGATCTCCAGTTCCCTGCAACACATCTTCAGTGAACACCACGGACAGAAGAGACTTAGATGTGCCAAAGATGATCCCAGAGCATCTGTGCATAATTGGCATGCTCATGACCCCAATCCATCCCACTAGTAATATCTACTGATATCTCCATCATTCCTATCAGGCAGGCCTTTCAGGTGCCTTGGCATTTTCTTTGCATGAGGATTCTTCACTGTAAAAATGTCTAGCATTAATAGCCAAATTAAAAGGGTGTGCGCTCAGATATAAATTCAGTAACTCTGTGAATAGCAAAGTAAAGAGCATCCTCACATAACAGATGACTGTTTAGCTGCCACAGTCCTTGAAGAATATCCAAATAAAAACATTACAGTGCATTCAGAGAAGGCCTGAATAAAGAGGGAAGTGTGCTTTGTATCTGTGGTAGTTATAGCATATGTAGTACAGCAGGTACACTGCGCCTTTCCAGACTGTCATGCATGTAGGACTTTAAATGCATTGTAATAATTTATGCTAGCTGAGGAAGTGGCTTGATGTGTTATCAAAAATAAATTTCTGGTGATTTGAAAATATGGGCCTAAGCCTTGATGACTGGAGCCACTGTTAATGATCTGAGAAATATCTGCAGATCTAAAGCAAATACATGAAGCCTGCAGGCTTTCCACAGTAGCTTTTGGACTGTATGTTTCCAGAAGTCTTGCTGAATGCACTTACAGACTGGCCCTGTGTGCCTGTACTTTTCATGCAGGTGGGATGATGAATATCATGTGTGACCTAACTGTACAGTTGCTTTTACCAAATGCTCGTCAAAGAAGCCATCACAGAATTTGTTTTCTAAGATGAAACCTTCTGTCAGAAAATTATTTTATAAAGTTACTTTATTTCTTGTGACTCTGCAGTTCTGCACTGAGAGAAATGAGTTGGATGTTCAGGGACAGGAAAAGACATTATGGTTTCACAGAAAAACAGTAGCCATTGGAAATAATAATAATTTTCCACCTGGGAAATTGTTGTAGGTTTTCTCATGTATATCTAGGAATTTAAATGTAACTTCGGAAGAAACTCCACTGTGTTCTGTTGGCTCCCTGTCTGCTGTAGGAGCACAGCAAGCATTCTGTGAACTGCCTGCGCTTCCAAGTGTGGATGTTCTAGAAAACTGAGAGAATGCTACAATGTGTATCTTTCACGTGTTAAATCAGCAGATGTTCAGATCTTCTCATTAAAGGCTTCATACTTGTTTCCCTTACCTTATACAGTTTATCACAAACACCAAAATTTTATTTTGAGATTTGCTATCATAAATGTAACAGAAAGAAAACTGTAGCTAGTAGACCTGGTATTCAGCAGTTCTATTTTGATGTAACCTTGTAAAAACCCTGTGAAATCTTTTTGTGTTACAGTAAGTGATGATTTTATGGTGGTAGTCACTGCAATATGTAGTTACATGTTTATGTCCTTTTACAGTCTTGTCAAGAATGCATTTCTAGTAGCATCACAAATTGTTCAGACAAACCTGTCAGGCTCTTCGTGCATCTAAAAAATATTTAGAAATATTTGTATTCATCACTGTACAAATTCAATGTTCAACTTGTTTGTGTAATGAAATTTAGTTAAGACTTTGTGCTAGCACATAGTCAAGTGCTTAGTATACTTTTTTGACTGAAAAAGATATTTGCTCCTATTAGAAGGTATGAAGAATAAATATGAGACACCAGATTAACACTTCACCATAATCTGAATGTATTAACAAATGTAAAAATACTACAGAAAATTGAAGCATGAGAATTTTTTTACAGCAGAGACTACTGTTTTCTCAATACTATTTCTGATGCTATATAGGATGCTGTTCTTCTGTGGAAATCCTGTTGTTAGTGTTTATTTTCGTCTTTATCACACTGCCATTACTGTGAGGTGAACTCTGCTATCTGGAAGAACAGTGCAGTCTTGTCCCATGATAGGCACTCCTTAAGGTGAAAAAATAGAGACCTTCTACTTCCAACAGGCTCTGGTATCCACAGGCAATTACTCTAGAAAACCTCTGTGATGGGAAACTCCATAGTGTGGAGAAAAAATGTACATATGGACCACTTAATTCCAGACATTATGCACTGATAACAACTTTCTGGCAGTTGTAGGCAACCCTGTCTCATATCAATAAAGCTGCTAATGTAAATTCAGAAATGTGAGGAACAAAAATGATATGCAATAATATTTCTCTGTGTTTTTCAATGACTGTACAATTTGGTGGGCATCTCTCTGATTTGTGTTCTGTTACTTCTGGAAAAAATCCTTTATTAAATTAGTATTTCATATGCTTACCAAGTTACCTCAACAGCTGACTTCATCAGACATCCCTCCAGAACTCATTTTGAGTTAGTTTTTAAGTCTATTGAGGGTTCTGTTTGGCTAACTCAATTTCCCTTTAAGAAATTAATAAACATTTACACTAAATTCTGTTAACTTTTCTACTGTGGAAGACTCTGAAAATCAAAGCTCTTTTTCTCACTTATTTTTATTTTAGAGCCTTATCTTTGAGTTATCCAAGTTACTGACTATATGATCTTTGTAGTTTTCCACTACTGCAGACTATTAAGAATAATTTTATAGTTTAGAAGAGTGTTTATTTGATTCTTCTTTTTCTGCAAGGTATAATTCTTTCTATGTCCTGGAAATGCATCTAAAGAAATGCAATGAGGTATTTTAGTGATGTAAGTGACAGTTTTGGCTTTATGTCTCATTATCTGAAAAACAGCATCTCCAGCAGCACAGACATATCTCATCCTGCCAAGGCCCAATGTAGAACATAATGTGTGAAAGAGACTCCAAATGAGGGGAATGGATCTCTTTCTTGCTTAAAATGCTATGAATTTATTCCTTTAGGGTGAATGACTGTATTTTATAACTCCAGTTTTAGAGATAATAAATAATTTTAGGCCACTGAAGTGACAGGACAGTACATCTGTGTGAAAAGTGAATCATCTGGGGGATAAAAATGAGCCAGATCAATTCACTCTGAATTAAGTGCATGAGCCCACAGCCTGAGTTATTGGTTTGATATTCAGATGTTAAAGTGCAGTACAAGAGCTTGCTTTGTGCTAGTCCTATGGCCAGAGCTGCTAGAAAATGTGATCTCACAGGCTGAAGTTGCTTGGATCTCGTCCTGAAGTAGAGATGATAAAAACTCTGGTATCCTGTTTTCACCTTCTGAGCTGTCAGCAGCGTCTTCCAGAGCCAGAGACCTGGAATTGAAGGATCTAAGTGACATGAGCATCCTGGTGACATGGACACAAGGACAGTCTGCAATCCGCAGACCTCTGCAGTCTGCCCACACAGAGGTCCTGCTGGCTGTGGGATCACCAGCCCCAGCTTGAATGGGCAAGGAAGGCCTGCACATACCTGGCAATTGTGTCAGGTTCTGAAAGCTGGCCAGTAAAAGTGATATTCTGTTGTTAGGGCAAATGGTGATATAGATAGATAAACAGCTAGCTAGCTAGCTAGGTAGATAGATATTTGACTGAATAGATACTAGAAGTTCACAGAGGTGGTTCTTTTGTTTTAGCGAGGGGTAGGGCTTTTAAATATATAGGTTAATTACAATTGATTCAAACTGGTAGTAAAGTTGAAATTTAAACTTTTCAATGTGAACAGCTCTTTGGAGTGTCACTTTTTGCAATGACCCAAGTAATAATTCAAGAGAGTCCTGCTATGTCTTACAAAGTCTGGGGAGGTCGCAAAGGGAGAGGAACTTTAGTTTGTTGATTTTGGGTCCTAAAAAATATTCAGTAACTATTATCTGTAGTTAATGGATCCACAGGACTCATGCTGATTAATTTCCTTATCTGAAAGATGTTGCTTTTCATACTGTAAATGATATCTAATGCTCTCTGAAGGGCCCTATAGTTTTTAGATTTTATAAGAGAATGAGGGAATGAATGCATTATTTTCTTGCCTTTTTGTGATGCTGTGATTCTATTATTCATAGAATGCTCTATTTTAATACAATTTATGCTTTTACCAGCATTTTAACATTTCACTGTGAAAGAAAAAAAAAAGAGTCTTTTATCATTTATGTTGAAAAAAGCACTTAAGCTTTAATCCACCCAGAGTCACTAACTGCTGTTTGATCTTAAAGGATGGCGCTTATAAACTACAGAAAGGCAAGGGCTAAAACATTCTTTATGGTGTAAATGTTATAGTGCATCTCATATTTATTGAAGGGACCATAATTATGCAGAGCCATTACAGTGGATATTCATGGCACTGTATCAAGCAGTATCTCTGAGTTTTTTATCAACTCTACGAGTCTGAATGAAGTACCTGTATCTTTTCATGGCATACCACTTTTCCTTCTATTTAAATCAACTTCCTATGAAAGACTGTGTTCTTGCATAAATATACATGGCTGCAGCACAGGAATTAAGGAAGACCATAAGCGTGGAGACTTGGTGGGGTTTTAGGAGTTCTCCTTTTGTTTTTCTTTTTGCCTTAAAGTTCTCGTGTAGGGCAGAGATGCCGCAAGACCAGGACTGGGAAAAAGGGGTTGGGTGGAGCCGCTATCATTCTTGTTCTCTCAGCTTTTGGAGGGGAGAGTAGCTGCAGTCGCTGTGGGGAGAATTCATCACCACTATGGGGTTCTGCCTTCTGCTGCCTTCCTTCTACCTGCCTGCTGTTTCCTGAGGGTCGTGCCAGGCCCGGGGTTTGTGCAGCACCTTCTTGACCGCCATCACCGCGTGAGGGCCTGGCTCCGCAGCGCCCCCTGCAGGCGCGGGGGAACCATCGCACCCGCCCCGCCCCGCGGGAGCCGCCAGCGCCCCCTGTCGGCCATGAGCATCCCTGCAGCGCAGGGCAAGGGCCCGAGAGCGCCGAGAGCCGAGAGAGCCACTGGCACCGCGCTCTGCTCTGCTGGGATCGCTGCCCTAGGCACTGCTGCCTGCTTGCCTGGTTATATACATGCATATTAGTAAAGAACTGTTATTCGTATTCCTTGTATCTCTGCCTGAAAGCCCTTTAATTTCAAAATTATAATAATTCAGAGGGAAGAGGGTTGCATCTTACATTCCAAGGGAGGCTCCTGCCTTCTGTAGCAGACACCTTTCAAACCAAGACAAGACTGTACAAGGTCTGGTTGAGTTATTCTTAAAGTGAACCTGTTGCTTTTTTGAATTTATTTTGTTGCATTTTCTGTATCATCTCCTGTTCATAAGTTTGACTCATGTTGCATTACACAACTGTGGTGGGTTTTAGGTTTGCACTGGGTGAGATTTTTATTTGCACTGTAAATGGTATGCTCTGTATCGCCCCCTTTTCCTACGGGTGAATGGTTTGTCCCTGATATCCCTCCCCCCTGTCCCCTACGTCAGCTGTATCCCATTGGCTGTGGTCCCTCTCTGTCCCCTCCCACCCTGGGGGTTTAAAACCAGGCGGGAAGCTTCGCTCACCCTCTTTGGCCTCCTGGAACTGGTTCTATTACAGCTACTGGACCGTGGTCCCGAGGAAAAGAGCACCTTTCAGTCCTTTGCTTTTGTTCATAACGCACTGCATTCCCCCAGGTTCCTGATCTAGCCGGACGGAGCCTCATGGGGAAAAGCAAATGCATTAGCTGGCGCCCAACGTGGGGCTCAAACCCACGACCCTGGGAGTAAGAGTCCTGTGCTCTACCAACTGAGTTAGCCAGGCAGAGCCTAATGGGGAAAAGTAAATGTGTTAGACTCATATCTCAGCAATGTTCTAGTGCTGTGGGTGCTTTTTAGCTCCATATTTGGAAAGTAAAAATTAATGATCACTGCTTTTCCAGTGTTGCTTTTCCTACTGATTATTAGCATGAAGAGGTTACAAAGCTGACCACATAGATCAAGTACAGATTCCTCATAAGTTTAGGAATCACCAGGTTTTGTGATACTGTTTATCATTCAGAAGAACTGAATTAATAATTATAAATTACATTCTAATATTGGCATTGATGTTGGAGAAGGACTTTTTACTAGACCATGCAATGATAGGGCAAGGGGTAGTTGCTGGAGAACTGAAAGGGGGTAGTTTTAGATCAGATATTAGGAAGAAATTCTATACTATGAAGGTAATGAGGCACTGGAATAGGTTGCCCAGAGAAGCTGTGGTTCCCCCATCCCTGGAAGTGTTCAAGGACGGGTTGGACGAGGCTTTGATCAACGTCGTCTACTAGAAGGTGTCCAAGCCCTTGGCAGTGGATCTTTAAGGTCCCTCCCAACCCAAACCTTTTTACAATTCCACAATATTTTTCTGGAAACCTTATTCTCATGTAGGGGCCTGGAGAACTGTGTCAAAGTCAGGCAAATGAAGAAGCAAATTGTCTTGGTTTGAAACACAGGTGTCTGCTGAGGAAGACAGAAGCCTCCCTTTGAATAGAAAATGCTACCCCCTTCCTTCCGAATTATTATAATTTTGAAATTAAGGGATTTTGAGGCAAAGATATGAGGAATAGGAATAACAGTTCTTTACTAATATATGTAAATATATAAAACAAGGCAGAAAAAACCCAAAAAACAAAAAACCACTGGTTTGAACTGACAGAGTCAGATATGACCTAACACCCTGTTAGTCAGGGTAGTGGTAGCAGTCTGATAAGATGGTGGCTGCAGTCCCCCTGAAGTGAATGGATGTGGTTCTGTTGAAGCAGTGATCCTGTAGAAAGGTCTGGTCTTCCTCGGAAGGTCCAGTGGTGGCTATGTATCTCCTGTCCTCTGGGAATTCCAGTGGAAAAGGCTCCTATGGTGTTTGAAATCTCAGCTTATATTCAGGATGGAATGCTTGGATCTTCCCTCTGGGTGGAACATCTCACAATGGGATGATGAGTCATGGGGCGAGGCACTGATGGATCCATTAACAGGAGATAGTCCAGGGGCGAGTTATCTGTGAGTCATGGGCAAGGCATTGATGGGCCCCTTAACAGAAGATAGTCTGGAGGGAGGAGGTAGGGAGCACTGCCCCACCTGGTTTCAACAGCTCAAAATGGTGATAGAATACATGCTTTTGGGGTGCATCTTACATTGTAACTTAGGACACGAATGCATGCTTTTTAAGGCAGTTCCTTTACTGAAATAGCTGTTCAACACCCTAAAATCTCCAGATAAGGGAAGTTCACAAGTAAGAGCTCTGCCTTCTCCACCTGACCTTGCACCAGCAACTTTGCCCAGGTGTGTAATCTCAAAGAAAACAAAGACTGCATTCTGAGTCTTAGAAAAATAATATTAATTAAACCAAAATATATAACAAAGACTATATTATTAGATATAATTCCATCTTTACACAGTACACAACTCTATGTGCGAGTATAATGATTTTCATATTTCAAAACAAAAAATGATTAATAACTGAGAGAAAATTGAAGAAACTTCCCTTAGTGATGAAGTATTCTATAATTGTCCAGTATATGAGTGAGGAAGGAAGGAAGGAGGGAAGGAAGGAAAGAAGGAAGGAAAGAAGGAAGGAAGGAAACCCTAAAACCTCGACTCCCCACTATTGGGGGAAAAAGCATCCCAAATAATTTCAAAGAATGATAAATTTACTCTCCAAAATGCACTGTAATACTTTGTAGTTTGCAATGAAAAGGTTTCCAAACAAGTATGCTGTAAAATTACATATTTCCACTGAATTTATTCCTCATTATCGACATTACGCTTGGGAAGAAAGAGTGACTCAGAAATCACTATCTCACTGCTCCACTCTTTGACAAATGCTCAAATGATTTGAATCAACTGAGTTTTCATAGCTCAAAAGATTAGGATTATGGCACACAAGACCAGGAAAACTGACTATTTGCTAAGTATAGTGTAGATTCAGGCTTATTTTATGCAAGGAGTCAGATGAAACATTTGTGAATGTTCATCTAGGAATGACTGTTCTCCTAAGTGGCATCCTTTGAGAACAGGGCTTTGCTCTCACCTCAGAGCATTGCTTATGTTTTGGACAAGCTAATCCAACTACTGAATGTTAAACTGGAAAAAAAGAGAAGTTGTTATATCACTGTGTATCTAAACTATCAGGTTTTCTATAACCTGTTTGATCATACTGTTCAATTTTTCTGTTGTTATATAAATAATAAATGTAAAGAGAGCAAACTCCTATGCTTTAACTGCATGTGGTGTTTCGCTCTCGCAGGCCTGCTGTCAAAACCCTGGTGGGAATTGCAGGCTGGATGTATGACAACCTTTCTCTCTTGCCTCAAAAGCGTTGTGGATGGCTCAGTGAGGAACAAAGGATTTCTCTGCCGAGCCCCAGCCCAGATGTGGCTCCAGGAGCACTCGAGGCTGGAAGGAGCCAGCAGTGCCCCGGCCCGGGCACCGCCGGGTGTGTGTCCGTGCCTGGCACACACAGGCTCAGCGTCCTTGGCGTAGCGCGGAGCCTAATGCCGAACTTGCTGCTGCAGGAGGAGGAGGGAGCCGAAGCTGTCTCCAGAACAAGGGAATGAGCGTGGCTTTTGGCAGCACAGGGCTGCGGAGAGAGCTGCTTAATGAAGCGTGACAGGTACGGGAGGAACGAAATCACGGCACTTGGCAGGCAGGCCATTTAAAATGGTAATACAGGCAGCCCTCATCTCATCCCAGTGCTGACACTCCTCAGCATCTGCCTGTGCCACTCATTCTGCACAGATTGTCAGGTGGATATCAAAACAAGCACAGCAGGCAAATAAATACGCGAATCTGAGCAAATATTCTCTCTCCTGCAGGAACTGTAGACAAGAATGACTGACAGGAACTCACTGCTACTGATGATCTTGTTTTTTTCTGACTACACTCCGTAGGTTATTTCTTTTCATGCCCTGCATTTCAGATTACTTATATAGGTCTCTGATTAATTCCCCCAGTCGTACTGGGGTGTAAGAATATAATCTGAACTCGCTGTGTTTTACCAGATTGCTGTCTGAAGAAAATTCAGATATAGACTTCTGTGGCTTAATGATGGAAGTGTATTGGCTAAGATTTAAAAGAACAGATATTAATAGATCAGAGATCTTGAATTGCTTTCATAATTTTTCTGCTTAAACTGACTGTATTTGAATTAAATGGAAAAACACCACCTTTTTTTTTCCCCTACATTTCAAACTTTTATGCTCAAAAATAAGCAAAGTCTGTTAGGTCTTCATGAATCGTTATTAAGAGAAGGGATGGCCTGACCACACTGCGTTGCACAGACAACCTGGAGACCCAGCTGAGAGTGTCAGCATCCTATAAACCACACAGATCACCTCCATCTTGACAGAGAGCTTTACTTCAGTAAGATTTGGATCAGGCTCTGTGCTATTCTAGTTCTTATTTAGAAATTGAAAATACTAATAGTTGTCTACAAAGTAAGGTATATTAGAAAAAAAATATTGTTAATAACACATATTGAGATTATTGCCCTAAGCAATTCAGTGTTGCATATTAAAAAGTTCTTTTTGGCTCTGATTTCTTCTGCTCGTACAACTCCTCTTTTGCATGTGGACCTGTCCCTGTTTGTCTTAGGTTTCTTTATATTAACTTATCTTTATTTATCATTAATTCTTCATCGTTCACCACTTTCTTCTCTTCTCCTGTCCCTCAGACTATCAGTATTGCAGCAAATCAAAGTGGTATTTGGTGCTTAGGGTCCAGAGTACAAGTCACATGAGGAGTAGCTCAGATAACTGGGGTTTTTTAGCCTGGAGAAAAGGAATCTCATAAATGATCTTATCATTCTCTACAACTGCCTGAAATGTGGTTGTAGTGAGGTGGTTGTTGGGGTCTTTTCCCAGGTAACAAGTGAAAGAATAAGGGATAACACAGGGTACTCTGGGGAGAGGGGGGGAGGGGAGGGGGTGTGAGTGGAATAGAGTCACTGTGTTATAACCAAAAGCATCTCTGGCAGGAGATCACTTTGGCTTTGGCAGCCTGCCACTAGCAAGTTGACTCCCCGCACTCGTGCTGATGATAGGCACTGAGCACACGCTCCAGCCAAGCTGGAATCGCCCATGCGTTACCAGAGACGAAGGATCAGGAAGGCCCTTTGTGTGGAGTTTCAGAGAACTTCCATCCTTTGAACGAGTCCAGTGGCAAAGAGAAAGGGCCTGTTCTGCGTGCAGACTTATAAAGGGTCACAAACCAATAATCTGAGGGTACAGGGACGAGGAGAAGGCAGGGGGATACAAACCACCTCTGGGGAGAGGGGAGGGGTGGAGCGAGGGTCAGGGAGCAATGGGGGAAAAGGAACAGGGGGAGCGGGGGACGAAGCCAAGCGCACACAGCTGCACTGGCCGGTGGGTGAGGTAGTTTTCTTTGTTCCCTCAGTGTGGTGGGTTATTTATTGAAGCTAATCCACCATCGAGCCATTTCACCAGAGCCCTCTGGTCCTTCAACCTCCACTACAACAAAGGGAAAATAGCCTTAAGTTGAGCCAGGGAGATTCAGATTGGATGTTAGAAAATATTTCTTCACTGAATCATTTTCAAAGCATTGGAACAGGCTGCCCAGAGAAGTGGTCATGTCACCACGTCTTGAGGTATTTAAATGGCACTTAGTGACATGGTTAAGTGTTGGACTTGGCGGTCCTGGGTTAATGGCTGGACTTGTTGATCTTAAGGGTCTTTTCCAACCTAAATGATTCTGTGATTCTATGGCATATATACTTGGATTTTTTGAGACAAGATCCTGCCTATAGTTATTGACATACAGATATTAATTGTGTTGCTGTTGGAATACAGGCTACATATATTTTGTTTTAGTGTCTGGATGTATGTGCTTTTGGTATCTTATTGCAGTGAATGGAAGACCAATGTCTCAATAAACTTGGACAGTCTTTGGACAAGTATGCAAATGTATTGCTGTATTAAGTTAAGCTCACGAGTCTCAGTGCTAGGCTTATCCAGCTTGCAGTTAGAGGATGCTTCTCCAGTTCTGTGATACTTCCTACTGGATTGCGAGGAATATTTTGGTAAGTGTGTAGAAATGACATTTGAGAGTTAGATGGTAATTTGAGAGTTAGATGGATAATTTGTTCAGCTTCTTTTTGCATCTTTGAATAGATCTCATGTAAGAAAACTTATTTTATTTGATTCTAGTTAAAAGAAAAAAAAATCAAAACCTCTTCTCCTGCTCCCAAGTCTTTCATTCCTCCCATAGAGCTCTTAACTGGGAGAAAAGAATGATTTTACTTTTTCTTTTTTTGCAGAAAGCAGCAGTGAGAGAATATAATATTTCAGGCTGATTTGACTAGGTATGAACTAGCATTTTAAACTATTTTATATTTACACATTTAGTTTATGCAACAGTTTTTCAGCTTATATTTTGGAGGAAGAAAATGAATAAATGATATTAAAGTAATTTTCATTTTTGAAGAAATGTCCCTCCATTCAAGAAGCAAATGTCTCTCTCTTCTTTTTGTAGAAATTACATGCTTGTGAATGAAAATTAAACATCTTTAAAAAATCATCCCATAAGACATTCTCTACACAGCATGCATTAACCCTGACTGCAGCAACTTAATGGCAAAGAGGAAAGAACATTATAGCTGTTTTGTTAATTGTGATATTGATAAGGATTTTAAGCTTTACTTTCTCATTCTTCACAAGCTGTTCAAATTTCTGGTCTGAGGACTGTTTAATTTAGACTGGTTCTTTGGTATGTTTTGAATCACTCTCAGAGCATTTATAAAATAAGCTTGTCTATGATTTCATAATCTCTGATTCATTTCATTCTCTTGTGATTTTCTAGACCTTTCCTGTGGTTTGATGTACAAAGGAAGGGCAGACTTCTTAGGTCTGCCAGACATTTTACATACTGTGCAAGCTCTTAAGCTTGTTCATTGAGATAAATATGGCACTTGCGAATTGATGAAACATTTGGCTATGCTATCACTTAGCTAAGAAGTTAAGGGAATTTGGGATCTTGCAGCTTTTTCATCTTTAAAGTTGTTGCTTGAAGTTCAGTTCAGATTTTTTCAGTTACTTTATCAATTTCTCTGTTTTTATAGGCAGTTTAGCAATAGCTTGCATGTTGTACACACAGTGTAATTATTTTCTGGAATGAAAATCACCAAATACTTTTCACAGATTATTTGCCTTCTAATATTTTTACAGAAACCCTATTCCAAAGTCACACTGCCTTCATCTAAAGAAACCTTTAATGATACTGCATAACTCCTCAGCTGTGGACTTCTACAATAGCATTTTGATGCACTCTTTATGCACTGTTAACTTTTTTTCATTAGAGGCTGTTATGCTTATTAGTCACTTGTCATAAAGGAAACACTTCAGGATTCAAGAGTGCATTGGGTTGATGTTTTTAGAGTGAACTCATGGATACCTTTCACTACCTGAAGCAAAATCTCAGGGCATCACATAAGGGAAGGCAGTGTAATTGAGCAATGCTTGGGCTTATGAGGATAGTTCTAATTCACCATAAAAATAATTTTTCATCCCTTTGCCTGTGCTCTTAACCACTTATCCCACTCTTTCTCAGCTCTGTGCATCTTTCCTCCCACGCTTCCCACCTACTCATCCCATGCCTCCCAAACGAGGCACAGCACTTGTGTGTCTATTCCCCATTGTCCTCTTCCTCAACTGCTTATTCTGCTCCTGTCTCCTACTTCCAAACTTTTACCTTTCAAGAAGGTAAGTATAATTTAGGTGTAATGAATGATGAATCTGATGCTTTCTACTAATTCCACAATCTCTCCTGTCTTTACCAGATAATTTGATAGTTTGGACAGCCTCATTTTTAGAGTAAGTCTTTGTTTTGACAGGGGCCTGTATTTTTAATGTATGCATTTCTGAAAGCACATGTTCTCAGAGGCGAGGTTATAGCAGAATGTCTTTATTTTGAAGGATGGAGGTTGGGGAGATTAGAGCCATTTCTTCGTGCTAGTAAGAGTTTGCTCCTTAGCCTCAGGCTCTCTCAAAATAAGTCATGCACAGGTAGGTTTTATTCCTGCAGTCAAAACATTCTATTGTGCTTCAGGAATGAAGCTGTCAGCCATAGTCCTTAGACTTTAGAGAAATATGTCAAAAGATACCTCCTACCTGCTCACTTTTTTCAAAGGAGAGGAAAATGAAATCAATGTTAAGTCTAGACCTTTGAAGTACATCGTCAGCTGGGATAATGCCAAGGGTTAAAATGTTATTAAGATCCCAAGTTACTTCCTATTGCCAGTCTGACTTTTGTCTTCAATATGGGTTGAAAGAGTTCCTTAAAAAAATAAAGCAGCTTTTCAGCTGATGGATAAGCTCTATGGCAAGCAGAAAAGATTACTGTAATATTTTAAAAGAATTGTTTACTATCTAGCCTCAGAAGTTGTAATTAACCTGTGTGAGGCCAGAGCTATGTATTATGAAAGAGTGAAAACTATCTGTGCTTTCTGTAGAAAAGGCAACTCATGTATCTTACAGGGAGTGTAGCATTTTAAAGTATAGGCTTTTAAGACTTTAATTTTAAATGACAGTGGCATGATCTGTAACTGCAATATACTGCTGTAAACCATCTTTACCATGCTCTATATTACCTCTGTCACTGTTTGTTCCTCAGTGGAACCTGAAAGAATAATACAGACAAATTTCATTTCTTGTTGTTTCGCACTTCTTCACCACAATAATATGTGTAGCTAACAGGTTAACAAGTATGCCCTGCTCGTTTTCTTTTTATTGAAAAGATTTAACAGGTCATAGAAAGCTTCTAAACCTCACAGTACTCTTCAGATCTTGCAGTAATAATAATGTTCATTTTCTCTTTTCAATCTTTCTTTCTCTATTGCTCTCCTACTTTACTGTCACACTCAACCCTTTTTATAACTTCTGACAGGATGCTGCCTTCAATCCAGTCCCTCCAACAATTATATTATGTGGGTTTAATTTTGTGTTATGTATTTAATGATGCATTAAAAAAGAATCTTGGTAGGAATGAATCATTCTAACTTCACTGGGACTGAATATCCAAACAAAAATATGTATGAATGTTGAAATTACTTTCTATCTACACAAAGAAATGTTGAAATTACAGGATTCCTGGTTTATATGGTATCAGAAGAAAATATAAAGGGCAGGTAAGTGTAAGTGTGATGCAGAAGACTCAATAACGTTTTCTCCTCTGGTTTTATTAAAAATACTCCTTTGAAAATGTATTTTGTATACATTTTAAACATGGGAAGCTATCATCCACACTTCTTTTAAATTCTAAATAATAATGAAATGTTTGAGGTTCTCTGGCAGGGTGAAGTTCTCCTCTCAATTAGATGTTCTTTCTTAACAAAAATCAAAATACAATCCAAAGTGCAAGAAGCACTCGTTAAATCTTGGTTATTCATCCTTCTGCTCTTGAAATTAGCTTTCTGGAATCCCAAACGATATTCATAAATTCTACATAAATGGTATGCCAAAATATATATTCCTTCATCTCTTGCGTGTCTCAGGAGTGTAAGAGTGCTATTAGTACTTGACAGGTAACTCTTTATGTGGCATAGGGTGGGTTATTTAAAAAAACCTAATAAACATTCCAGAAAACAGGGTTTACTCTGGCTTCTACTTATTCCTTATAATGCAGATGATCTGTTTTGTTTTTGTATCACAGCAATGGCAAAAAATCTCAGAATAATCTAAATTTATGTCACTTGTCTAGGGANTTTTTTTTTTTTTTAGTTTTAAAAGCTTCTGTTAGAAGATTCTGTTTACATGTTTCAGTCATCCAGTCAGGGGTAAAAATCCATATGGCTTAAAGGATCATTTGCACACCATAGTCAAAAAGCATTAAAGATCAAAAGTGGTGTAGAGAGCATAACTAACTCTTTGAGTAACAGAAAGTGAATATTTGCATATAATGAATGCATTCAGAGTTACCACAGCAGATTTCCAATACTTAGAGAGGGCTCACAAGAAAGGTGGTGAAGGCTTTTTTACATGGGCACGTAGTGATAGGACAAAGTGGAATGGCTGTAAACTGACAGGAGTGGGCTTAGAGTGGATATGGGTAAGAATTTCTTCAGTGTGATGTAGTGAGGCACTGTAACAGTTGCCCAGTGAAGATGTGGATACCCCATCCCTGGAAGTGTTCAAGGCCAGGTTGGATGGGGCCCTGAGCAACCTTCTCTAGCGGAGGGTGTCCCTGCCCATGGCAGGAAGGTTGGAACTAGATGATTTTATGGTCCCTTCCAACCCAACCCATTCTATGAGTCTATGATTCTATGATCATAAATATCAAAGAAAAAAATGAGTCTTGTAATTTTTTGCATAATCATTTCCACAGAGTCAGTGATTACTTTGCTCACCACCTCAGATTCTGTATTCACTGAAAACAAACTCTAAATTATAAGCTTGCCCTTTGAATTTTGCATGGATGATGAATGTGTTAAAAAGAATTTGCTGATATTGCAGTGCAGTAACATCTTTGTCCCTGTTCATGAGTTTTCTAGACTTGGTGTTTTTCTCTTTAAGTAAATCTAAATGTCACAGGTGTGTCACAGGCCACATAAATTTAACCCCAAGGGCCAAGAGTACAGGTTTAGGCTCCAGTGCAAGAGTCTTTATGGTACATCCTCCCACAATTCTGCTTTACTAAGTATCCAGTCATGCCAGGAATTGCTTCCTTTCAGTGTCTGTAGGAATCACTACTGGGAAACGAAGAATGTGAGGTTGTAGTGGTGATTGTCAGGAAGGTGGTGGAAGGTGCATGGGCTGGTCTCATTTCTCTCAGGAAATCAGGAAGGTCAGAAGAACCATGAAGTCCCTGTCAATCCCAAAATTATGTCTCAGCATATCAGGCCTAATGGCTTTGTTTGGGTGGTTCTTCTGACTGACTGTGCTTCACCCCAAGGATGCTACTGACCTTTTTTACTCCAGCCTTCTGCCCTAACAAAGGGAGAAACCACTGCAGTAATTTTTTTTCAGAAAAAACCCCATCAATACCTTTCATGGCCCTATATTGATCTAAAGATGAGAAATTTTAGCCTCCTTTGCCTTATTCTCAGTGTCTCTGAGTACCTCTTTTATTACATACGCATGAAGACAGTAGGGGGAGGAAATATGTTAAATGGAAAGAGCAGAATTAATCTCAAAGTACATTACTTTGTTTTATTTCTCAAAATGAAAAATCCATTAGGAACTGATATTGGTAGATTTAGAGTTAAAAAATGTGCATAACCTAAAAAAACCTTTAGTTTTTATGGCAGTGGCTGTTATCAAAGTATGAGACATGACAAATAACACACAACGGGAAGGCTGATGACATGTCATACATTGGGCATGATCAGCTGAAAGAAATGACTGATGCCTTCTCAAAACTGTCAGCTGTTGTCTTTGAGGATTTTATCTTCCAAAGATGGAAGGTGGAAGTATTCCAGTACTTGAGGAGGGAAACACAGGAGTGGAAGGGACAGCCAAGGTCAGAAATTCTAGATCAAACCACTCAACTTCAATATCTAAAAATAATCAGAGTATTTGCAAGCACCTGGAGGGTTGCAAAGAAGCCAGCACCAGGCAACATGGATTTGTCAAAAACCAGCAAACTTCCTTTTTGACAGATTAACAGGCCTTGTTGTGAGATACAAAACCATGGAAGTTGTTAATTTTGAATGTAGTAAGATGTCTGGTGCATTTGACGTCTTCATAAATAAGCTAGGGAAACATATTCTAGGTTAAGCTATTAGAAGGTAAAGGTAAAACTCCTTGATTGACTGTACTCAAAAGAATCAGTGGTTTACTGTAAAAAAGTAATATATCCAGTGTGTTTTGGGAGAGTAATTTTTAGGCCCATAAGAAAGACATAAATAATAGAATAAAGAATTTGCTTTCTAAAGGTGTAAACACGTTAAAGGACAGGGCCTGAGTTTGAAATACTCTTGGAAAATCGTAAGAAAAAAATTGATGACACTGGATTAAGGTAATATGGTTAAGTGCAATCTCCCATTTAAGCAGTGGTAATCAGCTACTAAAATTATTTTTGGAGAACAAGTGCCAGGTTTTGTGGGAAAGGACATGAAGTTTCTAGCTAGTCTGGTTAAGTCAACAGCATCATTCTACTGTTATAAGCAATGGACACAACCAAAGGAATGTCTGTGACAAAAAATTGTTTTCTTCTCTGTCCACCTGGGTGAGATTGAGATTTCCATAAGAGTGAAGCCTGTTTGAGGCGACATACCACAGAGTGTGCAGGGAGGAGCAAAGAGAATAAATTGTGGGCAGACTGTCTGGAGTGATTTAATAAAGGGGTAAAAAAAGAGAATGAGGAAACACAAGAGATGAGTTCTGAGCATGCAAAGGACAGCTGCAAAGTACAAGGAACAACAGAATGAACTAGATGGCCTCTTGGGGGCCCTGTTTGCTCTATTTATGATGATTCTGGACAAAATCTGTGCAGGAGATCTTTGTTCTTTGCAGTTTTTTTTAGTACAAATAGAATTACATGGGTTTGGTTTTAATAGCATGTGCTTATGCTCACCTGTATGCTTTCAGGGTTACTCTTCAAAGATTTGGATTTTGATTCTTGGATTAAGATCCAGTTTGCAAAATGCTGCTACTTTCATAAATGAGAAAATGTAATTTTCAGCTGATCCTATTTCTAGCTTATGTTAAAGCACCTTGATGGCTGCAGTAATTTAAGCTATTTGCATACAACCTTGTTAGAGCTTGATGGATTTCAAGGGGTTAAGGTTGTGTATTAAAAGTGCATTATCTGTGATGAGAGAGTTGGTAATGGATAATTGCTAATTGTTTGGATTAGGGAAGACCATGAAGAATTTCAAGGGGGATTGACGGAGCAACATGAACAAGTGGTAGATGGTAAAATATTTTAAGGTATATTTTAAAAGAGTGATAGGAATTAGAAACTCTTCTAGGCTCAAGATCAAACGTAACAACTCAGGAAAAACATGGAAGTGTCAGTATGGATAAAGGATTATGAGTTTTATTCCTTTGAATTACAATGAGAAGGAAAGCTGGATATCATGTTTAAATAATGTAGTAACATGGTATTACAGCCCAGTGTGAATTACTGGTGCATTAATCTCAAACAGTTCTTACCCTTCCAGTGAAATTATGTACATGCACAAGGGCATCATAGTTCAGCAATGAAATTCTGAGGGGACATGTTGAGACGCTGTTCTGTTTTGGAGCCAGGCTTTGGAGGGAGAAGAGAGAAAACAGGAACACCATAGAATGAGTGAAACGGTATAGGGCTTATAGATGTGTAAGAGCTCCATTTTCCTCTAATCTGAGAGCAAGGAGGATGACTGCAAGCTTGAAAGTAGCAAAGGAGCTTTTATGATGTGTCAGTTACTTGTGGAGTTGATTGCCAGCTCCAGCAGTCACATCCTCATCTTGGAGCGTGATCACAGAGACTCAGCATCCCTGATGAGACATGCCCTGAGGAATATCTATACATTTTCTGTGGTATTTATCTGGCACACATCACCTCACGGGATATGTGTGAACATCCCAGTTTGCTGGATAAGTATGTAAAGTTCCAGCTCCAGCCTCAAGTCAGTTTGTTCTTGCTGCCTTCTTTCTCTCCCACTTCCTTCTACGCTTCTGCCATCTGTCTTTTAACTCATTTTTTACTTATGGTTAAAATCACAGACTACCAATTAATCAATGATTTTTTTTACTGCATTTTTTCTTTATTTATGCCCTTTAGATATTTAAAAAAGGATTTAATTCTCCTGGTACCCTGTGATGTTAATATAAATCACATTATTGTTCCTGCAGACCACGAACAGCAGCTAGTGTTGAAACCCTCCTGCTCACTGCTGCTCTGATCATGTGCCCTTGCACACGGCTTTTGCAGCACCAATGTTTTCATAAGAATTTGGGATGCAAATGTTTAGCCCTCTAGCTTATGCACAAATAAATTTTCCTCATCTGTGTATCGTGTCTGACTGAATGTTATTTTCTTAGAGTTTTTACACTGAAACTATCTTTCTTTCAAAAATGTAAAAGTGCATCATTTTCTTCAACTTTCGCTGCACTACTTTTATTCCATACTCTTGGAAAGACCTGAATCATCCCTAGTCAGACTTTAGGGAATCAGGTGAAAGTAGTAAAATCTAGTCTGTCAAGAAGAGTCTTTATGAGTCAAAGTTGGTGTGCCTTTCAACTCCTTTCATATGAAATGCCTCATTTTCTGCCTAGCTTGGTGATAGTTTCTGTTTAGGCTGTTGAGTGTAATGCCTTGGCTGAAAAAAGATAATTCTCACTGTACAGTGGGTTAACCTCAGCGATTTGTTCCTGTGTTTCAGTGGCAGGCCTACTGCACTGCATTTAATGCAGCAGTGCTGAGTGAGTGGGCACAGCATTATGTCGTGGTGCAGATATATGGCCAGGGCTGGCATCAAAATAGGAATTGTTTTCTCTTCCGTGTTAAGAAGAGCTCTGATCTGCAGTTTACCATTGTCAAGGTAACTTTAACTGCCTGACCCTGGCTGGTCCTTGGCTCCTGTTCACCTGCCATGAAAATCTCTATTGGAAAGTTTCATTTTAGGCAAACAGTAAGTAGCAGTTGATCAGAGTGAAGAGGAAATGAGTAAAACTAAACCATAATGTTGTTTTAGCTGTTAAATATTTCCTTTAACAACTTAATGCTACTTCTTGTTACCTAATAGGTAAACAGAACGCCTATAGATATAGGGCTATGTGTTTATGTTTCCGGTTGAAATAAAAAGCTTATTCCAGCTTATTTTATTATCAGCTTTAGATAGATATTTGACACAACAGTTGTGGTAATATCTAGCAACTCAGATATCCTATTTTAACATACTTAAATATTTCTGTATCAGGAACTCAGGTGAATCAAGTAATACAAGACAAGTAGACAATTTTATTCTTTCTGCTGAAAGTCATTTTGTCCCCACAGCCCTTATGTGCATAAAAACATAGTCCAGTGCACTTCTAAGAATTCTGCTGTTGGATTTCTTCTGCCTTCCTTTTGCAGATAGTGGTAATTATTTTTTTTTATTGTGATCATTCATTGACATAGAAGTTACTATAGATATTCTGCAGTGCATATTTCCTTTTAATCCTCTGTTAGTATTTCACTAAAAGATGTGATTGTTTGTTGTACCAATAAGTTAAGATGCTTACTAGCATGAGTTCCCCAAAAACCTCAGATCTAAGGACCTCTGCCATTTTAACAAAACCTAATTATTTGTATTAGGCTATATTTAAAGACTTGTATAAGATGAACACTGTGACTGTATGCATAAAAAGTCATGTTTCCCTAAGCAACTGAGTAAATATTTGTCTAAGTAATTGGATTTGCAATTTGTTTAGTTTGTGTGTGCCTTTGAGTATCATAGGAGAGTTAACCCTGCTGGAAATAGTGCATGATGTGATGGTCTTAAGCTCTCAAGAGACAGTCTAACACAAACTTCATAAGGTTGATTGATAGACTTCTGAATATATTTTATTTTCCATCTTGGTTTAGAATGTTTTACTGAAATATTCTCTTGCACTTTTAAAACCATTTCTAACAAAAATTAAAAACTAAACTTTATATAAAAAAAGGTGTGTGCCAGTTTGGTTTGACAGTTGGACAGAAGTTAGTGCTGGATCTCATTTTATCTGAAGCATTTTGACCATCCATAAAACATAACTAAGTTTTGCCCAAATTTTTCTTCTGAGCTGACTCTTAACACTGTAATACAGTACATCCCCATACATCCTCTCTATCTGTTGCCAACATGATTATATATAAAGTCTCAGCATTAAATTTTGAATTCTTTGATTTTGTTAAAGAAACTGACAGAGTTACAAAGGAAAAAGTTTGTGGGAATACAATTCCTCTTCCCTTTAGAAAAGTGATTTTAAAATAGATGTTACATTATTTTCCACTTATTACTATTAGTAGATCTTCTGGGCACAGTTACCTTGGAAACATCATATTCTAAAGGAATAAGAATATATGGAACATTTTCTTGCAGCCATTGATAATGTCTGGAAAAATGATGTAGCTGATAACAGTAGAAGAAGATTCAGTTTAGCCGAACCAGAAGCTTGACCACTAAGATAAAGTTTGGGAAAGAGAGAGAAATCTTGGTTTGGAATGTCTGGAGTTGAAAATACTTGATGCTTTCCAGCCTCTGTTTTGTAGGACCAACTGGTGGCTTGGTGGAAAGGATTGTATGCATGGATCATGGCTTTATCAAGTGTATTATCTAAATTAGAATATAGTACATATATTAGAATATAATTACATCATTAAGTTGTAAAGAAAGATAATGCAATATTCAAGTCTAAGCTCAGTGGCTAATTATTATTTATAGATATCACGATTACAACAAAGCTAGAGTGAACACTGCAAATTCAGCCTTTCTGAATTATTAAAATCATGGAAGCATTATTACTATTAACTGCTGTTCCTTTAAATTTCTGGGAGGTGACAGTGACATTTGCCTTATTTTGTATGAGCCCTGGTGTGAAGAGTGTTACCATGATCAAGTGAAGCTTTTGAAAGGCTTCTAAGAAGTCTTCATTGAATCTGCAGGATGGGACTTTCTTAAACTCTCAAAGGACACTTGAATCTACGTTGTACTTTGTATCTACACAGGATGCAAACCTACCCAGGATCCCTGGAAAATCATAGTCCTCATTCAACATTTTGGCACTTTGAAATCTGTATGTTTATGAGAGCTGCATGTGGGTTATTTCTGTTGAAAGGGAGATTCTCCAGATGGCTCTGGCCAAAAGGCAGGATTGCACGGTCCACTGCTATCCTAGCAGTGACAGGAAGATGCTTTGTAAGAAGCAAAATAATTCTACCACCAGTGAGGTTGTCAAGTGCTGTTTATTCATTTAACTCCACTTCAGGAGGTAATACAATCTTTATTTTTCAGTTTCATTCACTGAGAGATTTGATTTTATGTTACATCACATACTATTTACAGTTCTTAAAAGGGGAAATAGGTAAAGTTATCTCTTCACAGTCATCTGACTGTAAAGGCTGATGCCTTTTCATCGACAGTCTGTTAAAGCCAGTACCAAAACAAGCAATGGTGCAGGAGAAGATCTAGTTTTCTATATTTGTAAATCTTAACAAATGAAACCTTTAACAGTCCTCCTGTACAGATGAACACAGAGATGCAGTGTCTAGAAATGTGACATCTTTGGGTGAAAATCAATAGATCAGTCTGGATACTCAGGTGAAATCAACATCAAACTCAAGATATTAAGTCATTATATTGGTGACATAAGTATTTTATAAAAAATTAAGAAAGTAATAAATGCCAATGGCATTTTATATTCAATTAATCCATAACTACTTCTTCCACTATTTAGTTTCAAATTTGTTTCTTCAAAGCTTTAGTTTTCTCTCAGAAAACAGCAGAAGTATGAAAGAAAGAAAAATATGCTGTCAGAGCTTTTAGCTCTGTATGAGGTCTCTTTTTTTTTTTTTTACTAACTCATCAAATAGTTTTTCTTTGAATTTGTAACTGATAAATTGTGGACTATTGAAATCACCTGAGAACAGAACAGCTGCAGCTCTGTGGAAGGGAGCAGATGTTTAGCAGATACTTGATCAAACTTTTGCACAGGATACTGAGGATCTCAGAAAGTGACAAAGTAACAGTGCAAGGGAAAAAAGCATAGAAGAGAAAGAAACCTATTCAAAATTGCATTAAAGGTTACAGGAAATACTATGGACATTGAACTGGGACTACTTTTAAAGCAATAACTTAGATTTTAATTTATTGTTGAGAAGGGGAAGAGTAGCATTAGACAGCATGGTATTTGTTATTTTTTCCCCTTAGATTTTTTTATACTGATTTCTTTTTCAAGGAAAGACAGTCACCTCTCAATACTGAGCATGAGTCAGATATATCTTATTTATTCCAGGGGGCTGGAGCCATGTTTTGATTGTGTCTTGCCATTTCTATTATCCAAGTTAGCAAGTTCTGTTCGTTTTAGGGAGGGGATGTACCAATGGGAATTAAAGAGTACAGTCACAGCAGTGTCAGGCAGAACATCAGTGATGTGCTTGCTGGAAGAACAGAAATTAAAAAAAATAGTATCACACCTTCAGCTGACCTGTTGGAGAATGAATTTTATACATTTATCTCCAGTGATGCTGTGAGACCATGTATGTAGTTAAGGTAGGTCATTATGGTGGTATGGAAGTCGATATAACCAGGCAGTTTGGTGAATGCCTGGCCCAGCATATGCAGAGCTAAGTGCCTGAAGACTGCTCCTAACACATTACCTCATGCTTTGAGAAAAGGCAGCCAGTCTACCATCAGTTGAGAGACTTGAAAAAACAGAATGGAGGCTGATGCATCAAGTTGGATCATTGACAATCCAACAAGAGATTTTGAGTCATTATCAAGCTTGTTTGGTAAGGAAGAGAAAAAAAAACCAGAAAGAAAACCAAAAGGAGAGAAAACCAAAAATGAACTCCTGATTAAAAAACACAAAATTTTATCCTGTACAAGCTTTCCTTTGAAAAGTATTCTATATTTTTCTCTGGAATGTGGTGCATTACTCTAAACAGATCTTTTCTCTTCCCAAATTCATAATGGTATCTGGGTATTATAGGGATTACATCTGAGGACTGAATTTTATGTGTAAGCAACTTTATTCAGCAATAATGGCAAATAAAAGGAAACACCACATACCAATGTCAAAAGAATATTTGCTAAAGTCCAGCTCTCCAGCAGAGCAAGCTCCAGGAAATGAGCCCATGGGTTCCTTGTGCCTAAGCATCTTTAATCAGTTAAGTTTGACAGGTCTTTGTATCTTGCACCATTTATTTCCTGAAGGTTGTTGCCTGCTATAAAACATTCATACTTTTATTGACTTATTAACTGATTTAGCCAAAAGTCAGAGAGATATCTAGGCTCTAGGTGTTAGAGCAGCACTTTGGCATTCAGTTTACATCTTCAAATGCTATATAGTATTTTCCAATATCCTCATTATGCAATATGACTGGTGTCTTTATGTGGATCCATGCTAATACCCTGCCAGATAATATACATGTTGCTCATTAGTCTATTATCTCGCAGTTTATCAATCATCATCTAAAGCACCCATTGCTTCATTTGAAACTCTATATTTTTCAGGTCAGCTCACTGTTGCCTTAACGTGCAGCCACAATTCCTTACTGTTCTCCAGCCTTTTTCCTCCATGAAAGCTCACTTCTGACAACAGAAGTATTTAGATACCATGACAATATAAGGTTTGTGTACGTGTGTCTGTCTGTAAAACATGGACAGGAGGATGTGGGCACTGGAAGAGGTAAAAAGTGGCTGTCTCTCAAGAGTGTGGGGTGGGTGACCAGGACTGGCAGCTGGAAGATGAAACCAACCCCTTTCCCATACACATGGGACATCCTTCTCATTTGTGAATAGCTTCTGCTAGCAAGCAGGAAAACAGAGGAGAGGCTGAGATATTTATACCCTCAACAGCTTGTAGGGCCACCCTGGACGGTGCCAGTCAGAACTGCTCTGCCAGGTCCGAGATCAGCACATTGCGTCACGCTCTTCTTAAGAGGTCTGCTGGCTGTGCTCACTCCTGGCACTGACAGATTTAGAGAGAAGTGATGAGGAAAATTTTATAGCAGCAAAGAGTTATTCTGAACTAGGCAAATATTCAGCTCAGCTGCTCAGTATATATGCAGTTACATAACTAATGCCAAATAAGACAAAGTACATTTAGCAGGTAGATAAAAAAAAATCACAGAGGTACAATAACACAGTTCTACCTTAGTGAATCATCTTTCCTAGATAGGACCATTACTTAAAGATTGCTACAGACCATAAGTTAAAGCAAATTAGTTGCTTGAACACAGAGAGAAAGATAGCTTTTTAAATCTGTTTTAACTTAAGATTCTGGAAACTTCCTTTCCATTTCAAATAGTTTATTCAAATTTAATCATGGGGGTGTCAGAGTATGAAAACGTCTAGTTATGATGTTGTTGGAGAATTTCAACTTTCACTTTAATGATACAACTTGTGCCTGTATTGAGAAGAGAAGTATCCATGGAAACAGTGCAGTAATTCATAAACTGTAGAGCTGTGTAAAGTCTCTCTATCACAAATACGTTTCAGCAAGAAAATCAAGAAGACACTTTTCATATCAGTGTTGCACAGCTAAAGAGGTCCTCTCTTAAGTCAATTATTTGAGCCATTCCACAGTATATAAAATTATTCAATATTTTCTGACTTAAAGAACTGAGAAAACCAGATCAGAACCATGAAATTCTCACCTTCTCAAACAGATAATGTACCACAAAAAAAGCCTGAATATGAGTTTTCATGTGAGTTTTCAAGTATAAAGTTGAAGTCAAACTGCTTCTACAAGTCTTTTTTTTTTTTTTTAATTATCAGATCATAGTGGAATAAATAAAAGATAAATGGTCTGCTGGTACCTGCCTAGACTATAGTTTGTGTTCCTGTTTAAGTCCAGCTAACTAAGCATGAATCGACTTGACTAAGGTAACATGATAAAAAATGGTAACATGATAAAAATCTAAGCATTCTGGAGCTTACTTTCTAAGGCAAAGTTTTTTTTTTTTAGTTTTTGTTTCTTTTTGTAGTTTTTTTACAGACCTGTAAGCATATAATTTTATTCAAGTTAAATTTCAAACAACTCTGTTTTTCAGATAAGTGCAAAAAAAAATTTCTGCTATATTCTTGTAAAATGAAAATCAAGGAACTGATTTTCTAGACTAGGGCTTTGCTAAGACTGGTTGTCTAACTTTGGTCAAGTCAGTGAAGACCACATGTCCAAGAAGGTTATTCCTCCTTTCTCTTTTCATTCAAAATGAGTAATTCATGTTGCTGTGATGCTGGCTGGAGGCCATTTTGCTCTGCCAAATGTACAGCATGCACACCAAGCCAGTGCTGGACTTTACATGTCCCTTGGCCACAGCATGAACTTGGTCAGTAGGCAGCTCCCACTCAGTGCTGGTCATTGTGCAGCAACAAGTTATCAAGTAAGACACTTTTTGTTTGATAATAGAAAAGACAACTAGAACTTTTTCTCTGAAGAAAATCCTATAAGAGCGCAAAAGACTGACATGAGATTGCCTTAGCATGGATGAGATCTGCACAGCATGCCATGCCCTCGCTGGACATCTGTTCAGTGCTGCCCACCTCAGGGTTTCCAGCATGTGAATGCACTTAGGATTGTCCATACTATCCTCTATTTCTTAATGGTTTTAGCTCCAATAAATCACATTTTAAGGGATTCTTTCCTGCAGGGTCTGAGTGAATTTCTTAATGGCACATAAATGAACTGTCATCTCCTGGTACAAAACATGTATGTAATCTAGGTAATCAAATAAATCAGCTTTTTAAAATGCCAGAGGGATTACACATAGCTCACAGTGAGAGATGAGGCATTGCTCTGACATGTTGCCTTTCTGCTTGAGCTTGGAAGTTCAAATACTGATATGCTATATTGGTGTCTGATATCTGACATTTCTGTTTTACTACTTAGAAGATTCTTATACAAACTTTCTTTCCCCTGAAGAATGCCCTATATGCTAAACATCAACGTGTATTTCAAATAACGTTCTTTTCCAGTTACTAAGATAAGCTGCATTTGAGACAGACCAGGTTAATAGAGTTTTGAGGAAATTTTGAACAAGATGAGCAGCGCCTTTTCTTGAGCTCTCTGTACTGAAAATAGCTTTTCCAAATAACCTTAAATGCTGGCTAAATGAATTTTGCAGTCACAGTTCAAGCAGGCAGTATCTGAAGGAGAAATAACCTTTTAAAGGAGAGTTTTAAGGAGAAGGTCTGGTTGAGCTTATAATACGATATATACTTCAACATTAGAGTAGGAAACTACACCTATGTTGGCTTAATATGATTTTTACCAAACAGTATTAGAGAGTAATTACTTATTTCCAGTGAAATACCAGGCTGGACTTTTCAGTCTTCATTACCTTCAGATTATCAGAGCACAGAAAGCTAGCCTCTCAAAAATAGAAAGAAAAATTACAACCTTACTGTTGCATCTATTTAGCAGCCAGTCCTTGAAAGTGAATGACCAGACAGGTCAAATACAATCAAGACCTTAGACCAAAAGTGAAAATGCCTTTCCTTTCAGTAATAATAAGGCAATATTTACATATGTAATAGTACAGAACAGGTTAGCAGAGAGATCTGCTCTGGTTATCTGATTATACAGTTTGGAGCCAGCACAAGCAGTAGGTTTTGTTGCAGATGATCAGTCATGGACACTTTCTGTAGTCTGATACACAGCTCTAGGTGTGACTAGGTCATGTGATCCCCAGACAGTCTTTAAATTTTTAAAGAATTTAAAAGAAAGTTCCTGTTTTCCCTCACCATTCTGCAATCAATATAGTCTCCTTGAGCTGGAGATTCCTGTTTTCTCTCCCAGCTGTTCAGGATATACACCCTTCTGAGAACCTGCTAATGACTTCATGGGCACAACTGAGCCACGAGCATTACTTCTGTTCTGCTCTAAATCCAGTCCCTGCCCAGGTTGCACTGAGATTGATAAAGACATGACCATCTGTGCTCATAGTTTTAGCCCCTCAGGTTTCAACCTGTGCTTATGCTTTGTGCTTCCAAGGCTTCTGGTATTCTGCAATCAGTACTCTGCACACTAACTTATTTTAGGGTCACTAGTAGTTCACTTGACTCAGAAATGGCTTCTTCGGTGTGTATGTTACCTTGACTACATACTGTAACATCTGTCTGAAAATTATAAAGTTACTTAAAAAGAAAGACCCTTATAAAGATTCATTACTTGGTTACAGTATGTTTTTTGACACTGAAATATATTATTGTTCATTTACTTTTAGTATTTTTTGGTGAAATTATTTTGTTTCAATGACCAGGGAGATGTGTTAATGCAACTGTAACCTGTCTATCTGTCTGTCATATTGTAACTGATTATGCTTGATAATCTTAACAGAAAATACCATGGCTAACTTGCCTTAATTTATTGTAATATGATTTTCACTGTTTACACTAGTGCATATTCAGAGCTATTAGGTCATGTTTTGTATAAAATCACATTAAAGTTGGAAAAGGCTTCCAAGAACCTAGCACTGGTGGTCCACCATCAGTGGACCATGTCCCTAAGCACCACACCTACAGTGCGTGTTTCTCCTATCAGCCTAGCATTTTAAGTACATACCTCTCCCACTTAAATTCTCTTGTCTGTATTTATAATATGCCTTTCTTCTCTGACTATAATTCTTTCCTTATTACAAAATTCTTCTTAATATGTCATTTTCATAACTCTTTCAGGAGCTTTTCTTACCTTTTATTTACTTACTCTTTCTCATGCCAGTGTAAAAACAGAATGTTTATTATAACTGAAGTTACATTTTCTCAGGTGTTCCAGATAAAAAATAATCTTCATGGAAAGTAACTTTTACTTTCAAAGTAAGTTAAAATTGATTCATATTCATTAGTTTCTTTGTTCTCATATCAAATTGTTACCAGAAAACAAGATGTTTTAGACTTTAAACTGCTTAACAAGACGATATCAATAGTCTTACATTTCTCTGTGAGGGTGTAGTAAGAAAAGTAAAGACAATGTGCTCAATCCAAAATTACTTTAAGAGAAAGTGGAAGAGATTTTTTTATATATTGACATACAGTTGTTCCTAGTAATTTTACTATGCTCTGAAATGTTGTCATTTCAACCTGGAAAGCACTTTACCATCTATAAACATAAGCTTTTTTTTAAAGTTTTGAGAAAATATGTTTCACATAGCTTCACATCTTCTACCAGATGCTTCTGGAACGGAAAACACTTGATCCTGGGTTGGCTGTCTGTGTGGAATCCAGCTGATACTTTTGCAAATTACCTATTTAAGAATGTCTTTAAAAAGTGTAAGGTTGAAACTCTGTAGAATATAATGAGATGGGACATGTCCCAATAGTTACATTTCACTTTTCACCCCTTTTCTCAAAAGCAGTTGAAGGACTTCCTCCTACCATGACCTCAGGAAATTTTTCTGAAGCTCTATATTATGGAAGTCATTTGTTTAAAATATTTTGTTTGACTATTTATTTCTCTCTCTTTTAATAATTCCCTGGAAGAAATTTTCAACAACTGCTTTTGTATCCTAAATTTTGAGATGAAGTTTTGGATTTCTTCACAATTTTGTGCTCCATCAATGCACTGTCCCTTTGCAAGTTGACTCATATTTTCTTATGAAGAACTAGAAGAACCATCTAGTTGTTTATACTCTGAGTGATTGAAATTATCTCACCTTTGCAATGTCTCTAGTAATTTCCTCTTGATGATTTTACCTCTTGATACCTTTATCCTTAAGCATCGAAGGACTGTTTTCTAAATTTACAAATTGATTTCTAATTACTATTATTTCTGATTAGATTTTGATTTCCTCAGAAATTCTCAATTCTAGCTTTCTTTTGCCTATTTCAATCTATTCTATAGTACAACAGGACTCACAGAAACACGTACACATACTGTTGCTCTCACAGGATATTAATCCTAGCCATAATTAAGTCTTCTTAGATTCTGACAGTGAGATAATTTTGGACATTACTCATGTGTCTTGAACTAATGAGAGTATGGCTAAGCTGATTGGTGAATTTGGATGTAAGTATCCAATTATGCCTGTTTATATTGTTATGAAAATACATAGTGCTCTTTGCAGAGTCTTTATAGATGACAAAATTAATTAATCTAATTTTGCTGTTGCGTATTACACTATGAAAGGATTCACTGCCTATTGTTCATTTCCCTACATCTTCCTTTAATCTGTCATCACTAGAGTCCATAAAAGCAACTTCCATGGCATGTGAATTTAAATTCAAAAGAGCTCATTTTCAAGTTCTGCAGAAAATACATCTTTTATATTGTCTTACTTTTCCTCATTGAAACCTTAGGTACAGATAAGAACAGCTTTTTCATAATATCTTTTTCTAATATTTCTTTAATAACTTCCAAACCAAAGCCTGACAACTGCATAATTTTCCCAATTTCTGTTGTGCTGCTTAATCTCCACCACAGAATTGCACAGACATTTAAAATTGGAGAGATCTTTCTGTATAATTTCTCGCAAAGCTGTGCTGCGCATGTTGTTCCGTTTTGTGCGACCCACAACCCTACAAAGAATCCCTGAGCTTCAAACCAGAAAGGCTGCACATGTAGTGATATTAATAGTTTCCCATCCAGCATGGTTTGAGAATCCTTGCCAGTTATGCTTTCTTATGGGTGATATTATGGATGGCCCCTGTTGCTCCCTTAGGTCAATCCCTGTCCTTTCACTTCCCTAGAAATATTCTAAAGTCCTTTATAAATTTAAGATTTCCAGGCTTTTCTCTTTCCAGTTGCCAGTCTTTATTGCTTTTGTCAATGTAAACAAGAAAAGAATCAGTACTGATATTCTAGTAGAGTCATATTGACCACAATCTCTTAGCCTCCAACTTTATTCAGACTGAAACAGCTGACCTGAAAATACGATCTCTCTTTCTCTTCCCCTTCCCAAATTTCTCTTTTTTCCCCCCCCCAAGAGTTTAGAGGAAAATAGTAAGGCTAGAAATAGGTGGATATTAATTTCAAATGGATCTGCATCCTGTTAGATGCAGTAGATTAACTCCAGCAGTAATGTAAGTGAATGGTAATTCAAATGATGTGAAAAACAAAGCCACACTGAACAAACAAGTATAATGAGTAATGCTGAGGCCATCAGTCTAAAAAAAAATTAGGGTACTTTGTAGTCATGCAGAATTCATTCATTAAAATGGATCAGCCTGAGCTATGGACTTTGCCACTAAAGAAATTATAAAGAAAAAGCAGTGTAATTTATCAATTGTAAACCACTAAATTTGTATCACTGGCAATAAGAATCCACAAGCTTCATTTTCCAGTTCTCAGATATAGCAACTTATTCAGTGATTCTTCATCCACAATGCTTCAAAAATAACTGACAAACCAGTTTATCAATATATAGTTAGCAGCTTTAATTTGGCTTACTGATTTGTTAGATCTCTGTAGACTACTCTATCCCTTACACAAATTCACATTTAACTCACATTTCTTCTGCAATAATGATTAGTACTGAGGCTCTTTGCTACACTAAAGGGTAAACTTCATCTTTAATTTCTTAATGTACTGTTTATTTTGGGTTACAGTGAACTGGAAAAATTACACCATAAGCATCAATTATATAGTTAAAACATTGCAGAATGGTAAGTGGATCAGCCTGTTTATGCTGTTGAGGCTATGGAAATGTAATTTAATAGAAACATTTGTTTTCAGTCTAGGTTCACGGACGGGCAGTACTGTTGTCTTAGAAACTTGAGGTTCAGTGTTCTCCAGTGTTCTCTGTTTTTCGACAGAAGTGGAAAAACAAAATATTTACATTCAAGAAAAGATATTCACAGGAACCATGCACTTAAAGTTTCAAATGCATTTTTCTTTAATGCATTATGATCATTAGTGTTGGAACTTTCCATATCCTCTATACTTTCCTTTGCAATTTATTTTCACTGAATCTGTAACTTGTCAATTGAACAGTGTTTTTTGGAGACAGTGCAAGGGGTTCTAGCAGCCCTTTAGTAAAGCCAGCATTTGACACCTAAAAAAATCTATGCTTACCACTTGTTTTTATTAGGAAAAATATATCGAATCAGATCACACACATTTTCATTTGTAAATATTTACTGGGATAAAATAAAAAGAAATGCAGGTGTCATACATTAGGGCCCTTGAAAAGCCATGACTTTTTGGTACATTTATTACAAAATATAAAGATATTTTCTTTTGTTATATATGACAAAATTGCTTGAGGTAGCAGAGGAAGTACGGAGAAAGAAGATTTTATTAAAAGATCCCTGTTTCTAAATCTCTAAGCCCTTTTGCTGTTGATGCAGGGATGTGCACACTGTCTGCTTCACAGTGCTATTCAATAGCAGCACAGGCTGAGAATAACTTCCAGATACCTCAGCCAGGAATTTGCAGAGAATAGTAGCAGTGGGGCTCCACTATTTTTAACTGCTGTTAACTGTAGATAACTGCTAATTAGAAAAACTGAATTTGATAGGTGGTCATGATGTATCATAGAGTGATGTAGAACATCTCTGATCCGTAACATTTAAATGTTGACAGTACCATATATTTAAGGGAAGTTGCTTTGTTCTGCTGGAAGCAATACAGCTTACTGATGTGAAAGTATTGATCAAGTCCAGTCAAATTTCATCTAAGAGATGAGTTTATATTATAGTCTCTCCACCTCTTCTTCCTGGTGGCTCAGTGGTCTTAAGGAAGCTATCAAAGCCAAGAAATAGCCCCTCTGCTGTCTCTTCTGACTCTTTATGTTGGAGAACGCTTTAATTAAAGTACCTTTTAAATTTTCTCAGTAGTCACTCCTAATTCTAGGTTGATGAACCGAAATGTGGCATTTTGTCCCTAAATCTTAAAAACAAATGGAAATACCAGGAATAAGCCATTGGGAGTTAGAAGCCTAATTACAATGTGGCTCCAAGTGAGCTTCATAAACCACTAGAAACCATCTGAGTATGATGACATTCAAAGACAACACCCTTCTGTATGCAATATCCTGGGTTTGAAACCAGCAGCAGTAATATCTTGTGCTCAGCCTCAAAAAAGTTGAATTGCCATCAGTGGAGGAATAAAGTCAGTTGAATTCCTTCAGTGCAAGAATGAACTGTCACTCACTGAGGTGAACAGCTCTGTGCAGGCATGTGCCACAGCAGAGCAGGGGATTGTTGTGAGCAGGGCAAATTTCTAGAGCCATGAAAACTGCCTGAGAATGCTGAGATCCATGTGGAGTCTTTACTCTTAAGTAAAGATCAAGTTTATGACCACCTGAAGAACCTGAATGTACTTACATCTATGGGACCAAATAAGATGCATCCCAGAATCCTGGGGGAGATGGTTGATGTAGTTGCCAAGCCACTCTCCATGATACTTGAAAAGTCATGACAGTCAGGTGAAGTCTCAGGTGGTCGGAAAAAGGGAAATGTTGTACTGATCCTTTAAAAAGGTAGAAAGGAGGACTCTGTGGAGGCCTCACCTCTGTGCCTGGGAAGATCATAGAACAGATCCTCCCAGAAGCTATGCTAAGGCACATGAAGAACACGGAGGCGATTCAAGACAGCCAGCAGGGCTTCACCAAGGGCAAGTCCTGCCTAACCAACTCAGTGGCCTTTTGTGATGGGGTACCTCCATCAGTGGACAAGGGAAGGGCTACAGATGTTGTTTATCTGGACTCTGTAATGCCTTTGACACCATATCCCATAACTTCCCTCTCTAAATTGGACAGAGATGGACTATGATGCATAGACTGTTAGGGGGAAAAGGAATTGATTGGATGGTTGCATGCAGAGAGTAGTGTTCAAGAATGCAGGGTCCCGATGGATACCAGTGACAAGTGATGTCTCTTAGGGGTCCAAAATGGGACCAGTATTAATTAGTGTCTTCATTAATGACATAGAGAAGGGATCGAGTGCACCCTCAGCAAATCTGCAGATGACACCAAGCTAAGTGGTGCTGCTGACTCGCCTGAAGGACAGAGTGTCATCCAGAGGGACCTGGACAAGCCATGGGAATCTCTTGAGGTTTAACAAGACTGAGTGTGAGGTTCTGCACCCTTGGCACCAACACAGGCTGGGGTGAACAGACTGAGAGCAGCCCAGGGGAGATGGACTGGGGAGTGCTGATGGATGGGAGGCTGGACATGACCCAGCCATGTGCACTTTCATCCCAGAAAGTCAAACACATCCTGGGCTGCATTCAAAGCCGTGTGGCAGCAGGGTGAGAGAGGGGATTCTGCCTCTCTGCTCTGCTCTGCTCTGCTCTGCTCTGCTCTGCTCTGCTCTGCTCTGGTGAGACCCCACCTGTAGTGCTGCATCCAGCTCTGGGGTCCCAGCACAGGAGGGACACTGACCTGTTGGAGCAGGTCAAGAGGAGGTTACCATGATGATCAAGATGATCGCAGAAAAGGAGCACCTCTCCTACAAGGAAAGGCTGAGAGTGCTGGGTTTTTTCAGCCTGGAAGAGAGAAGGTTTTGAGGTGACCTAACTGCAGTCTTTCAGTACCTGAAAGGATGCTACAAGAAAGATGGAGACAGACTACTTACAAGGGCAGGTAGTGACAGGAAAAGGCAGAATGGCTTCAAACTGAAAGAGAGTAGGTTTAGATTAAATATTAGGAAGAAATTATTTTCTGTGAGTTTGGTGAGGCGCTGGAACAGGTTGCCCAGAGAAGTTCCATTGCTGGAAGTGTTGAAGTCCAGGTTGCATGGGGTTTTAAGCAACCTGGTGTAGTGGTAGGTGTCCCTGCCCATGGCAGTGTGGTTTGTAATGAGATGATCTTTAAGGTCCCTTTCAACCCAAACCATTCTATGAGCCTATGAGGATAAGTGAGGATACCACAGTTAAAGTGGCAATAGTAGCTTTTGGGTGTTCACCTTGACATTACGGCTTCTGCTTGGTGCAGTGTGCTCCTGATGGAGTCTTGGGTGTGGGTGTAGAGGGGAGCAGAAAAGGAGGAGCTGGACCCATACATCTTTCACAGTTCCACTGATGGTTTGCTCAAAGGCAGGATCCACAAATAGCATTAATTGATGCCAAAGTACTGGTGAGAGACATGTCAGCAACACTCAATATAGATGAGAGTCTGTCTTGGTTTGAAAGACAGGTATTTGCTAAGGAGGGCAGGAGCCTCCCTTGGAACAGAAGATGTAACCCCCTTCCCTCCAAATTGTTATAATTTCAAAATCAAGGGGCTTTCAGGCAAAGATATGAGGAGTAGGAATAACAGTTCTTTACTAACAGATATATATAACAAGGCAAACAAACAGCAGTAACTGTGGCAGTGATACCAAACCGAGCAGAGCCAGAGCAGCCTCTCCCGGTGAGCAGGGCGGGTGCGATGTTCCCCCGCGGCTGCAGGGGGCGCTGCGGAGCGAGCTCGGCACCACGCGGTGATGGCGGAGGGGAAGTCACTGCACAGACCCTGTGAGGGCAGAGGGACCTCGGGAACAGCAGGCTGGAGCAGGAGAGATGGACCCAAATCCCGCGTTGTGGATGAGATGTACCAAACTCCGGAGCTGCAGCAGGACCTCCGGACGTCTCGGCAGGCAGGGGGTGCCGCGGCTACAGTGTAGCAAAAAACTCACAGCAGCAGCAGCCACGGCAGCAGCAGGAAGAGCAGCAGAAAGCCGAAGCAGCAGCAGCGGCAGAGAAGCGGCGGCAGAAAGCAGCGGCAGCAGCAGAGAAGCGGCGAGCAGCACGGCCTCTGTCTCTCCCCTCCGGATCCCCGAGCACACCGAGCCAGGCTGTGCCTGCTTCCCGTCCCGAGTTCCAATCCCGCACAGCCTCTCTGCCCAATGAGAAGCTCAGGCACAGAGGGCAGCTGGCTGGACCCTCCCCTGTGGCCAGGTCCCTTTGTTTTCTCTTAAGTGCCCAGCAATTTGTTCCTTAGCAACACAACATGGGGAAAAATTCCTTTTAAGGAAAAAGAAAGAACAGGGAACTTCTAAAGCCCCAACAGAGTCTAACATGGTTTGTCTATGATTTATTATCTGCCAAAGATGTTTTACATAGCTACACTCAAAAAATAGCAACCTTAGGCTTAATACTGTAGAAATATGCATTTTCTGTGGAACTGTGTCTGTGTAGGCACATATCCTTTTATATATCCATTCCTCACACAAGATGCTCACTCTTATTGGCCATTAGGAAAGCAAACCGCACAGGAAAGGGCAGTATTCCAGACTCATCGCTCCATTCAAGTATTTCTGGTTTTCAGGTTTACAGAATAATTACCTCTGGTTTAGAATACTATCAGCATCATGTCTATACTGATGCTGATGTATTTTAAGCAGCTTTTAACCCAGTTTGTAAATTATGTAAGTCGAATCTCAAGAATAAACTTGTGACTCTCACCCCTCCCTCACTCTGAAAACACTTTAAAATTCAGTTGTCTCAAAGCTTTGTTATGTGTTTGTTTTGGCTTTCTGTTGTCTGATTTTCTAGTTGAACATTGTGAAGTTTATGTAATTTTGGGACTAGCAGTTAATGTGTCCCCTGCAGGCAGGTTCCATATGAATTAGAAAGAAATTCAATTACTGAGCTACTGATAACTTATCTCAACAGAATGCAAATGGATTAAGATGGCTAAGTGCTCACTTGCTTATAAATGTAGCATTTAACTAGAAATCATTCTCTTTAAGAAAAGCAACACAAAAGCTATTTTTATGTTTTGTACTTCTAGAGGTTTATGCATTTCATATTACACCACTTATAATTCAAACTATAGTGGTATTTATCACAATAAATTAGAATTAAAACAATAAAAAAATTTTATTTTATTTCCCAAGCCGAGACAGCAGATATATTTCCTTTCTAAAAAAGATTAATGACCCTTTTGATAAAAAGTGTTACACATTTTTTACATATAGATTTGTTTTTCTAGGACATTAATACTGAAATTAAGACTTCAGTTTCTGTAAAATAGGGTCATCTCTATGTGTGATCATTATTTATTATACGTGGAACAATGAGCTGATTTCATTTTCCTGTTTAAAAAAAACCTCTTCTTCATGCAGTTCTCATGCTGATGTTAACTTTATATATATACAGAAATTGGTCTGTGTGTGTTTTTCATCTTCACAACCAGTGGATGCATATGTTTATTAACTTACAGAGTTAATGAATTAGCCCATGTTTCTCTATGGGCTTAGATAATATGGAAGTTATTTCTTCATAGTGCGTGTAATGTATATAGCTGTAGGCTCTCCACTGATGCATTTCCTTCCCTGCACAAAAAAAAAGAATAGCATTCTCTGTTTTATAGTTATCACATCAGAAACTCACTGTTTTGGGAAACCGGTTAGGCTGGGATTTTCACTGATACTTTTGATCTCAAAACATCATATGCTTTGGTCTGAAAAGCTACATATTTTTAACAAGAAAATAGTAATAATAAAAACTATTGAAAAATCCTTTGTTTATGCCTTGAAGAATCACACTATGAAGTCATCCTACCAGTGCTGCCAATTGAATTAAATTAGTGTTTTATTACAGTAATAAGTGCTAGATAGATATACAACTTTTGTAGGCTGGCGTAGCTAATTTGTTTTCTTTATAAAGCTATAAATATACTCATTGAACTAATTGGCATGAATCTGGATACTTGATTCATTTCAGTGGACTTTTAAAAGCAAATTTGTTAAGAAATATCCCTGTATAACTTTCATAAAACTGATATTTCTTCAAATTATAAACTAATTTTTTCTTTTTCTCAACAGTGAAGACATTAAATGTGACTTGTAGTTGAGGAATGAGTTTCATAAAAGTGTTTTTATGAAATATGCTTGAAAGAGAAATAATGAATGATATATATCTAGTGTCACTAGCATAGCATATCATTATTACTGGATTTTCCAGGATGTGCAAAATGTGTTTGCAAACCAATATCCTGAGACTGGGTCTTAGTCCTACAATGTATAATGCTTTACAGCCCTGTCAAAAAAGACATTCATATATATATTTACTCATAAATACGGAAATATTTCAGTTAGGGTTATAGTCAGGACCTGCAGTCTGCCCACGTCTTATAAAAGCAGAAACTTAAGCCTGAAACACAACCAAGCAGCTTTTCAGAGGCATGTCAGTGTGAATGAGAGGCTCTGTGGGCAGTGTGGGATGGGCTCTGCCCAGGATCCCATCCGTGCAGCCCCTCATGCTCTCGCTGCAGGCTGTGCACCCAGCACCTCATGTCCAGCTCCTTGCATCCACATAGAGACAGCTGGCAGCCTGGTTATAGTGATCAGTTCAGCAAAAGCTAGCAGCCTGATAGATTCAATAAGGTCTGAATCAGGGGAGTCAGGAACGAGACTTTAAATTAACAGCTTACATGGTGACATCTTTTCTTCCTTAAACCAAAGGTCTCAACCTATTAAGGGTCTGTAGCACAGTAACTATGTAAAAACATAAAGTCCTGCACTTTAATACAGATTATCTAATGTTAAAACCAGCTGGAATTTCCAGTACCAACCTATTGGTGGATTATGACTAAGGTATCCTATATATTATAGGAACAAATTCTCAGAGCAGAAAATGTTTCTGCAGATGAATAAATTCAGATATATGCTATGATATTGACAACACGTTTATGATTCTTTTTATTCTTGCTTCAGAAACATTTTATGAGTCATTTAACACATTAGTTCATCTGGAATAATAGCTAACCTACCATACTCACATACTCCTCTGCCAGCTTGATGGGTCCGTGGGAGAAGATATAGCTTAATTCACACAGTGAAGCCGCAGAGTTAGTTTAAATGCTGAGATGTGCTGCAGTTCTCCTTGCTTGAGAAGGTCCAAAATAGTAGAGAGTTTTTTGTACAGAAAAAAATACTAGAAAGAAGATAGCGAAGAGATAGACTTTTAAAATATTTATGGCTTTAGTTTCTATTTGCTTCTTTTTCTCTACTTTCTCATTCTTTGCTTTCTTTGTAGACTAGCACAGTCTAGCCCAAGAGGATTCATATTCCTTCTGTGAAACTTTTTCAGTCCAGCTGAGTGAAAACTAGCAGTGTATCTGTCCTGGGTTTTTTTTTGAAACTAGCCCGAAGAGAAGCTTGTTTTCTGGGACTTTTTGTATTGTATTTTGTCACATGAACAAAAAAAAAGATACCTGTAGGCTGCACACCATCAAGAGTTTGGACCATGTTTTAAGTCTACATGTCTTCTGTGTCTGTGCTGGAAGTTATGTTCTCCAAGCTTACTTCAGATGTTCTTGTCAGGAAAACCCACTAATGCCAGAAGTTTATGTCCAAAAAGGAGACAGAGGAGTCATCATGCAACTTTATTCAAATAAAGGGAGAAAGTCCACTGGGGCACAGGCCCATGGGGTTTTCTCTCTTGAGATTTTAGAGGGCACAGCCTCCCTTTATCCTAAACTCCCAGCTGCATCCTTTTCCTTTCCCCAGCCCTCTTCCTTTCCCCACTGGCTGAAGTACTGGGAACCACCTACCTGAACCACCTACCACCAGCCTCTTGAACCTACTATTTTACCCCAAAGTTCAGAGGTTCAGGCTTTTGCAGAACCTTTCTGTTTCAGGAGCTGAGCTGTCTGGGCTGTGCAACAAACCTGCTGTCCAAAGTCAGTAATTAAGACCCATTTCAAAGACGTTGACACCCATACCTTCACCCATCAAATTGTTTGTAGAGACGCTAGCTTTCCTCTCATTCTCAATAATATTACTGATGAAGATGCCAATTAACATTACAATTTTAGTACCTAAAGCACCTACAAACTCTGCTTCTGATGATTTAATACTGAAGATGTTGTCCAGAGTACAAGATCTTGTAATAAAAATGTACCGATTAAGAAACTGAGAATTTTTCTCCTAGGCGGTCCAAGGGCTACACTACTGTCTTCTCTGAAATTTTCCTTATTTAATAGCTCCAACAAAAGATTGTCTGAAGTTTTAACAAATCAGTTTTAACTCCTTTGCTCATCCCAAATTTGGCTTAGTTTTATGTAACAACAATGGAAAGAAAGTTAAAAAAAAGGAATGGTTTTTATGCTGAAAAAAGTTCCATCTATTGTTCCCCTCCAAACACAGCGAGTGCCAAGTTATTTCTGTTTTTCTCAAAGGTACCTTCAGTTGAAGTAATCAAGAAAATGCAACTTCCACTGCCAGGGATAATTAAATTGTTCTATAGCCAACAAAAGACATTCATTGATGCTGTGCCAAAACAAGATGTGCTTCTAATTAGTGAAATTTTCCACTGTTACAGTGCAGGAATTGTTTTAAATACATGTACCTGAAAATGCACAGTTCTCACAAGATGTCTTTTACTCTGTTAAGACCATCACAGATACATTTGTTGATCATAAAGATCTGCTTCTCTAAAGGAATATCACTTGATCCTATAACACCAAATGAATTTCAAATGTTTCTTAAAAAAATACCATCTACTAAAACTTGCCAGTAAATAAAACCCAAAAATCTGTGATGCCTGTGGAAGTTGTAGATTTCACTAAAACAAAACTACAAACACCACAAAAATGGTTCCAAGTTATGTCTTAGAGTAAAATTTAAGATCAAATAATTATTTTGTTAGAATTTTTGGAGAACTGAGTAATGAAAAACTTTGAGGCAAAGAAGGGAAAAATCCTAATGCACACAAACCTCTTTGTGAGTTTCAATGTTCATCAGTCCTGCAGCATAATCTAAAACTATGGTGAAGACATTTTTGTTATTTATAACGTAGGAAGGAAATGAGAAGAACATTTAAAACCAGAGAAACAGATCTTTGTGATCAACTATGGTCTTGAAATAGTAAAAGACATCTTGTGAGAGCTGTGCACTTTAAGGCACATGTATTTAAACCAATTTCTGCACTGTGGCAGTGGAAAACTTCAATAATATTAAAATTTAAGAATGTAACAGGACTTTGAAATACATGTTTTCACAATTTCTTTAATGGAAACATTCAACTTTTGATATTTTAAAGCGGTATTGATCTTCAAAGACAGAAATGGAGAGATGGGTAAGAATTCTTGAAGGAACCTCTCTAAAAGTGGAAAATTCATTTTTATTAGAAGTTGGTCCCCACAGTGTTATTAGAATATTTATAGTGCTACATAGGTCTCTACAATAAACATTTGCTGTGCTACTGTGTTGGGTTTTTTCCTCTAAAAAGCCAAGTGTTATAAATGTCCAAAGGATGTAATATTGTGCCTTATTACTGGGTAAGTATCTCAGGAATGCAGGGTAAATGCAGTTATCAAAAGAACCAATTTTAAAAAATCAACTATATCAAACACTACAAGGATAAACTGTTTCAGTGTAGATGAAAAAAGTATTTATCTAGTAATTCTCAGTATAGGCCTTTTTCCTTGAGTGAGTTAGCACACAAAGATCTGAGGTAGTTGTAGATGGCAGTGTAGTCAAAGGACAGCTTTAAAGCTTTTACTCAACTTCATAAGGAATTAATCTTTCCATTAATCTGGAACCAATATCTAAATATGCCCTATGATATATGTAACTGGATCAGTAATTTATACATAAACAATAAAGCCATTAAATAACTTCAATTTAGCAAAGTTTGATGAAATTCACTCTGGAATACTTAAGAATCTTGCCCAAACTTCTAGAGACTTTTGGGGGAGATAACTTTTGGTTAGACTTTTGGTGAGATCCTTGAAAACTAAAGCAGCTGTAGTGTAGAACTTATCCCTAATTTGGGGGGTTAGATGGAAGGGAATGTTAGAGGTCTCTGGAAATTATGAACCCATCTATTTTGTTTTGTTCATTTAGGAGATACTTGAACAAATTACAAAGCAACCTACAAATATATGGAAAATAATAAAAGCAGGCATTGATTTGTTCTTGAAAAATCTATCTGATTTTTTATTTGATGTAATAATTGGACTACTAAAAGAGAGAGAAATAATAGATATTATGGATCTTGACATCTTCATAAGCAAAGTAGATTAATACAGTCTAGGGTAAAATTACCATTTTGTGGAGTGATGGATCAATAAGCACTGTGTAGCAGGGAAGGAATTAACTCCAGCAGCAATTAAGGATGTAAAGCTATAGAGACTCATCCGCAGGAAAAAAGGTACTGGCAGATGACTAGGAAGGGAAGAAAGCTGTCTGGAAAAATCCAATCTCTGAGTAGGGTTGCTGAGGAGGTCACATACAGACTTCTCTGGGGAAAAAAAGACAACCTCTCTCAATGCTTTTAATTGCAAAGTCCTCATAAGCTGAGTAAGACTGGTATGTGTCAGCAGTAATAGGCAGCAGCAGTGCCTGGGGGTGAGTTTCTGGTGGGATGGGTGACCCTGAGCATAAAGTGCTAAACCTTTAGACTGCTGCCTTGGCCTGAAGTGTGATAGCTTGTTGCATCTGTGCTGATGGTTATGGAGGGTCTGTTCGGATTTCTCAACCACAGCCGTTGTTAGAAGATTACAACAGAAATGCTAATATATGACTATGACCCAGCAAGAATATCCTGATGCTGATAACCCAGCAGCTATGAGTACTGCTGATGTAGGCACTGACTGAGGGTGAGAATGGGCAGACTGAAGGCCATGGCTGGCTGAAATGGCATTGGACAGTGGCCCTCAACTGTCATAGGACCATAAAATGGTTTAGGTTGGAAGGAGCCTTAAAGATCATCTGCTTCTAACACCCTTGGCATGGGCAGAGTCACCTATTAGAAGGAGGAATGTCTGAGGACTTTGTCTTATATAGGCTTCTTAGCTGCATGCTGGGCATTGCATGGGGCCAACATTCTTGGTGCTTTTCTTAATGCCAGTGGTCAAGTAATAAGAAACTCTCAGCTATTCAGTTTTGGAACTAATGGCAATAATGTCTGTCTTGGCTGCTGCTGTGGACATAATATACCTCGGTTGGAAAAGGCTAAAACCAACAGATAAATCAGTCCTAAAATGACGAGTTTAGCTGGTTTAAAGGGATTTCCCTGGGATATTTATGTGAGAGAAGGCAGCAGTTTCACTGATACTGTTCTGAAAATCTGAGTAGTGGAGTGTTGTCTTGCTGTGGAATTACACTGTCATCACTTGAAGAGTGGTACAATGGTATGTCACCTCGCCAGTTTGAAGGTACTCTGGGATAGAAGAAGAACCATCTCACAAGTAGTCTCCTGGATGATGATGGAGTTAGTAGAGAAATCCTGATCCTGATGTAATTCTTCTATCAATAAGTGTGAGGCAAAGAAATTTACAAATACAAGGAGGTAGGTAGATTGTGCTCTGATCATTTGTTTATCTGCATCAAACCACATTGGGAGTTGAGTTAAACGTTGAAATACTAGGTGTGCAAGAATAAATACAGAATATTTAAGAGTAGCTTCAAATTTTAAACATGGACATGAGAAAGAAGTCATATTTAACAAGGAAAATCTCTAAGTATCCTGAGGAGACATAGTATCTCAAAGATATTAACTTTGTATTGTAACTTTTCCTGTGAATCTTGTAATCACTTTATATATGCTTCTGTATGTTCTACCAATAAGAATACAATGGTGGAAGCAGAGCCCTGGTTCTTTCTCAGATGCTTAGTCTTTCTTATTCCCATTAGCTGAGTGTAAATAAGTAGATAACTCTGTGTTGCCTCATTGCCTACTAATCTCCCTGTACATGTCAGGAAGCTGAATGGTTCTTGTTGTCTGGTCTGTTCAGTCTATACTGACTGATTCTGCCCTAACATAAACCATATGCAAGCCAAATGCTGTTCAAGACTCTTCTGCTAAACATGCCAGCCTTATGCAGGGAGAAACACCAAAGAAAAGAAAAATAATACCTAAGAAATTAAATGAAACATCTCCAGCATAAAAAGCAACAAGTATGTAAATGGGAGCATATTTCAGAAGAGAGAAAATTATAGTTATACCTAAATTATCACATTCTCAATCTGGAAAAAAAAATTATATTGGTTGATAGGTAATAAGCCTTAGTGAGAAAATTACTATGAACATGTTATAGATATGAATAGGTTGCATTTTAAATTGTTATGAATCCAGCACTGGAGTATATCAGCTCTCAGAACAGCTGTTCACCTGCTGGGCTCTATTAAACATCTGTTAACCCTTTACAGATAAATGGAAGTTTTACAGTAAAGTGTAGTCCCGAGGCACATAAAATTGCACCTATAGTATATCTGTGAAACACAGCTTTTGGAAGACAGTGCACCTAAGAAATAGCAGAGAGGTTTTGACGATGAGTGACACACAGATCAGATCACTGAACTACAGTGGGCTTTTCATACAATTACATGATACATCTATGTTTCAGTTCCATCATACAATGGTAGTTCATATATTTAAAGTCTTCTCATCTTTGCAAAGAACCTTGGGTTTTTATTTCTCTCTGAACAAAGAATCAAAAGCCAATGACTGTTTCATGAACCCAAGTAGAGTTTCATCTTTAACCTAGACTCATTGCTCTGCAGTCATTCACTGTGCAAGAGAAATAGAATAAAATTGTGTTCTGTAAATGAATGCAGACTTTGATTCTGTATTGAAGTGCATCAGGAATCACTCAGTATTATGCAAAGAATGGGACAACAACATGGAAGGAAAGGAGAACAACACAAGAGGAGGAAACAAGACACATATTTTCAATGAGAAAATTTGTTGATTTGTGCCCTGAAATGCCAATAAATTAGCAGAAATGTGAGCAAAAAGGTTAAGATTCAAACATATATGTGCTTATTATCATTTGTTGGAACTTTGGGGCTATTTAGAAATATTGTACAACTTCAGCAAAATTAATTAAAATCATACTTCTGGTTAGAGCTGAATATTTTAAAGGGATTTTAAATATTGTTGAAGAAAACTAACAGGTTTGTTGTTCTTGTTTGTGTTGAGAAATGTTTTCATTAGCTCAGATACTTGTGTGGGACACAAACCCCCCTTTTTTCCTTGGGGTATTAATTAGCACAATTGTAAGTATAGGCTGGATAAATGAACATACAAATGGATAACATGAAAATTTCACCTTTGCAAATAATGTTCAGTCTCATCTCTTCCTTCAGGCTCCAACATTCAGTGTTCTAGAATAAAGCCTTTCAAACCTGATGAAATGTGGTATGTAGCAGAATCCATTCCAGAGATAATTAGTACTGAGGTTACAATTAATCATTATATTGCTTTATACAGTTCTCAGAAGGCAATGGATTAAGTTTGATTTTTGTAATGTTTTCAAGGAACACACGCTTCTAAATAAGCTAGAAAAAAGAAGAAAAAATTCAGAAAAATGTGCTTTTGTTTTGCCCAAAAATTATATTTCTTTTTTATACTGTCAGATAAAGTTTTTCAAGTTTAGAGATATGTATGGTAGATTTTTGAGACTAAGGTTGTATTTAATCTCACCAGTTCTTTTCTTTGCGTGATCTATGCAGAATTTTTTCAGAGAGATGTGTCTTCATTTTTATCCAAATCAAATGTGGCCTAATCTCAGAATATGTTTAGTACCATGCCTCAGGTGTTATACTCTGTCCTTCATCAAAGTCTTTTGACTTCACAGACACAGAATTGTTGAGGTTAAAAGGAACCTCTGGAGGTGACCTGGTCCAGCCTGCAACTCAAGCAGGATTATTGTGTGGGGTTGCTATTGGACACATGGTCAAGAAAACCTTACTGAGGTCTAGAGAGGGACTGCTCACTGTTCTCCCCTCCTCTACCAAGTGTGTCATTTCATCATAGACGTTTATCAGGCTGGTCAAGCGTGACTTACCCTGGCTGAATCCATGCTGACTGTTCCTAATCACTTCCTTGTCTTTCATGTGGCTAGAAATGGTTTCCAGAATTAGTTGCTCCATCAACTCGCCAGAGATCAAGGTCGGGCTGACCAGCCTGTAGCTCTCTGGGTCCAATTTCTTAACCTTTTTGAAGACAGTCCAAGCCTCAAACATCTCTCCCAATTGCCTTCATTATTCCTAGATAATGAACAGTGCAATAATATCAATTTCCTCAACATGCATCCCATCAGGACGCATGGATTTCTATGTCCAGTTTACTAAAGTATTATCTATTCTGCATCACATTAATAACCAGCATGGATTATTCTTGTCTGCCTGAACAATATCATAGAGTTGTGTCATTAGTTATCTACTCTCAAACATATCCACTAAAACCATGAGTGATGAGGTCCAGGACAATTTAAATTTTCTTCAGTGTTGGCAAATGTGGTTTTGTCACTGCAATATTCACAAAGAATTCTGCTACAGGCCTACTTTAACTTTCTGCTAGATTGGTTTTGTTCTCCTCCAAACCTCTGACCTCTACCCCCATTTCCTTTTCTTGTTCTTTGTTATCTCAAACATGAGTTGATTGAATTCTGCAGCTCTTAGCATCCTAGGCCTTGCTTTCTCTTGTTGTGTGTGGGGAGAGGGTTTTTTTTATTGCTCATCCATCATCCACTTTTCAAGTTTTCAAACAAGCACTGTGGCAGTTTTTCTGCACTGCTTTCCCACTTTGGAGGAGCTCCTTGAAGATTTCTCATAAACATCTATATATGTCCCTCCACTGTCCTCTATCTCCCTACTACATCCTTAGGCTGAGCCCAGCACAGGCCTCTTGTTTCCAGTTCTTTCTTTCTTACTGTCTTAGGCAAAGATTACATGTTCAGTGCCCAGTACAATCAGATTTTAGGATAATTGAAATGAACACACAAATAGTGCTAATAAGATGAAAGAGTATGGATTCATACCCATTAACAGATAACATCACTTTAAATGCTGGCAGCACTAGGGTTTATGTAGTGCTGTGTCACAGGTGGAAGTGATTACAGCTGAAAACCTGTTCTGTCACAGCTCAACTTCTACCACTTTCTGGGGTTCATCATAAACACAGAGGGTTTTTTTTCACATCAGGTACCAAAAAAATTATTGATTCCATTAAATCTCCAATTTTTATTTTTCCTACAGCATAAATGCGTAGCAGAGATGTAAAACTGAAACTGGTGTTTATCTGGCTTCATGTGCCTCTGGTCACATTGAAATGTTGAAGAGCAGCACAACTTGTGAGCGTAGTTACAAGTTCACCTGGTGTGGTACTCAGATACTGCAGAAATGAGGGTCTTAATACACCTGTGGCCTTCTCATGTCCTTCAGCAAATCCACTCCTGTTCACATAACTATTTAAGGGCAAGAGTGTCAGAAGATGGTGCTGTCTGTGGTGGAAAACAGTCTAGGGAGTTCCTAGGAAAATGAACATGAGCTTAGCTAAAATAACAGGTACACCAGCAACTGAGTCAATATGCTTCTTATTATACCCAAAATACACATCAAATACTACTTACCAAGTGCTTTATTGCTACTAAACAAAGTGCTATTGTAAATTTTGTCAATATACATTGGTATATTTTCCTTTCCTTGGTGACATTTTTTGATTGTAAGGCACTGAAGTTTCACATTTATAATAAATAAAGCACATTCAAGAGGGTATCATAACTATAAAAAAATGTAGGGGCTTTTTAATTCTATAAAAACTTTGATAAGCTATTTGGATTTGCTATGAACATGATAATGCACATGGTTTAATCAATACACCTTTCAAAGGAGCCCCATTTGGGAAAATGCAAAAGCTCTATCTTGCAGTCAGTAATAAATATTTCATTAAATTATCTCTAATTTAACTTTCACTCCAATTGACAAATCTCTAGTGGTATGTACTTTTTTCCTCTTGATTTTATTGTGCTGGTAACATGCAATCATCTCACAGCCCTTTGCTTTCTGATCTATGGTATATTGCCTCACCTTAGATTAATCTCATAGTCATTAACTCATTTAAGTAGGTAATATTTGACCATCTAATCAGCTTAAAGCAACCTGAGTAGAATAATAGGGGCTTACATTTGGCATTCAGAAATACTTCTGAAACAACAACAGAGAAATTTGACAAAAATATATGGTCTAAATAATTCCCTTTATGTGTGAAAATGCAGTGTTTTTACTGACATAATTAAATTGCCCACGTTTCTGACTTTTTCACAATGAACCTTTCACCCTTCAGTGTTTAGATGATTAGATGATTTAGATGTTTACATTATTTGCTATGTTGATTTAAATCCAGTAGTACCTACTCAGGCATTTCCTCTTCTTGTGGAACATAGACAGAATTGAATCAGTGCCACAGCTTCTTAGTATGAGAGATTTCATAAAGATTTTTTATTTTCCTGTTTTAAGTACTCCTTTTCACTGCTTTCATTTTTATATCTATTATGGTGAATAGAAAAAATTCTGTTTATTATGTCATCCAGCTATAGAAAGAAATAGTATGTTCAGAATTCAAACTTGTCAAGTTTTTTGATATATAAACAACAATTCTTTTTCAAGGCTTTAGTGTTTTCTGGGATGATAGTAAAGGCTTCCAGATGCTCTTGCAAGTGAGTAACTACTGATCCTGATGCCAGATTTTTGATTGGCAGGTAAGAGTTGCTGCTTTTTTGGCAGCTATTACAGCATTTGCACCTTTGGGACAGTGGGGATGTTGCCCATCTTCAAGATTAAATTTTTTCAGAAACCTGAATGGAAATGAATGTAGAATAGTAAGGAAACTGAATATAGTGTCAAATAGGGTCTCATAATTTGTCTACAAATGGAACACTGGACGCTAACAATTTAAGTACAAATGAATCTTTAATTAATTTAACACAGATTACTGGTATGAAAAGAAACCCCAAAGTAAATGGTTTTCCTCCCTGTGTGTCACAGTGAAGTGGTGCTATAGGTTAGTTGAGTTATCAATGATCTAAAATGAATTGACACAGATGTTTGCTTGTAAAGGCTTAGCTACTTGCTTTTATTTGTCAAAATACCCTTGCCTTCCTCAGACTGAAGGTTAGATAAAATGCATTTGCTAAGATATCGTCTCAGTTCTTTATAGGTAATCTTTTCTCTATGAAGCTTCATTTCTCAATCCCTGCACATTATCCAGCTTCAACTTTTTTGGATGCTTGCCTCATAGGCTCGATACTATCCTTCCTCTCCAAAAATATGTCAGTAGCTTTCTGTATTGCATCCTACTGCTTTGTCACATACTTAAGTTTATTTTAAATTAAAAAAAAAGTCACTAATTTCAAAATTTTCTATACTAGGTATTAATTTTGACATAATCAATTTTTTGATAGGTGTGCAAATTTGGTCCTGTTTGCCTAAAACCCAGCTGGAAGAACAAATCCTACAAAACCAAAACTCCCTTCTTCAGCTGTAATTTCCAGGACTTTCACATGGCCCTCAGCAAGTGCACATAGTAGCAGTGCAGTAAACCATGAATCCCTCTCACACTTCTAGATCTCCGAGGAGAATTGGGACTCTATTTACCTATTATTCAGTACTGAAATATGGCCAGTTGTCAGGGTTTTTGTTGCTTTTAATATTCTGGATAGTCTAGCACAGGCAAATGGAGAGATCTGTATTGGAGCTTACAACAAGAGCCTCAGGTAGTCCACGTCGAGAAGTAAGGGAAGACAAGAACTGTTTCTTATGAAGTACATATGAAAGTACCCACCAGTTTAGACATGCTGGACTGAAGATACTCGAGTTTCCAAGTTACATCACCTTCACTTGCCATGTGATTCTTTTTTAATTATTATTTTCCTAGTAGATATTTGATGTGTGAAGCTTACAATAGAAGCTTTCAGCACAGCTCTTTCCAACATTACTCCCGAAGAAACATTTCTGTGTTCGGTGAATTGGCAGTAGGTCCTACACTGAGACATACCTGCCACTTTGAGAGATAATTTATGACTGCCATCACACTATAATTTTAGCAGAACTTTTGATACTGCTGCAACATCCATTTTTCATTTAGCTTGTTGATTAGCTGTTCATCTTCTTGAGAGAAGAATACTGTATATTTTCCTTTAGAAAAGGGCAAACAAAAATTCTAGATGCTAAAACCCAAATTCTACAAATTCTAGAATGTTGCTTCAGGAAATACACTACATATATCTATATCTAGATATATATCTATGTATCATATATCTACACTATTTATATATCTATGCTTATTTAATATTATTTCAGAGTCTAGTAGTTGTTAGAAAGATATAATTACTTGCATTACCCAAATTAGGTTGCACGTGCAAACCAAATAGAGAAGAAAAGTCAGAGTATACCTTTTTGAGCAAAGCAAAACTGTAACCCCAATGGAGATTTGCTTTTATAGTTGTTTGTATCTGTGCTAAAGAGCAGTATTTAATCATGAAAAAAAAAAGTTGCTTCTCTTCAAAAATAGTACAATCAGTGTGCTATCAGTAATTGACAGGGAAAAAAGAACCGTATAACTATTCCAGTGGCTTGTCTGCAAAGTACACTGAAAGAAGAAACTGCAAAAAGGCTTTGGACCATGAAATAGAGTAAATAAAGCATTATAGATTTAGAAAATAATAATGAGAACCACAGGAGAGAATCAGTAAAGAAAAACATGAATCCTTTTCTCATCGCTAAATAGAATAAAAGGAGAGAATTTAAAGAATTAAGCTGCCCTCGTAATGGTGAACTTCTAAATGTTTTGAGACTCATTCTATTATTTAAGGTGTCACAGTGCACTGCCATTAAAATGATAATGGCATACCTGCTTTATCTGTGTGACCTACTCAATTCCAAAATGGGGCAATTGATATGTTGAGTTTCACCATTCACACACAAGTTTGTTTTCCTTTTTTTAAAAAAAAAAGATCTGAAATGCAATAGCTCCCAAAAATGTCTGGTGACAGTGAAGTAGATACTGTTTGTTACTTTAGATGAGATGCATATATTCAGTGTCATTTTAGTTTTCATACTGTAGGGAAAAGGGATCATGGGTTTCTCCTTTCTTCTTTCCCAAATGGCAGAATTCATTCTCTGGTGATGTAAGGAAAGAACAGTGTTTATACTTCTCTTTGTGCTGGAAGCTGAAATAAAATATGTCATAGCATCTGAGGCTGCTAGAGGCATTTTTCACATTCATGCATTTCTGAAAGGAAGACATATAACCAACAGGTGAGCATCTGAAAAGACTACTGTCCCTTCATGCTCAGTCTGTGTGTTTTCAAGCTTATCTTTCTAGGTTTATTTTTTAACCACTGGGGGTTTTGTTGTTATTTTTAGTTTATCTGACAGAGTTTAGTACAAACATCTACATGGCCACAGAGATGTCCTTGATTTTCTTGGAGCTAGCCCTACTCCTCCTAAATATGCATAGATATGTGCTTTGGGCTGTCTAGTTATGATTCGCATGCCCAAAGCATAAAGTTTGGAACATGACAGTTAGACTTTAGAATAGAGCCTCTTCAGTATGGGCTGCTTACAGGAGAGATCTGTATGAAAAAATAAGGTGCTTAGATTATTTCCCCATGATGGAAATGAAGATATTATTATGATATCACATTTATAATGATTGCTTAAGTTTGTCTGTTGGGTATTGCAGAACTTCTCTGTTTTCTTCCTGAATAGATTGCTTACTTCTTTTGTTCAATGAGTTTCTGGCTTAGGGTCTAAACTTGAGGGTTTGTTAAGCCCCAGATAATTCTGCAAAGCTGGAAATAAATTTCTGCTTGGACCTGAAGTGCTCAGGACATAGACCTGATGCTGTGCTAAACAGCCAGGAACCCAAAGGTAGATTGCAGGAAGTCTTACATGTGTTGGTAATTTTGGGATCCCATATGGTATTTGCTACCCTTTATCTGCCCCTCTTTGGAGGCAGGCAACTCAAAAGCCTGTAAGTTCCCAAGAATGAATTCATCTGCCTCCTGAAGTTGTTTTAAAACAACAGACTCAATGTGGGAACCTGAACAATGCACGGCGGAATGATAAAAACTTAAGATGGTCTCTGATGGACCTGTGCTTGTGACTTAGCAAAAGTTTGCAAAAATCGCATGTTCCCGTCAAAAGGTCATTGCTGATATATCTTAATTTTATAGGAAAAAAAATCTTTTACTGGAAAATTCTCAAATGTCTTCATTAGAGAAACTTAATCTAACTACTTTCCGGGGCTTCAGTCCAAACTGAATAAAAAAGCATGAAAATTCAGGCTATTTTCATAAAAATAGTGGAGCTCAGGAGCATATACAAGTGTTTGGAGTTCATCAGTTCAAACTGGAAAGCAAATTTTTACATCGATGCACAAAATAATTTTTATTTGATAGCATGGATTCACTTAATGGAACATAATGAGGAAATAAATTGATACCTCCTGATTTCTAACCTCCTATTCCATTCATTATCTTTCTTTGATTTCCAGTATAATGATGCTCCTGCTTTCACATGTTTCTTTACTAAATTCCTTCCAAGAGAGGGGAAACCTACAAATCATCCCAAATGCTGAAAATTCTCAACTGATTTTAATATTTTTCATATCATACAGGTTACTAACAATGTTAATTATTGATAAAGGCTTGATTGTTCTTTAATTACTCTTTCAAGATCTGGTATACAATACAAGCCCACAAATTATACGGCATATTGTAAGTGAATTGATTTTAATGATATCTTCATGTACCAACATGCATATTTCATTACTAAGTTTTATTTACTTCTGTTTTAACGTGACCATTATTAACAAAACCCCTGGGTTATGTTCATGGTTAAGAAAATTATTACTGTATACTTTTATGAGGCACCTGACATGATGGTGCACTTTTATGTGTTGCAAAATTCCAAATATCAGCATCAGAACTGGGTGTGCAAATCATAAAGCTCTTCCTCACTGTCACCCTGACTATCATATATAGATATATATGATAGTATATATCATATACTATCATATATGACTATCAATATCAATTTTATTAAATGACTTCTTGTTGAAAAATATGCACTCTGTGAAAGCAAGTATACTCCTCAGGACATGCCTTGTTGGGTAGAGAGTTAACACTCTCTTATCCTCTGTGGCCTTGACGATCTGACTTTCTTAAAATTAGTGTTTGGCTTTGGGGAAGTTTCCCCTTAGATTTGTAAGAGATTTTCCCTACATCTGTAGGTTTAAAGCTGAGATGAGAATTGGATGCAAGTCTGTGACTTTCTGCATGCTCTGATGGAACATTGTTATGCACAAAATGAAAACTGTAAGCTCCCTAAATTGTCTTTCTAAGAGAAGATTGAGCACCCATTGCCTGAAACAAGTCTCATTCCCTTTTACATTGAATAAATTTTTAAAGCGGTGTTATATTACCTTGAGTAAAATGACTATTGTTATTGACTGATAATAAGACAATGCTAGTTTAATTTATTATATCTGCTTGTTTATTACAGTCATATTATGAAGATGACATTTATGCATCAGCTTTGATTTGAGAAAATAACTTTGACATTTAGCAACAAGAGGTCAATCTCTCAATTTTGCTTTGAAGTTTAGAGTTCTATTATTCAAATACAAACTTTCTAATCTTTACGTGCACCCAGTTTTGTATAACAGGATAGGAATAGCCATGTGCAAACAAAGGGAATTGCATCTGGTCATCTGGACAGACATGTGTTTCCAGTTTGCCCATTCCCCTTTAAATCCAAGAAAAGGAGAAATTATAATCAGATTTAGTAAAGGGGAAAAGCCATCAATCCACTGTGTAAATATGAAAACTGGCTTTGACATTTTTCTTCCCATTTTTGTAATGCTGTCTCTTCACAGACAAGTTTTCATCTGAAATACCTCTCCTGCTATACCCACATTCAAAAACACTTGTATCCTGAATAATTAAAAAGTCTGTAGTAATTTCCTATTCATAATATCGAATACACAAGAAATGTCACATATCACTTTGTAAAAACAATTAAAAATATAAGAGAAGCAGATGGTATGGCATTTTGAAGGTGGTAGACTGCCACCTTCAAAAAGATGCTGAGTTCATTCCCAGGGTTGCCTTGTTCAATTAAAAAAGATGCCTTGTTAATCCCAGTGATCTCTGTAGGACTGATGATCTCACACTTCACATTTAAATAGGCACTCATAATCACTTTCAGAGTCTTCCAAAAGCTGACATGTTACATTCTTGAAGGAAAGCCAAGGATTTCTGTACTGTAACATAACACAAGAGAATGTATTTTGAACAGAGATTAGGGTAGTGGCTGAGATTCAACAGTCTTTGGACCAGAATTCCCTTTTGATTTCTGAAGACAAAATCATGATCCACTACTGGTAAAAACTGATTTAGAGAAACTGGAATAACGTTTTCTAGACTGAAGGAGAACAACTGAAAGCCCTGAGAGAGAGAAATTACTGGATATATCATTGCATTTTGAGCATATGTCTAGGTATTCCTAGGCACTTTAAAGCAGATTTAGCTTTTATTTTTTGCTCACTTTCTAGGAGAAAAAACAAAAAAATCTATGCTTTTGGGCAATGGATACTGTGCAAAGAACGCTTTCTGTGGATATGTATTTTTAATTAATTGAGGGCTTTAATTTTGCAATCAGAATGTAGGGATAGAAAGCTGTCCTTCATCTTTGATTCTGAGTGAGTTTTTTACTCTCAGTATGACTCACCTTTCCTTTACAACGGGAAAGACAGCTCATGGTTCACAGTGTCAAGTGAAAATGAATATATTAAAACAATACTGGTGACTGCAAGTGTTAATGATTTCCCCTTGTTTCTCTCTGATGCTGAGGCTATTAATTGTCTGCCATTTTTGTCTTGCCTGTTTTCAAATATTGACAGCCTTTGCTGAAAAGGTGTGGAAAATGTTCGCATTAAGAGCCGGAAACAAATAGTCCATGCTAACCATAATTTTGTCTTTAATTACTTGCTCATGTATTATATTTCCAAAGCCTTCTGGCTTACAAGTACATAAATACATGGCACTCATTTAAAGATCAGTTTCTAGTCTCATACCTCTGTGAATGAAATATACGTCATATTTCCTGATTTATTAATCTTATTCAAATTATGCTTTTAAGATAGAACCAGGAATTTCTTACTGTTTCTGTCACCAGACTGTCCTTTTCACAAAAAATTTAATTTATTTATACAACATTTTGTGAACTAAAGGGTTAGATATTTTCCCTTTTCCAGTCAGTAGGATATATTAAAATTATGGCTGAACAGTTTAACAAATGCGTGACTGGGCTCCATTTGTTTTGTACTAAATTTTTTAGGAAAGCTCAAAACCCTGCTCCTATTCCTTAAGGTGGAGCTGTGCAGGTGCAACCTTGAAGCAGAAACACAGAAAAGGTCAGCCTGAACGCTGCTTTAGTATAACAGGAAGCTACTGTTAACAAATGGAAACAGAAGCATTGCCACAAATGTTGGGTGCACAGAGTGGGGCAGTTGTGTGTTATTTGGGGGTAGCCAGCTGGCTAATCAACACAGATGTGTTGGCTACTGACTTAGTAGATTTACAGCTCTCAGCTGCAGAATGTGCTGATTCTTCCTCACTCAAGTGACACAAGGAGGTAGAGGGAGGGAAAAAGGAAGCTGAAGGTAAGAAATAAAAGATCAAAGGGCACAAAGCTGTAGGGAATTAGGCTTTATGGTCCAAGACCCTTGCTCTGGTTTTAGATTGAGAGGCAGTGAGACTGTGGAGATGCCGAGGGCAGGATAACAATGTCAGGTACTTTACATTAATACTACCATCAGTCTCCTACTTAAGCAATTTTCTGACTTGGAATTTTGTTATCAGATTTTTCCATAACCTCACACACACTGTGTGCTAACAAGGGCAGTGTGCTCTATAAAAACACAGTAATAGAAACTTGAACTGTTCTGTATTATAAAGGTGCTGTATTATGTGATTATGATACACTGAGAAAGTACGTGCATGCCATACTTCCAGTTCTTTAGGTAGTGATCAGGTTGGCTTAGGCACTTACCTAGTTTCATATTGGGAAATTTCTCCTTTCAGTAAGGAGGGAAAAAGCTATTTTTATATTCACTGAAACATAAATAATCCTGTACTTACTTATCCAGGGACAGATAGCTTTGGATTTCATAGTTTGCTATAGGGATTTCATCTTAGGTCATCATAATGGAAAATTTATGATATGCTTCAAGTGCTGTATCTCAAGGTCACCTGAAAAATGTCTTTATTTGATTTGGAAGCATCACTTGTCTGTTTAATAATTTTGTGTGTTTATTAACATCCTGACATACAAAGGTCCTTGGCAGCAAAATCTGAAATTTGGAGGGTGTTGGGGTTTTAGA
>VZRF01014559.1:0-15558 GCA_013396875.1 Vireo altiloquus | reverse complement strand
CCAGAGAAAAACACTCTGGCTTACACCACTTCATGACCTTCTGGAACATGGATCCTTCCCATAGGCTGCAGTTCTTCACAAACTGCTCCATCATAGGTCTTTTCCATGGGGTGAAGTCCTACAAAAACAGACTGTTCCAGCGTTCATTTCCTCACAAGGTCACAGGTTCCAGCAGAAAACCTGCTCTAGCATGGGCTCCTCTCCACAGGACCACTGCTCCTGATAGGACCCTGCTCTAGCATGGGCTCTCCATGGGCTGCAGCTTCCTTCGGGGTACACCCACCTGCTTTCATGTGGGATCCTCTGTGGGCTGCAGGGTAACAATGCTTCATCATGGTCTTCCCCATGGGCAGCAGAGAAATCTCTGCTCCAGCAACTGGAGCACATTCTCCCTTCCTTCTTCGCTGACCTTCATGTCTGCAGAGTTGTTTCTCTCACATATTCTCACTCTCTCCTGGCTGCTGTTGTGAAGCATTTTTTACTCTTTTTAAAATTATGTTACCACAGAGATGCTACTAATGTCTCTGGTTCAGACTTTGGCCAGTGGCAGGTCCATCTTGGAGCCAGCTGAAAATGTCTGTCCCTTTCTGACATGGAGACAGCTTCTGGTATCTTCTCATAGAAGACATCTGTGCACCCCTCACCTCTACCAAAAGCCTGCCATGTAAAGCCAATACAGGTCTCCTTCAGGTAACTGGACTAAGCTTCATGTTCACAGGCTCCAGTTTTCATGAGGGACTCGAACAGCAGAGCTGTCCCTATCTGCTAGAGGGACAACAAAGCAGAGCAAAAGCAACCCAGGAAGACAGTTAAGCAGTGCAACTGGTCACCCAGAGAGCTTTGTGTAGTTTCTATCCTTAGATGTTTTCAACACCTGACAGGGTAAAGCCCTGAACAAACAAGTCTGAATTCAGCACTGACCATGCTTTGAGCAGGAAGTTGGACTAGAGACCTCCTGAGGGCCCTTCCAACCTGAATTATTCTTTCATTCTATATTATGCAACAATTATTTAGTTTCTGATTTAACAAACAGACACCTAAGACCCCTTCAAAAAACTTATGATCAGCAGTGAAAATTCTTTTTGGCATTCCTACAGGTATATCAGTAATTGTAACAACTGTTTCCTGTCTCCTGAAAACGTCCATCATTAATTTTCTGCCATCAATTTTTGCCTAAGTGCTTTTGCTTTTAAAGAGCAAAACCCCACAGGAAACAATTATTGCAATACTTCAGTTTCCTCAAGTAAGCTTGAAGTACCCTGAACCATTGCCAATATGCTTTTTATTTTAGTTCTGAAGAACAAAATGTAATGTGCAATGTTCAAAAACAGTATCAATAAGGAATATATAAGAATGTCTTAAATGAACAGAAGGTAGGATTGCTCATACTGGTATGAAAACTTGGTGGTAGAGAATGAATGCTGCTACAGTAATAAAGAAAAAAAACAGAAAAGGGAAATATTACTATTGATAAGTTTGGTTTTTTTTTTACTACGTCTAAGAAGAAACAGTGAAAGTAAAGACTGGATTTTGTTTATGAGGCAAAACAGCATGTTTGGTAGAGTAAGAATTAATTGCTCATGGAAGTCACCTAATATGAGAAATGCCCTTTTCCAGCTTGAGTAATTGATGAATCGAGTAATTGATGAATCATGTAATTAAGAACTTCTGTTAGCAAAGTTAGCCAATTTGCTTAAAAAGAAAGAAATATTTTATTTTTCACAGCATTCTTTTCTTCAAATTTGTAGTGATAACTGGTTTATCTAACTGTCCCCAAATGTGGATGCTCAGCTGAAATTTAATTTGAATTTATAAAACTTCTGAATTAGCTCTATGGAATGGGCTTTTTTCTTTCTTGAGGTTTCCAGGCAAAGAACAAATTCTTTTTCACTGTCAGTCATTTAACCCACATATGTTTCTACATTAGCATTTTTGTATGCACTTGTTAATTAACAAAGCATTAGCCCATGTTAATTTATTACCTGCAGAATAAAAAAAAAAAAGCTCATTCAGATAGTTTTCAAAGTGTTACTAAACACACATTAAATGATACAGCAAAAAAAGTTAAAAGGAAAATGTATTTTTGAATAAGCCTTCAAAAAGCTTGGGTTTCTCATCTGAAATATTTCTTCTACACAAATAACAAGATTTTGCAGTCTTTCTAATGTTTGTAGTTTCTGAAATTGACAAATACAACATGAAAAATATCTTGAACATAACTTCTCTGCCTGGAAGAGGAACTCCCAAACAAGTCTGGTGCTCTCCATCCTGTCACTTGTGAAGAGAGAAAAAGGCCATTCTCAGGGGAAAGGATCTATTGCCATTAATACACGGTGGCTCTGGTCTTTTGCTAGAATAATTAGATAAAGATCAATTTTACTCCTGACTGAATTATAAAGTGTTTGGTTTCTTTTTAAACAAAGAAATTTGGCATTTTCCCATACAGTAGTTTTTCATTCATTTTGTGGGCACTGAAATGTTTTCACAAAAATTTCAAATGACCAAATTTTACTTAGAGCTTGCTTTTCAAAATGTTTTTTTCACTATTAATTTTTTATGGTAATATTTATTAGGAAGTTATGTGAAAGAGTAGGTTTCCTCAAATACTGAAAATCAGGAAAAGAAAAAAAGATGAATTTCAAAAATAGAATTATCAGTTTGCATCCTTACTAAACATATTTTCCTTTTTTTTTTTCTTTGGACAGCTGCTGTTGGTACCTTTCTGATTATCCAGAAAAAAAAAAACCTGCCTATGATGGGGTATTTCTACAAAGCAGTACTTGCAAATATTTTCCTGAGTTTCTTCTTACAGCATAACTGAGGCAGACAAAAGATGCAGTACTTGTGTCAGAAGAGAGAACAGCATTCATGTCCTCAGCAATGGTGTTAATGTGTCACAGGGTACCACCTCCAGCCATTGGAGCAACTATCCCTATAACATCAGAGACTTCAATTCAGATCGAACTCCTGAGGGAAGTTGCAGCTCTCAGAGTACAGCAAGTGCTTGGGGTCTCTTGCTGATGCTGGAGAAGAGTGAGACAGCTTCCTTGCCTGCAGAAGGTGTGCAGTGGAACAGGACCTGTCTCGCCAAGGAAGTGCAGGAAGAGGTCAGCAGACTGTGCAGTATCAGAGAAGGTGAGAAAGAGATCTACTGGATCTTTTTCAAGACCCTGCAGCCTGAAGTCTCAGTTGTATTGAAGGAGGATCAGGTGGTCTGTGGTAATTGGATTAGGAAGTGGCAAAGGCTGGAAGCCTGTGACTTCTGGAAACAGAAAGAAGGCTCCTGCTTCACCTGCATATCTCCAGCAAAGAACAGATGCAGTACCCTCACAGCAGATGAGGGTCTGGGAACTCTGTCTAAGAGCTAGTTAAGCCTGAGCCATGCAGCAGCACCAGAAGGAAGTGACAACTGATAATAGTGGGAGAGTCCATGCTATAGGGGATTGGGGCCCACATCTGCCAACCTGACCTGCTGTGTTGGAAGATTTACTGCTTGCTGGGGGTTGGATCCGGGATGCTGTGGAAATATTGACAAGGTTTGTCTGACCCTCGGATTATTACTCCTTGCAAATCTTCATGTGGGCACCAATACTGCCAGAGGAGACCTAGAGCATATCAAGTGTGACTACATGCACCATGGGGCAATGGTCAAGGGTATGGGGGCCCAGGTAGTTTTCTCATTGGTCTTTCCAGTGAAAACCAAGAGCTTGAGGGGGAATAGAAGTACCCTGTGGGTCAACAGTTGGTTGCCCAGCTGGCAATGACAATCGGTATTTGTATTTTATTACCATGGGGACCCTTCTTTAAAGACTGAAGACTGTTAGAGAGAGATGGGATCCATCTGACCAAGTGGGGCAAAACCATCTTTACCAACAGGCTGGCTAACCTGGTGAGGAGAACTTTAAACTAGAAATAACAGGGGAGGGAAATGATGACCCACAATCAAGTGAAGGAATACTGGAATGAGTTGGCAAGCAGGGTGTTATGGAAAAGAGAGAGCTTGTAATTGGCAAAACAGGGCTGAAAAGGAGATGCTGCTTGACCCAGTTCTTATGAACAAGGAAACTTTTCTTACAATTCTTACAAACTGTTGGTGAATGAAGCTTGGGTGGAGTATGAGCTGCATTGACCATGAGATGGTGGAGTTGAGTATACTGAGAGGATGGAAAAAGGCAAATGGCAGGATAAAAACTCCAAATTTCAGGAGAGCAGACTTTGGCCTGTGCAGAGACCTGCTTGGAAGAATCCTATGAGAGACAGTCCTGGAGAGCAGACGGTCTAGGAGACCTGTGTGATATTCAATGATCACCTCCTCCAAGCTCAAGAATGGTCCATCACAATGAGCAGGAAATCAAGCAAAAGTGACAGGCCTGCGTGGATGAACAAGGAGCTCACGACTAAAACATGAAAAGGAAGCACATAGGAGCTGAAAAAAGGGGCAAGTGACCCAGAAGGAATGCAGAGACACTGTCCAAGTGTGCAGAGATGGGGTTAGGAAAACCAAAGCCCACCTGGAGTTGAAACTGAAGAACAACATTAAGGGTTTCTACAGGTACATCAGCAGAAAAAATGAAGACCAGAGAAAATGTGGGCCTGGTGCTGAATGGGGACAGGGAACCTAATGACAAAGGCTGGGGTACTGGATGCCTTCTGCACTTGAGTCTTTACTGGTGAGGACTACCTTAAGGAATCCAAAGCCTCTGAGACCAGAGGAAAAGTCTGCAGCAAGGAAGAATTCTTCTCAATAGAGGATGACCCAGTTAGGGAAACATTTAAAAAACTGGAGATGCATAAGTATGTGGACCTGATCGGATGCACCCATGAGTGCTGAGGGAGATGGCTGATTTCACTGCGAGGCCACTCTCAATTATCTTTGAATGGTCATGGTGATCAGGGAAAGTTAACGAGGACTAGAAGAAAGCAAATGACCATGTCCATAAGCACCACATCTATATGTCTTTTAAATACCTTTTAAAACTGACCAGAACTCGTGGGCTCCTAAGCCCTCAAAGCAGATTCCGAGGGTACTCTGCTAAGTATCTCCCTTAATAGCTTAGTTTGCTTTCTTAAAGTCCAGTGTAGCAACTCTGCTGATGTTTTTTTCTCACTACACTGAAAATTTAAACTCAAACATTCCATGATCATAGAATCATTAAGATAATTGAGTCCAACTGTTGATTACTGTGGCCAAGACAGCCACCAACCATCACATCTCCCAAGAGTCCTCTAGTCACAAACAAGTCTAGGAGGGCATCTTTCCTAGTTGGCTCACAGAGTACTTGTTACGAGAAGTTACCTCTCACAAACTTCAAGACTTCCCAAGGCCTGCTCATCACAACAGGATGATATTCCCAACTGATGTCTGGGAAGTTGGAATCTCTCATAAGGACAAGGGCTACTGATCCAGAGATTTCTCCTAATTGCTTACAGAATAACTCATCACTGCTTATATCCTGACTGGGCAATCAGTAATAAACACCCACTATAATATCTCCTTTGTTTTCCATCCCCTTAAGCTTCACTAGAGACTCTCCACCACATCATTGCCAACTGTAAGGGCTGTACAATCAAACCTCTTCCTTACGTATAGTGCCATATCTCCATCTCACCTGCACTGCCTATCCCTCCTAAACAGCCTGTAGCCCTCCATCCCAGCACTCCAGTTGTGGGACTCATTCCACCTAGCAAATATATCACTACCTGCTACATCAGCTAGACATACACAAGTCTATGGGACTTGATGGGATCCACCCAAGGTGGAATGTTTTAAAGCAAATCACCTCTACAGAGAGGGGTCTGGACAGGCTGAACTGGACTGAGGTGAATTGTATGAGGTTCAACAAGTCCAAGTGCCAGGTCCTGCACTTGGGTCACAACAACCCCATGCAACGCTACAGGCTTGGGGAAGAGTGGCTGGAAACCTGCCTGGCAGAAAAGGACCTGGAGATGTTAGTCAATTGCCAGCTGAACATGAGCCATCAGTGTTCCCAGATGGCCAAGAAGGCCATGTATCAGAAATAGTGTGGCCAGCAGGACCAGGGAAGCAATTGTCCCTCTCTACTGGGCACTTGTGAGGCCACACCTTGAGTTCTGTGTCCAGTTCTGGACTCCTCACTACAGGAAGGACATTGAGATGTTGGAACATGTCCAAAGAAGGACACCGAAGCTGATGAAGAGTCTAAGGTATGAATCTTATGAAGACCAGCTGAGGGAATTGGGGTTGTTTAGTCTGGAGGAAGGAGGCTCAGGGGACACCTTATTGATCTCTACCTGAAAGGAGGTTGTGGTGAGGTGGAGGTTGGCCTCTTCTCCCAGGCAACTAGCGACAGTACAAGGGGAAATGGCCTCAGGTTGCACCAGGGCAGGTTCAGGTTGGATATTAGGAAAAATTTATTCACTGAAAGAGTGGTTAAACATTGGAATGGACTCACCAGGGAAATGGTAGAGTCACCATCCTGGAAGTGTTCAAAAAATGAGTGGACATGCACTTTACAATATGGTTTAGTTGACATGGTGGTATTAGGTCAAAGGTTGAACTTGATGATCTTGGAGGTCTTTTCCAACTTTATGATTCTATGATTCTGTGATTCTATGACTACCAGGTCATGTTCATCTTCTCATCAGCCAGCACCTCCAAGTCTGCATGGCTACTCTCGATCCATTCTCCACCCACCCTGTATATTTGCATGGTATTCCCCCACACAGGTGCAGGACCTTGCATGTGGCCTCGTTGAAATTCATGAGGTTTGCACAGACCCACCTCTCTAACCTGTCAAGATTGCCTTTGATGGCATCCCTTCCCTCCAGCTTGTCAACTTCACCACTCAGCTTGGTGTTATCTGCAAACTTGCTGAGGCTGCACTCAGTCCCATTGTCTATGTCATTAATGAAGATATTAAATAACACTGGTCCCAAAATAGACCCCTGAGGGACACCACTCGTTACTAAACTTCATGTGAACATTGAGCTGTTAACCACTACCCTCTGGATGAGACCATCCAACCAATTCCTCATCCACTCAACAGTCCACCCACTGAATTAATCTCTCTTCAATTTAGAGAGAAGGATGTTGTCGGGGACCATGTCAAAGGCTTTACGGAAGTCCAGATAAATGACATCTGAAGCCCTTCCCTTTCCCACTGATGTAGTCATTACATCATAGAAGGACACTAGGTTGGTCAGGCAGAACTTGCCCTTCGTGAAGCCATACTGGCTGTCCCGAATCATCTCCCTGTCCTCCATGTGCCTTAGCACAGCTTCTAGGAGGATCTGTTCCATGATCTTCCCTGGCACAGAAGTGAGGCTGACAGGCTAGTAGTTCCCAGGGTCCTCCTTTCTACCCTTTTTAAAATGGGTACAATGTTTCCCTGTTTCCAGTCACCTGGGACTTCACTTGACCTCCATGTCTTTTCAAATATGGAGAATGGCTTTGCAAATACATCAGCCAGTTCCCTAAGGACTGTGATTCATCTCATCAAGTCCCATGGACTCATGTCTATTCAGTTTCTTCAAGTGGTCACAAACATGATCAGTGGGATGGACTTTGCTCCCCCAGTCCCCCATCTTGCAATCCATCTGCTCAAGATGTGTGGGAGAGAGGTTGCCATCGAAGACTGTGGCAAAAAATTAGTTGAGTACCTCAACCTTCTCCTCGTCTGTTGTTACCCACCTGTCAGCCTTGCTTATTGGGGGAAGTCGTGTACACCTTCTTTGACCTTCTTTTTCTGGCTGACATACCTGAAGAATTCTTTTTTCTTGCTCTCTGGCCATTTTCAATCCTAGCTGAGCTTTAGCCTTCCTGACTGCATCTCTGCATGCCCTAGCAAGGTTCTTATAGTCCTCAATGGCTATTTGGCTGTCTTTCCATACCTGGTATGTTTCTTTTTTGCTTTTAAGCACACCCATAAACATTGTTAAGACAGGGTGGCATCTTGTTCTGCCTTCCTTTCCCTTTGTGCTTCCAAGAGACTGTTCTTCAATAACTGCCTGAACTCACAAACTCCTTTTCCCTTCATGGATGATTTCCATTGAATATCTCACACCTGGGCTCTGAGCATCTTCAAGTTGGCTCTTAAAATCCAGGGTCTTTGTCCTACTACTGGTCTTCAGTGTGCTTGGCAGGATATTAAACTCCACAGTGTTGTGATTGCTATATCCAAGGCTACTATTGGCAGTTATCTTGTCAAGTAAGTCTTCTCAGTTTGCAAGCAATAAATCCAGCAATGAACTGCTCATAGTTGGCATGTCTAGTATCTGTAGCAGGAAGCAATCCTCAATGCATTCTGAGAACCTGATGGTTGACTTGTGCCCTGCTGTGTTGTTTTTCCAACAAATGTCCAGGTAATTGAAGCCACCCATGAAAACCAGGTTCTGTTGGCCTAAGAATTCCTTGAGCGGCCGAAGTAAGGTTTCATTAGTTTCATCATCCTGCTTGGGAGGTCAGTAACAAATACCTACCATAAGATCCCCCTTGGTGACAATCCCTCCAATCTTGATCCAAAGTTATTCAATGATAGAACTTTTGTGGTCTCCACAGCTCACCTTCATAAATTCAAATTTATCTTTTACATAAAGTGCAACTCCACCTTCTGTTCTTCCAATCTTTTCAAAAGAATTTGTAGCCATCCATTGTGGTCTGCCAGTTATATGAGTTTTCCACCCAAGCTTCTTTGACTCCTATGACATCATAACTGTCATACTCGGCATGGAGCTCCAGTTCCTCCTGTTTGTTGCCCAGAGTACGTATACATGCACTTGAGGTGGCTGGACTTGGGGTTTTTGACTTTGGAGAGGATTGGGGAGCATTTCTCACTATTCTGGTAGGTATGATCACCCACCCTGTTGCTCGTGGATATACAGATGTCACAGCTTTGGACCCCACCTCCCCAAGTTTAAAGCATGATTCACTAAATCAATCAATATGCTGGAAAAGATTTTCCTGCCTCTTCTAGATCAGTAGATTCCAATTCTTCCCAATAGGCTGTATTCATTGAACAATGTCCTGGGACCATAGAAACCAAAGCCCTGGGGACAACACCATCCACAAAACCAGGTATTGATCTGCATGATGCATTGACTTCTGCCTGTACCTCTATCTCTGACTGGCAAGATAAAGGAGAATATCACTTGGACACCTGTCCCCTTCACTTGAAGCCCCAGGGCTTTCAAGTCCTGCTTGATCTTGTCCAGACAATGCTTTACCATGTCATTGGTGCCCATGTGGAAAAGAAGTAGTGGATAGTAGTCTGCGCTTTTAGCCAGTTGTGGCAGTTTCTCTGTGACATCCTGGATCTTGGCTCCTGGCAAGCAGCAAACTTCCCTTGACTGTATATCAGGATGGCAGATGGGTGCCTTGACACCTCTCACCCACTCTTAGCACTTGCTGCTTTCGTTTGCAGCTTTTACTATGTCCTGCTGTTGCAGTTTCTCCCTGAGAATCTTGTTCATTGCTTTTGCCCACTGCTAAGGCTTCATATCTTTTGCTGGCTGGTACATACAAGGAAGAGGAGTGAAGCAATATCCTGTTCTCATGGTTCACCAAAGACCATGGTGCCTCCTCCAAGGTGCTGTCTGTTTGCCACTGCAGCTCTTTGGTAGTCCTTGGAGGTCAGTGCCATGGGGTCCTAGTATTTATTCTTGCAACACCTCAAATAGTACTCTATTTCTTGTTCCCCCTTGTAAAGGCCCAGAGAAGCTGACTTTAGTTATGGGGTGCATCCTCCTGCCCCCCTCCCCAGGCTGCACTATGATCCGAAAAATGCTCGTTAGGCCTTGGCCTTGACTAACTGCACTTGGACTAAGCCCCTCTTGATCTTATCAGAAACACTGTCTATTCCCAGAAACTAACAACTCAGCTTATTCGGTGATTTCTATTTTTTAACAAACAGCCTTGGAAACTTATTTTTCTTGCCTGAATAACAACTCAAGTGGAATAATATTTTTGTTATTGGACCTTCAAAGAAAGTTACTGACATGAATTGCAGCCAGGATGGAAAATTGCTGACTAAAGCCTATTCTCATTCTCCAACTNTGCTCGTTAGGCCTTGGCCTTGACTAACTGCACTTGGACTAAGCCCCTCTTGATCTTATCAGAAACACTGTCTATTCCCAGAAACTAACAACTCAGCTTATTCGGTGATTTCTATTTTTTAACAAACAGCCTTGGAAACTTATTTTTCTTGCCTGAATAACAACTCAAGTGGAATAATATTTTTGTTATTGGACCTTCAAAGAAAGTTACTGACATGAATTGCAGCCAGGATGGAAAATTGCTGACTAAAGCCTATTCTCATTCTCCAACTACCCTATAAACAGCAGTCCAAAGTGAGACACTTTGAGCTCTTGATTCCCAGAAGATAAGGGGCTAATGTGTATGTCTCACTGATAACTGGATGGCTGTGGAGCCAACCAAGGACTGGTTGCCATGAGAAAAAATAAGATTTGGCTTGAGAAGGGGGGCCATGCAGAGGTAGGGCAGCACTTTTCTGGGATAAACATCCTTGTTGTAGTTCCTGGAGATAAGCACAACACAGTACAGTGCAACCACAGGAATGAGGCCAAGAAGTGGGCATGGACCATAGGGGGAGATTAAGACAACCAAAGAGCCCTGAAGCCCTCCAGCCCATTTCCAGAAAGGTCTGAAAGAATGGACTGAGCATGAGAATTAATTTGCATAGAAAGCAAGAAACCTGTCTTCAGGACAGAGAAACCTATCCATAAAAATATACCCACTCCCCAAGCCCGGGCAGCACCCCCAGGACCCTGGACATCTCATCAGCTGGACCAGTGCTGCTGGATTGATGTTGAAACCAGGATTATAAACTGGATGGACACTGAAACCAGAACGCATAGAAAGCAAGAAACCTGTCTTCAGGACAGAGAAACCTATCCATAAAAATATACCCACTCCCCAAGCCCGGGCAGCACCCCCAGGACCCTGGACATCTCATCAGCTGGACCAGTGCTGCTGGATTGATGTTGAAACCAGGATTATAAACTGGATGGACACTGAAACCAGAACTGACATCCCATCAGCTGGATTGATGCTGGAACCAGGACTGGTGATCTCTTTTTCTTTTTCTCTCCCCCTCTTTAATCTCTTCCTTTCTGTCTTTCCTTTCACTCTACCCCTTTATCCAAAACCCACTGCCATGTGCTTATATAGTAGGTCAGGGACTAACATACCAAATTCCATGCCAAGTGTGTAATTTACTAATAAAACTTTCTCATTGTTTGCGGACCCTCTGACTTTTGTCATTCCTTTCGAACACGAGCATTTATGAATCTTAGGTGCTCCCTTTCCCTTAAGGGTGGGTCTTCACACCCCTCCCTAATACAGCATAACCTAATGACTTCCTCCTGCATCTCCTCCACCCAGGAGTGTGACGTGGTTTTTACAGTCCTCCACCTTGACAGCAGCTTCCCTGATAAGAAGCTCTGTCTGGGCAGCTGCCTCTACTCATTCTAGGCTAGCCTGGTTAGACAGCCAATTCCTGCCTGCTGCAGAGTGCAGCTGTCATCTGGTCTCTACTACCATGCTTTCAACAATCCCAAAGCACTGCCTAAAAAGGTCCTATAATTCCCTGGAGACCTCAAGCTGCTGGATAGGCTTGAACAGCCAACAGCTATTTGGGGTGAAAATTTGGGCTGCAGTGTAGGACTGTTAGCAGAGCAGGCAGCAGTCCAACTAGTAGGATGTGCTGCCTTTCTCATGCACCCTTCTGCTTGAACTGCTGCACAATCTCTTGCGCCATTCCTCTCAGGCACTGTTCCCTACAGCACCATACCCTGGTCACTGGCACTTCCTAGGGGCCAGTAACATGTGGATTCCTGTGGTTTGAAGTGGCTGCACCAACAGGAGGGACTATTCAGCTCTTTCATGCCCCTCTTATGAGACCTGTTGCCTGCCGGCCAGTCCCTATACACACACAGCCCAAGGGGACTGGGGGCCCAGAAAGCTCCTCAAACACCCTCCAGGACTTCATAAGCATCACACTCCTCAGCACACAGCAAATACTACTGTTGCTGCTACTGCCATTGCTGCTGCTGGCATTGGCTTCCCGTGGTTCGAACTGGCTGGGGAACAGCCATCATCACCCAAGCAAATGGAGCTCCAAACTGAAATCAAACACAAAAAGGAAGTACACAGAAGGTGGAAGCAGGGACAGACTACTTAGGACAAACAAAGATTGTCTAGTGTACACCCCCCACTCCCCCTTGCCCCGCTCAAAGGGGATAGAAGAATATCTGCACTAGTTTTATACTTTTTTGGGCAATAGTGGATGCTCTGTGAATCTTAACGATTCCTTACTGAGATGCACTGAAGGATCCATTTTCCATCCAAACAAAAGAACCAGAGGCCGCTGATGTGTTAGAAACCAACTGGGAGACACCTGTGAAATGTCACAAAGGAATTAGGTTGTGTTCCTCTAAAAAGGTGACAAGGTCAATAGGCCCACTAAAGTGCCTCTATAGCAATGCATACAGCATGGGTAACAGACAGGAAAAGTTGATAGCCTCTGTGCACCTGGAAAGCTATGATTTAATTGCTATCACTGAGATTTGGTAGGAAAAATAGAATGACTGGAGCGCTGCGATCGATGGCTATAAACTGTTCAGAAAGCACAGGCAAGGAAGAAGGGGTGGAGGGATTGCCCTCTATGTAAAAAAATGGATTGACTGAAGAGAGCTGTCTTTGAAAACCAGTGCTGAATGGGTTGAGACCTTTTGGGTAAAAATAAGGAAAAAGCCAACAAAGGAAACCTCGTGGCTGGTGTTTACTACAGCTTGCCCGATCAAGGTGAGGATGTCAATTAAGCATTTTTACCTCAACTGCAGGAAAAATCACGTTCACAGGCTCTGATCCTCCTGGGGGACTTCAGCCACCCTGACACCAGCAATCTCTCTTCCCACAACCTTAACCTCAAGGTCTATATCCAAGACAGGGGAAGCAGTCCCTCCCATCATAGGAGATCGGGTTTGTGACCACCTAAGAAACCTGAGCATACATAAATCCATGGGACCACACAAGATGCATGCCAGGGTCCTGAGGGAATTTGCTGATGTGGTTGCTAAGCCATTGTAAATTATATTTGAGAAGTTATGGCAGTCAGACCACATCCCTGATGACTGGAAAAAAGGAAACATTGCGCCCATTTTTAAAAAATGTTTAAAGGACCACCCTGGGAACTACCAACCAGTAGACCTCACCTCTGTGCCCAGTAAGATCATAGGACACATCCTCCTGGAAGATATATTGAGGCATACAGATGACAGGGAGGAGATTAGCATAGCTAGCATGGCTTCACTAAAGGCAAATTATTCACAATTATTTTAGTGGTCTTCTACAATGGAGTGACTGCATCAGTGGAAAAAGGAAGAGCTATGGATGTCATCTATCTGGACTTCTGTAAGGCCTTTCAAACAGTCCCCCAAAACATTCTGGCCACTAACTTGGAGAGATATGGGGACTGTTAGATGAATTTGCTGGATGGCTATGTCCAAAGACTTACAGTCAATAGTGCAGTGTTCAAGGGGAAACCAGTGACAAATGGTGTCTGTCAGGGGTCCATATTGAGACCAATACTGTTTAATATCTTTATGAATGACATAGCGAGTTTGAGTGCACCCTCAGCAAGTTTGCAGATGACACCAAGCTGAGTGGTGCAGTTGACATGGCTAAGGGAAGGGATGCCATCCAGAGGGATCTTGACAGGCTGGAGAGGAGTGGGCCCATGCAAACCTCATGAAGTTCACCAAGGCCAAGTGCAAGGTCCTGCACCTGGATCAGGGCAATCCCCAGTTTCAATACAGACTTGGGATGAATGGATCGAGTGCAGTCCTGAAGAGAAGGACTTGGGGATATACTGGTGGATGAAAAATTTGCCATGGGCTGGCAATGAGTGCTTGCAGCACAGAAAATCAATCACATCCTGGGCTTCATAAAAGGAAGTGTGGCCAGCAGTTTGATGGAGGTGAATTCTCTCCCTCTACTTCACTCTCATGAGACCCCACCTGGAGTACATCCAATTCTCTTAGAGAAAGTCCAGAGGAGGGCCACGAAGATTATTAGAGGGCTGGAACATCTCTCATAAGAGGAAAGATTATGAGAGTTGGTGTTGTTCAGCCTGGAGAAGGCTCCTGGGAGACCTTATTGCAGCCTTTCAATATATAAAGGGGGCAGAGAGGCACTTTTTGCCCGAGCTTGTACTGACAGGACAAGGGGCAATGGTTTTAAACTGAAAGAGGGACTATTTACATTTAGATTTAGGGATCAGGAGCATAGCTGAAATGCTTGTACACCAATGCACTCAGTATGAGAAATAAACAGGATGAACATGTTGTAGTGGGTTGACTTTGGCTGAATGCCAGGTGCCCACCAAGCTGTTTTATCACTCTCCTTCTCAGTGGGACAGGGGAGAGAAAATAAGATGAAAAACAAGTAATAGGTTGAGATAAGGCAGTTTACTAAAGCAAAAGTGAAAGTTTGCATGAATATAAGCAGAGAAAAAAAAGTTTATTCTCTACAGCGAGTGATGTTTAGACACTTCCCAGGAAGTAGGGCTTCAGCACATGAAGTGGTTGCTCTGGAAGGCAAACATAAATAACAAATGTCCACCATTTTTCCTCCCTCCTTTAGCTTTTATATCTAAGCTGACATCATTTGGTATGGAATATCCCTTTGGTTAATTTGGGTCATCTGGCCTAGTTGTGTCCCCTCCCAGGATCTTACCCACTCCCAGCCCCTTGATGAGGGGGGAGGATGTTGGTGAGATAGTGCTGATGCTGTGCCAGCGCTGCTCAGCAGCAGCCAAAACACTGGTGGTTATCAACACCTTTCCAGCTCCCAGTGCAAAGCACAGCACTGGGAGGGCTGCTATGGGAAAATGAACTCCAGCTCAGGCAGACCCAATAGACATGTTTGAACCACCCTTAGAGTAAAAAAAAATTTATTTCTTGGAAGCTATGCTAAGGCACATGGAGGACTGGGAGGTGATTTGGGACAGCCAGCATGGCTTCCTAAAGGGCAAGTCCTGCCTGACTAACCTAGTGGCCTATGATGGAGTGACTCCATCAGTGGACAAAGGAAGGGCTACAGATGTCATTTATTTGGATTTCTGTAATGTTGCCTTTTAGCTGGCCCTAAAATCACGAGCCAGACACAAGGTGATAAAAAGGGGTTACCTTTATAAGGATCCTTAGGTGCACAATTAGCCAGGTGGAAAAAAACACTGAAGATGCACACACAGCATAACCCATATACAATTTTTATAGGTTTTGCAAAATAGCATATCTGACAAGAATCCCCAATTAGAAGCATAATTGATGAGGTAATTCCCCCCCAGTTCAACCCTTTTTTGAATTCCCCCTCCTCTAGATAGGGACTAAACTGAAAATGTGTCTCAAAGAGCTGGTTTCAACCTTGGTTCCCAGGAAGAACCAAGATAGGTAAGGAGTCTTGGACCCCCAACTTGGAGCCTCTGGAATGTGTTTTGTCTTTCTACCTATCAGGCTAGGGAAAAAATACTGGAGCTAACTACAAATACAGTAATAGGCTAC
>VZRF01014558.1:538336-554369 GCA_013396875.1 Vireo altiloquus | reverse complement strand
TCAGAGGTCTGTTAAGAAAGACTTTGGATTACTGCTTCGAGTACAGACAAACCTATTAGTGGGGTTGTCTTTGCTCAGGGACCTGGTTGTACATGGTGGGTAGTGCAGAGAGATGGAGTAACATGGTGTGTACCACAGGGAGATCTGCTTGTTGGGTGAAAACCATCTGCAATGTGGAATGTCTGTATACCACTGCTTGCTGAAAGTCACTGTCACTGTTTGTATATAACTGTATATATGTGTATATGTATGTATTTGTGTGTGTGTGTGTAGTTAGAATATATTAGTTTGGACATTAAGCAGAAGATATGGGATAAGGGGTCGAATGTCTTGTTGTAACTTTATAATGTATCCCATATCGCTTACTCTATGCCCAGAAACTGAATTTTGNATAACTGTATATATGTGTATATGTATGTATTTGTGTGTGTGTGTGTAGTTAGAATATATTAGTTTGGACATTAAGCAGAAGATATGGGATAAGGGGTCGAATGTCTTGTTGTAACTTTATAATGTATCCCATATCGCTTACTCTATGCCCAGAAACTGAATTTTGTGTTTTTCTGTGCCTTTAAACTGAGCCCAAGAGGGGAGAGAGAGAAAAAAAACAGCCAGGGGAGCTTTTTCAAAGCAGTTCTGTGCTTCAAGGTTGCTACTCCTCTCTGTTGTTTTGCTGCTGTGGGGAGTGATTAGCTGCTGCAGCAGAGAGGGGAGGAAGCACCTTCCTTGCTTTCCAGCCAGGCTCTGTTTCTTCGAAAAGAGAGAAACGGAATTTTCCTTAGACTTTGGTTTCTTCTTCGTCTGTTTTGAACTTGTTCAGAACACCAGAACATCAAAACCTCACTGGGAGGCTTTCAACTGGCCTGCAGGGTGGGTCCCCCATGCCAACCCAGCTGCTAAGAAAGAGAGAGGGACCACACACCCAGAAGGACTTAGAATTCTTCCAGGTTTCTCTCCACAGCGAGAGATTTTATTATTTAGCATTATTATCCTTTTCTTGTGTGTTTGTTAAATAAATAGGTTTTTTTTCCTCTTCACTTTCCTCTGAGGACATACATTCTTTTCCTGAACCTGGTGGGGGAGGTTTAACTACAACCTGCTTTCTATCAGGGGATATTCTCCTCTGAATTTGTCTAAAACCGGGACAGAAAGCCAAGCTCTTACTTCATTTATGACATGCTGTCTCCTCCTGTGAGCAGAACCTGTTCTCTGGAGTGTTGTCCTGGGACCCTATTTTAACACCCTACCTCACCAAAAAGGGGCTTTTTCTCACCATCTGCCCAGGTGCCTCAGAGAACCCAAGCCTGCCTTTCCCTGCCCCACTGGAAACGAGGCCGAGGCTGCCCTGCCTCGACGCTCCTCTGCCACTGCTGCGGCTGCTGCTGTGACCTTTTTACTACACTGTAGCCCTGCACTTCCTGCCTGCTGAGACATCCCGGGGTCCTGCTGGTGCTTGATACATCTCATCTACAACCTGGGATTTGGGTCTGTCCCTGCCATTCCAGCCCGCTGTTCCCGAGGGCCCTGCCCCAGGGGTTTGTGCAGCAGCTTCTCGGCGCCATCACCGCGTGAGGGCCGAGCTGGCTCCGAGCGCCCCCTGCTGGCAGAACCATGGCACCACCCCGCCCCGCGGGAGCCGCCAGCGCCCCCTGCCGGCCGTGAGCGTCCCTCAGCGCAGGGCAAGGCCTGAGAGCGCCGAGAGCTGCTGGCAGCTGCTCTGCTCTGCTGGGATCGCTGCCCTGGCACTGCTGCTTGCCTGCCTGGTTATATATGTATTAGTAAAGAACTGCTAGTCCTAGTCCTCATGTCTTTGCCTGAAGGCCCCTTAATTTCAAAATTATAATAATTCAGAGGGACGGGGGTTGCATCTTCCATTGCAAGGGATGCTGCTGCCTTCCTTAGGAGACACCTGTCTTTCAAACCAAGACAATGTCAACTCACTGACTATGCAATGAATTTTAATTGCTTATCAAAACAAAGCACGCATTTCATTTTGAAACCAACTTTAAATAAAATTGGCCAGGAGGTTGAAAAGATACAGCAGGGAAGGGAGAAATTAAGGTTGAGGAGCTGTGTTTGGGAGAAATGTGCATGCATCCACTGGCCTTGTTCCCTTGGAATGCTGAACTGATACAGGCAGTTGGATGTTGCTTTGTTGTCCTTGTATGTTTGAAATTGTATCTTTGCTCTTCTCATTCAGATGATGTTTTTTAATGGGAATTTCCACCACTTTTGAGAGGAGAACAGCTGGAGTCAGGCAGACAAATATCATGATAGGTTGGCAAAAGAAATCCAGCCCTCCTACAAGCAAATTGAATGCATCAGCCCCTGGTGGGAATTTTCTTCATGAAGTGCTTCTCTATCTGGACAGGACAAGTGATTTTTCAGGCAATTACCCTGCAGGCAAAGCCCACAGCACTCTACAGCACACATTCTGAAGATGAGTTTGCAAGAACAAATCTGTCTGTCTCTAACAGCATAAGAAAGCTATGAGCATCTCACCTCATGTATATCCACTCTGGTGGTCTCACAGCTCACCCCAGTTTTTAGCTTCTGCAGTGGTGGGAGAAGGATGAGTATTTGGCTTATAGGAAAAAGAAATTCAGAAAGACAGGCAAGGAGTAATTGCAATGCTTCTCCTTTGCCAGGACACGTCTAATGGGACAAAAACCCTGCAGAAAATGTTGCCTCATGCCAAAACCTGAGACAAATCCTCTTCTGGTGCGAAGGGTTCCTCTTGGCAGTCCATCCACTGGCATCACTCCCCACCACCCAGCTCCACATTGAGTGGTTCTGCCTCCCTCTTACATTTCCACAGCACAGCAGGGCAATGTGCAACAGCTCTGTAGCAGCTTCTGATGTGTGATTTGGTGAGGAGCCGTGTGATCTAATGGGCAGCGCGGCAGTGAACTGGGTGGCTCAGCAGTGCACCCTGGTCCTGATGCATGGCAGAAGACAGCAGCAGCCAGGCCTGGGCTTGGGGTTGTGTTGCTGTTTGAAGCTGACTAAATGCCAGGTGCCCATGAAAAAACCATCTACTTATTTTCCTCTGCTATAGCTGAGAGGAGGAGGGGAAATTAAAACTTCATTTTCATGAGCTGAGATAAGGATTATTGAAAAAAACCTCCACTTTATAGCAAAACAAGTGCAAAACTTAAACAGTATAAAGACTATTTCTTAGAATTAAAAGTAGAACGAGTAATGAGAACCAAAGCGAACTTTCAGAACACCTTTCTTTCCCAGTCCCTCCCTCTTTCCACCAAACCGTGCAAATAAAGAAAACATTNATGGGGTTTTGGTCAGTATTTCACCTCTTAAAAATCCTTCTTCAGTATAGTTAAGCATAAGAGTTTCTTCTGCTGTGCCATGGCATACTTCCCACAGGAGACAGTTCTCTGCGAACTTTTGTAGCATGCTTTTAACCTCCACAAGCAGGAGTCCCGCCTGAACCTGTTGCAAGGTAAGTCCCTCCCATGGGCCAAGCAGTCTTCCCACAACTGCCCAGCATGGGTCATTTTAATTCAGGGGTTTAGTCTTTTTAAGGATGAGCTGTTCTCATTCGGAAGAAAAGGCTCTCTTCCTCTATCTCTGGAAGCAAGGGTCTTCTCTCTCTGAGTTCCTCACTGGATTACAGCTTTTCAGTATCCACGCACTCCAGCGTGAGCATTCTTCTTCGCGGGCTGAGCGTGGATCTCTGCAGCCCCCGTGCACCTCATGAATTAGAGAAAATAGTTTGTTGTATTATAGTCCTCACCACAGCTCCCAGGAGAATCTCAGCTCCAGTGCTTAGAGCACCTCCTCTGTCTCTTTTTTTTTTTCAATGACCTCAGTGCCGCCATGTTGGTTTTCCTCACTTGTCCTTACTTTTCCTTTTTCTCTGACTTGGAAGAAAGTTGGTGTCTGTTAAGTTGCAGTTGAAAAGTTGATCTTATCCTGGTTCCACATCAAGAAATTGCTTGCCATGTCTCTTGCTGCTGGCCACGTGTTCCCTGCTGGCAGTGCATGGCTGGCCCCAGCCCCATGGTCCTTGCCAGTGCTGGCCGCATGGGTGGCTCCAGCCTCAGGAGGGCCACAGCTGTGCAGTCCTGGCCTCAGGAGGGCTCTGGCCACGCAGTCTCAAGCCGCAAGAGGGGACCGGCTGTGTGGCCTCCAGTGGCCTCCGCCAGGATGGGCCCCAGCGGCCACCTCACCACCCCTCAGGAGAAGAAAGAGAGCTTCCTGGGGTTTTTCCTTTCTTAAATATGTCATGACAGAGGCATTACCAACTGCTCTAATTGGACTAGTAAAGTGCCCATTGCCTTCAGCGATTGGCTGTGCCAGACATCAAAGTTTTGAGCAGCCTTTCTCCCGCTGATTTATTAAAATACGAGTGTTGATCTAATATTAATACTCAACTTGAAATGGACGAAGACTCTGTAACAGCTTAGAGTTAGAAAGTATATGTTTATTTCAGCACTGGGCACTGTGGGGATTGTTCCCTCATGCACAGTGAGGTCCCTCAAAGACCCAGGCAATCAGAGTCTACTTATTTACAAAAGCTTTGAATATCCAAAACACAAATACATATTCATAGCAAAAACACCTCCCATCCCCGCTTCATATGGTAATCAGCTTGAAAGTCATTAAGCATGTGTGCTATGTTCCTTGATTTGGTCTTACAATTTCAGGGGAGGTCTCAGAGGATAAAGTAGTCCTCATCTTCCTTGCCATGACCTTTCTACGCGTATAGGTTTGACAATACAAATTACCCTTGGGAAAACTTCTTAGAATTGGTTCCCATATGGGGCAGTTAGTACTTGTCAGGGTCTTCCTTAAATCTGTTTATCAGTGTTCCTGTTTCTAGCTGCAAACATGGCTACGCAAATACACGACAGACCATTAGTTATTTGTATCCAGGGTTAGTTATCTAGTTCCTGTTTTCTCCCTAATTTCTACAAAAGCTGATTTTTAGTTAAGACTACAGCGTTTCCTCTAAAATCTCTTCAATGCTTCACCACCCCCAGTGAAAACCAGGCTGTTTAGGCTGGCAGTGTGGGTGGGCAGGAGCGTGGTCACAATAGGTGCCCTATGAGCTGGGAGAAACAAGTAAATCAATTCTTACCTCAAACCACATTGAAAACATGGAAAGGAGGAGTAACGCATGCAAACCCACAAACCTATGGTCTCTAGTGCCAGACCTGATTGCTCTCTTTAGCTGCAGGAAAGAAGGATGTAGCCAAGTGGGGTGAGTCTCTTCTGCCCATTAATAAGCAAGAGGCCGAGAGCAAATAGCCTTCGGGTGCACCAACAGAGTTTTAGGTTGGGGATTTTGAACAATTTATTCAATGAAAGAGTTGCTAGCCATCAGAACAGGCTGCCCAAGGGAGTGGTGGAGTCACCATCCCGGGAGATATTTAAAAGATATGGAGATGTGTCTAGGTTTTGGAGACAATATTTTAGGAGGAAACTCTCTGGAATGAGTGCCTCCTCCAAAGGGTAAGGGCCTCCCCCTTTCCTCCACNAAAAAGTAAAATAGTTAGATGTTAACCCCAGAAACCCAGATGTTAACCCCAGTTATCCTCTACCCACATACCTACACACCCACCCAAAGCAGAACAGAAAAACTCAAAATACAATAAATGCCTGGAGAAGGAAAATACACCAGCTGGCAACTGCCTCTGGAAAGAGGAAGGAGAGTCTACAAAGCAGCCTGGAGAAGAGCAGATGGAAAAATTTCCTGTCAATTCTCCAGTGCCGGTCCTCCTCCTCATAGCAGGTAAAACTGGAGAACAGATGGTAAAACCTATTGCTTCTCAGGTGCTGCTCCTTCTCTTTGCAGCAGGTGAAGCTGGTGGATTTTNTAGTTAGATGTTAACCCCAGAAACCCAGATGTTAACCCCAGTTATCCTCTACCCACATACCTACACACCCACCCAAAGCAGAACAGAAAAACTCAAAATACAATAAATGCCTGGAGAAGGAAAATACACCAGCTGGCAACTGCCTCTGGAAAGAGGAAGGAGAGTCTACAAAGCAGCCTGGAGAAGAGCAGATGGAAAAATTTCCTGTCAATTCTCCAGTGCCGGTCCTCCTCCTCATAGCAGGTAAAACTGGAGAACAGATGGTAAAACCTATTGCTTCTCAGGTGCTGCTCCTTCTCTTTGCAGCAGGTGAAGCTGGTGGATTTTTGTGTCCCTTTGCTCACCAGTTTGGCCTTCCTCAGGGTTCGGGCTAGCCGGGGCCACCCCACGTGCCCTCTGGGGCCACCCTGCACGCTCCCTGGGCCGGAGAGGAGGGAAGGGAGGTAGGGAGGGAAGAAAAAAACCAAAACCTTTTTCCAAGCTTTGATAATGAAGAACCACCAAAGGAGCAGTGCAGTGTCCCTGGTGCACTCCCTCCAGAGCACAGTGGAGAAGCATTTTAGCCAGAGCCGTTGAACAGAGCTGCACCTGGGGTCCCACGGCTCCTGCCCTAACCCCTGGGTCCATCTTAAAGGTACAGCAACCTTGGGAATAACGTGGAGAGTAAAGAATAAAGGAGCCTCATATCATCACCCAAGGACAAGATGTGACACTTTGGGACATGGTTTAGCTGTGAGCATGGCAGTCTTACGTCAGACTCAATGATCTTAAACGTTCTTTCCAACCTAAATAATTCTGTAATCCTGAAGAAACCTTCAAATGCTGGCAAAAAACCTTCTCCTGGTGTTATCCTACAGGAACCCTGACCAGGTTTGTTGTGGAGGTGGAGTCTGTCTGGCTTCTTGCTCACATAGGCAAATGAATGGACAATGGCGAGAAGATTGTTTCTTTCCTGCTTGTTCTGATGGTGATACTTCTTCAAAACGACTTCTAAAACTTTGGCCTACATGTTCTCATCAAGTTCCGCACAGTGTCCTTGCTGGACAAGATCATATGTGGGACTAGCAAAGGAAAATGTAGGTATGAGAGCAGAAATGCCACCAACTCCCAAATGCCTTGGTGACACAGTGCAGCTGTCGGTCTTCATGTCACGAGTTAGAAGATCTGATGACCTTTCTTTGCCCATCCGGCTAAGAGGGAATGCTGCCTGTGCTGAAATCAAGACTTGGAGCATCGGCTCAGAGTCTTCGGAGCAGGGGAGTCAGTGTAACACTGACTCAGCCGAGCTCTTGCTGCACAGCTGCCGATGGAAACAACATGTTGAAGGGCAAAGATGAGGACACACACTCCTTTGCCACTGAAACCAAATAAGATTATCCCCAGGGGGAAGTGAGCAGAAGAGCCAAACATACAGGGCAACAGCCACCTTTAAAGGGGGGCGGTTCAAGGGGAGGGTACAATCCAGGGGCCAGGCAGGGCTTCCCAGGGGAGGAGTGATGGGAGGGATTACGGTCTTTGGGACCAATGGGGGTACAACAAGGGTAACTGACGTGCACTCGAACAAATGGGACGTCAAAGGTTAGGGGCTTTCCAGAGGGGAGGGTTTTGCCTCAGAGGGGATTGACAGGCTTCTGAGGTGGGGTTAGGGTGATGGATAGGGAAGAGGGGTGGAGGGTGCCCATACTTGGAAGAGGCAGGTGGAGTTTGGGGAGGAGTATAGGGGTACATAGAAGTTGGGTTTACAGGAGGGGGATCCAGAACATACCAACTGCACATAAAACATAACTTTTTTAACATATAACAAAACTTACTAAATCTGGCCCCAAATGTCAGGGGGCCACTCCTGGACACACCATCACACCTCAGGAAAGGCTGTGCCACACAGAATACCCTAATGTGGACGCAAAAAATGTTTTGCTTAGCAAAATATTTTGTTACAGTTCAGCATATGCAGTGAAAGCAAGAATTTTCTTCTGTTAAAAGCCATTCTGAAAGTACTTATTTATAACTAGACAAAGACAATTTCTTACTATTCTAAACAATGCAATTTTCTTGCCCAATCTGGCCTTTCTGTCTAACTCTACACTCCTAACTAAACTCTAAGCAATCTATAGCACAGACTTTCCCAGAGTTTCCTTGGCCAGTCAATTGAAATTTGCCAAGTTCAGGGAAAAATGTGCAAAGAATGGCTCCAACTTCTCCATCTCTTGACAGGCCTGAATGGAGATCCTTCAGACAAAGACAATTTCTCCTAAGATGCCTTTTTAATTAACTTCAATTCTCTTCCTCACAGGAACACACTGCTTGATCATCTGCCATACAACCTCTGGTTTTTAAACTCTTAAAATAAGGGATGTTAAGGCAAAACTGAAAAAAAAAATATGATGAAATGGCTTATAATAAACAGTTTCTGGTTCATCTGTGTTTCATATAGTTAAAGTATGGGTGTCTGTAGTATTTGCCACTGGGATTTGAGCATCCCTAATGCCAGAATCTGAGTAGCTGCACTGCTTATTACAGGGATTAAATTAGCTGGTGTTTAAGTGTAGGGAAGTGTGTTGCAAGCAACCTCGCCCCTGGTGGTTACAGCTGTGTTAATTACCAAAAAGATGGAACAGGTGTGCCCAAAGAAGATGGGTGGTATAAAAGGGTGTGGGTTAGCTAGTTAGGTGGATCTTGGTAAGCTGAATTTTGGGAGAAGTGGATTAAGAAGATGAATGGAAGCCTTTCTACAGAAACCTTCCAGCATGGTGCAAGCGAGAAGCCCAGAGGGGAAGAAGAGACCAAGAAGAGAGTTGCAGCAGTAAAAGATCTGCTGTAAGTGTTAAATGAGACTCTGTGTCTTGGCTTATTCCTACCCGGAATAAAAAGACAGTTGCAACACCTAACGAATGTCTTGCGACATTGAAGGGGCCTCTGAGTAAATGCAGTGCATGTTGCAGTGACAGAAGTGGCCACAGTGCCTGATGATTGAGTGGCTGCAGTGCTAGTTGCAGTGACTGAAGTAGCCAAAATGCCTGTCACCAGAATTTGCGTAACTGCAGTCCCTCTCCTTTTCCTTCAAACTGTGCTTGTCCATGGGTTGAGGTCACCAGCAAACATTGATCAACCCTAAACAAGATCTCAACCATATGGAAGCCCATGCTGATTCTCAGCAAAAGGGGCCAAGCTTGTTTCAAGGGTAATTCAAAGGACATTCAAAATCCTTAAAATTCTTATTAGAAGAAATAATGAAAAATTGTAGAAAATGTAGAAGAATTGGATACTTCTACAGTCAGCTTAGAGTGCTCTTTCAGTTTGAAACAAATTTAGGGAAACATTTTGAAGGAAATGTTCTTTTAAAAGAAGGTAGATTAGAGTTACTTTTCTTAAATTTGATTTGGGAAAAAAGAAGTATTTTTTCAGAGAAAATTGAAGAGGAAACAAAACTATTTCTTTAATAAATACGCAGAAAAAGAATAATAATGTTAAATAATAAAAGTTTTCATTGTGTACAGAAATCTGGAAGATTTTAGAGTTTTTTGTGGGTGTGATTTTTTTTGTTTGGTTTTTTTTTTTTTGTTTGGTTTTTTTGGGTTTGTTGTTGTTGTTGTTGTTGTTGGAGCAGGGTTAGTGTGGGCCCACCTCCAGGGGCCTTGGTGGAAAATTTTTTTGATGTGTTTTGATGTTGTTGAAACAGTTTAGAAGAGAAGAAGGAAAAAGCTGACATTTCAGAAAAAAAAATATTTTTTTGAGGAAAATTAGAGTCAAAAGGTGGTTGAAAAGTAAGGCAGGGTGGTTTTTTTCTTCTTTGCAGCAGAAAAACAACAGAGAAGAGTAGTGATTTTGAAGTACAGAATTGTTTTGAAAAAGTTTTTTGGTTGTGGTTTCTTTGGCAGGTTTTTTCAGGTTTAGTTTAAAGATACAGAAAAGTACAGGATTTATATTTGGGTGACATGGGATATACATCATAAAGTGACTTCAAGACATTTTACTTCTTATTTCATATTGTCAGTTCAATGCCTAAACTAATATATTCTAAGTCTACACACACATATTTTTTTTTGCTGGCCAGCCTTCGCGTACGAAGATCCGGGGAAGGCCTCTTTNAAAGCGATTCTGGACAGTGGCAGTGAGTTCCTCCTCAGGACGTAGGCAGATTGCCCCCTTGCAGGGCTAACGAGCTCTGCCTGCCCGGGGAGTATCCCGAGCCGGGAATCGAACCCGAGCCTCGGCAATTTGCTATGCCAGATGCTTAACCACTACACCACCGGGGCTCCCACACATATTAATACATACATATATATAGATATATATATATAGTTATGTATAAATAGTGATAGCAACATCTACTAAGTAGTGGTATATAGGCATTTTATATTATAGATAGTTTTCATTTAACAATCAGATTTTTTTGTGGTACACAACGTGTTGGGGTTTTTTTTGCATTATTCACTATGTGTAACCAGATTGAGTAAGAACAACTTCATGGATGAGTTTGTCTGTATTTGAGGCAGAATTAACTTAAACAGTTTTTTTAACAGACTTTTAACATGTATCATTGGAATTTATTTCTATTATATTGTACGTAGGGGTTTAGAGTTAGCAGGATTAGTTTTGTTCTTGGAACTTCGGGTGTTAATTAATTAGGTAGTTTTTGTTAGATGTTGTTTTTAATTTTTGAAAGTTTTTTCATTTGGTGTTTTTAAGATGGTTTTTAACAATTTATTGTACTGTTTTATTTTGTCTGCAGTTGGTGTATGGTAAGGGATATGGTATATCTATTCAATGCCATGTTCCCTAGCCCAGGTGTTGATAAGGTTTTTTTTGAAATGAGTTTTGTTTTCAGATTTAATTTTCTTGGAGGTATTATATTTTAAAGGATTTGGTTTTTTAGATTTAAGATGATGTTACAGGCTGTAGTATGAGGCACATGGTAGGTTTTTAATTATTTTGTTGTGGTTTTTATTATTCTGAGTATATACTGTTTGTTTTGGTGTATCTGAGGTAGTATGATGTAATTAATTAGTCAGGTTTCTCCATATTTATATTTGGATTACTGTTTATTATATTATAGGGGTTTTATTAATTTGGTTTGCTTGATTGCAGTATATGTTTTATAGTTACGGATAATTTGGGAAATACTGTTTATGGTTAGATTTATTTTTTGGTCTTGTGTTTATTTATAGGTGGCATTTTTGTTTTGATGACTTGAGGTATTATGAGTTTATCGAGTTAGGAACAATTTTTTTGTGTTTTTAATTTAAATTTATTTTAGACACTTTTATTTTTGTAGCTTGATTTATTTGTTTGTTGTTTTGGTGTTCTTTATTAATTTTATTTTTGAGGATATATGTATTACATGATAGATTTTTACTGGTAGTTTCTTTATTCAGGCAATGACATATTTTTATTTTCTAGCAGCTTAAATTAGGGTGTTTTTATGTTGCTAATTAGTCTTTTTTTATTTTTCCAGCCATCCCCACAGAGCATTGGTTACTATTTATCAATCAGCGTAAAGGTTGAGCTTTGGTCTTTTTTTTTTTTTTCCAGTAACATTCAGGGCTAGTTGAATGGTTTTGAGTTCAGTGTATTGGCTCAATCTACTTTTTCTTTCAGTAGTTATTATAACTTGTTGTGTGGGATTTTATATGGTTGTTTTTTTTACTTTCATTTCATCTCGATGATGCGACAGGAACTGTCAGTGAAAAGAATGCAGCGTATGTTTTTGTTGGCAGTTGGTTGTATGGTGGAGTTTCTTCAGCACGTGTCACTTGTTCTTGGTTTTTTTTTGGTCACTGAGACTGAAGTTTTCATTTTCAGGTTAATTTGTGATTATTTTTAAGATTTCAGGGCGATTCAGTTTTCTGATATGGGCACTGTGTGATGAGAGCGATTCATTTATTTCATGTGGCGTGGTGGGTTGAGGGAATTTTTGTTTTGAATGTTGACTCTAGCACTGGTAGTTGGGGTGCCAGGAGGAGTTGTGTTTCAGTGTTTATTATTTTTGAGGCAATTTGAACTTTTTTATAGACTGTTAAGATTTTTCTTTTAGTTGGGGTGTAGTTGGTTTTAGACTTTCTGTATTTTTGATTAGAATTTTAGTGGTCACTTTCAAGTCTGACCAGGCACTTTCTGCCAAAGGCTTTAGAATAGATCATGGCTCCCACCTGTGGCACAGAGCATGTTCTTTACTTCTGGTTTTGTTTTGATTGGGCTAAGGGTTACTGCATGAGTGATTTTTTTTGTTTGATATGGGTGAAGGTTTGTTGTAGTTTAGGGTTTTAATGGAAATCTTTCTTTTTGTGGGTTACTAGGTAGAGAGGACTCACAGTCTGGTTGTACTCAGGAATATCCATTTTTTAAAAGATGATGGTACTTGAGAAAGTTTGCGAGTTTTTTTGTTGACTGGTGGAGACGTTGTGATTTTGTTGATGACTTGGGTGGGAATTTGGCATTGTCTATTTTGTTATTTTACTTTCAGGAACTGGATTTTTTGAGCAGGTTCCTTGATTTTGATTTTTTTTTTTTGATGGCAAAATTAGTTTTTAAGAGAATCTGCATTATTTTCTTTCTTTTTTCAAACACTTTTGTTGTAGTGTTTCTCCATACAATTATGTCATTGACGTACTGCAGATGTTTCGGAGCTTCAATTTTTTTAGTGTAGGCTGGATTAGTCTATGGTAGATGGTGGGATGACATTTCTACCTTTGGGGTAGTTGGTTCCAGGTGTCCTGCGCATCCCTTTAGCTGAAGGTATATTGAGGCCTGCACTCTGGTGTCAGAGGAATGGAGAAAAATGTATTGGCAACGTTAATAGTGGCATATTACTTTGTTATTTTGGATTTTAGTTCATACCAGAGTTTCACCTGTCTGGCACAACAGTGCTCAATGGTGGAGTCACTGTATTCAAGGCATGATAGTTTACAGTTAACTTCCATTGTCCTTCAGATTTGCGCACAGGCCAGATGGGGCTGTTGAAAGGTGAGTGGGTTTTGCTGATGACTTCTTGGCTCTCTAACTTACGGATCATCTTGTAGATGGGAATCACAGCATCTTGAGTTGTTCAATACTGCCGACGATGCATAGTCAAGGTGGCAATGGGTACTTGTAGTTCTTTCTCTTACAGAAGGTCTCCTGCAGATGTGTTCTCTGATAGTCTAGGTAAGGTGGTTAATAATGCTCTCTGACTTTACAGCAGTTATTTTAAGAGCTTACTTGAGGTTTTTTGGGTCTTTGAAATACTCGCCTCAGAGAAAGTTTATGTCCAAAATCCATGGGGGCTTCTGGACTAGTCACAATGAGATGTTTCTTCCACTCATTTTTAGTCAGGCTTACTTCAGTTTTTACTAGAGTCAAATTTTGTGATCTACCTGTCACGCCAGCAGTAGAAACAGATTTTGGTCCCACATATCATGATGGGATTATTGTGCACTGTGCACTAGTGTCGACTAAGGTATCATATTTTTGTCGTTTTGATATACCCGGCTAACGAATCTACACAGTCTAAAAAACATGATTTTCTTTAGCTTCTGTTTGGTTCAAGGCAGGGCCTCTCTAGACGTGGCTATCTTTCTTTTCTTGGGTATACATGTTAGAGGTTCTTTTAAGGGGATTGGACATTATCTTTTTTATCATATTTGGCAGTTTGCTTACAGACAACTGGAGTTACTTCTTTCTTGGTGGAATGCCTTTGCTGAATTTTGTGCTCTTTTAATTCATGTGCTCGTGCTGCCAAAGCAGGAGCAGGTTGTCTGTCCCATTTCCTCATGTTTTCTTTACTATCATACAGGAAGAACTACAGCTAACTTTTTTGGGAGTACCTTCTCTCGCTATTTGGAGGATGTCTGCAACTGGTAATAGAATCTCTGACCTGTACCACTGAGATTTGAAGAAGGCCTTCTTAAATTTCTTTCTTGACTTTTTGGTGATTCTTCTCTATTTTTTCTTCCACTTTCTGCATACGTGTTTCTACAGTTGCGGTTTTTGTATGTGTTGGGCCACGCATGGCATCTGCATATGTTCGAAGCTTCACTGCCATATCCCACTCAGTCTCATTCTTATTGTCTCCTGGTTTCATCATTGCTAAAGGAGGAGTGTATTCTTGTGGCCCAAGTCGTATGAGTTTTCACCACATCACTGGTGTACATTTTGCATCGTCTAGATTTCTAATTGTGGAGTCATCTGGGAAGACAATTTTTACTACTGTCAGTTCTCTCAAGCATTGGATCTCTTGTTCTATGGTCTTTTACTGGGTTTGCTGTATATAGAAATTGTCTTGGCACAGGTATCTTTCCTTTACATCTTTCACAAGCCGTATCTAGAGACAGAGAGGGTCAGACCCCTTTATTATCTCTTGGTCAATAGCCAGATCATGTGGCAGGGATTCTAAATGCCTCGCTTCAGTACCGTCTAGCTTTGTATGATCACCTGCAGCATCTCAAATACGGACCATCCAACTTATTATGGATTCAGCAGGCTGTTGGGTGTAGTCTTTCTTTACACTATGAAAGTTTCTTATGGACATGGATTCAGTAACGCTTTCTGCACTTGAATCAGTTGCTGTCTTTGAGGATCTTCTACTTGCGTCATCATCATCTTTCACTGGGAGATGAGTTTTGGTTGTGTGCTTTTTCCTCATGACAGGAGTAAATGTCAATGGGTTAGGTTTGTTGTTTGGTGTGGCTGCAGCCTGAGTGACTGGGGTGTCTGCTTATGGATACTGAAAGCCTGGTCAGAGAGGGATTTTTAAGAATCAGTGCAGCCAGAGCCTGTGAGAAAGTAGCATTTTCCCATCCCATTTCTCCAGGCAGGAGAAAGAATGTGAACAATCTCGCATTTGGTGTTTGTTCTGTAAGACAGTTGTGTCATTTGTAAGTAGCCAATGGTCTTGGGGGGCATCAATCAATTAACCAATCATGTAGTCTCTGGATGCACCTCTCTATAAAAGAGCAAGTGTATGTTAATAAAAAAGCTTTTGCCTCTGATCTTCATGGAGTCATGTCACTTCTTGGCCCATCTCTAAAAAACAGCGACATCTGCTGATTTATCCTTTTGCCCCTCTACTTTTATCTGCTGGCCTACAGTATCTAGCAGTCTGCGACAGGCATATGCCAAGTCCCAGCATATTGTAATAAGTTTTTTCTCATTAGAATTGTTGCTGCAATTCTTTTTCAGATACTTTCCTACCTCAACTGGGTTTTGAATTTGTTCAGGGGGAAAATTCTAACCTATTGGATCAGAGAACTCCTTCAGGGTTTGGCTTATATCTTTTCATTCCCTACACCACTCAGGATTTTCTATGTCTGGGTCAGATGTCTCATCAGTCTTTATGGAAATCTGAGTTCTGATTTTAGACAAGCTGCAAACCACACAGAGGAAGCTTACCAGATAAAATACCAGAAAGGTGATCTCTTTAACATCCAGGGGAAACTGCACATTTTCAAAAGATAATTTTTCAAAGTTAAAGGGGAAGGAGATGAAAGGCTGGGAAACCATGTTTCCCCTTTTTCTAAGAAACTGAGTCCAATTACTAATAAACCCCCAAAATAGGCTACTAAAACTAGGACTGGGATTAGGACGGAGAAACCAACAATTATACACACTTTGAACATATGTCAGGACCTCTATTAACTTCTCATGAATCATTATCACCAAGCACAGCAGAATAAAAATGTGGATTCACGATCCTGATCTGTAAAGGTTATGTATCAGGGACAAAACCAGAGCAATTTGAGGATTAGCAGACAGGCCTAAGGACCAGAAAGGCATTAGTACCTGTGAAGGATGATGCTTTGCAATATAGAATTTTAAAGGTTTATTAACAAAAAAAACCAATTGGAATGCCAACAATACAAAGATGCAGCACTGGGTGCATGGCTCGTCTGGCCAGAGGCACACCTCCCAGGGCTTGTGAAGCTACTTTTATACCCTCCTGTCAGAGGCTGAAAATAGTTCATGCCTCAAATATTGATATAAAGTTTTGCTCACCATAAAGGAGCTACAACCAAGAAGCCTCCCTGAAGTCTGGGACTTTGAACTGAAAGTCAAACTGCTGATTAGATAAAGGGAAATACATTGTTCAATCATTTCAGGTGCAGGAAAAGGTTTGCATCCACCAAAAGGCCAAAGCCACCAGCTGAGCTGAGGAGCATCCCCTGCTGAGTTTGGGGTGGGGGGAGAGCACAGCTCACAGGAGCCAGGTTTGGGGTGGG
>VZRF01014558.1:303019-533367 GCA_013396875.1 Vireo altiloquus | reverse complement strand
GCAGGTCCCTGCATTTGCCTTTGCTGAATTTCAGAAGATTCCTCTCTGCCCATCTCTCTAGCCTGCTGAGGTCCCTCTGAAGGGCTGCACGGCCCTCTGGGGTATCAACCACTCCTGCCACCTTTGTGTTGTCATGTTGTGACATTGCTGAGGAGGCATCTGGCCTTCCATATAATAAGCCAGTACTGCAAAAACCACAAGAATTATAGCTGTAGTCCAAGCTCTATGGAGAATAAACATCACAACATGGAATACATACACCAAGAATGGTATTGCATAACGAGTGTCTGAGTACATGCACAGAACCACTGAGAGCAAATGCAATATAATGATGACCAGAGCCTATTAAACTTATATCAAATTTTTTATAACACACTGTGGTCAGATCTGTTATTATCTCAACCCTTCAAAGCCCACATTAGATGCCAAAAAGGACTGTCATGGTTTATCCTCAACTAGCAGCGAACTATCATGCAGTTGCTTACTTACTCTCTCCTCCCCAGATTCCCCCATCTGGTGAGGAGGAGAACTAGAAAGAAANGGAGAACTAGAAAGAAAAAATAAACCATGTGGGTTGAGATAAGAACAATGTAAGAATGGCAACAAAACGTAACAGCAACACTAATAATAGTAATAATAGTAATAATAATGATAATAATAATAATAATAATTTACTAATAATACTAATAATGCCAGTAATAATAATAACAACAATAATAGTAGCAATAATAAGGAGAGGCAAAGAAAGTAACAGACACCAAGAGAAGCAAGTGATGCACAACACAATTGTTCACCATCTGCTGACCAATGCCCATCCCCGAACCACAACCTCCCCTCTTTTGGTAACTCTCCCCACTTTATATACTGGAGCATGAAGTTCTATGGTATTGAACAGCTCCTGGGCCAGTTCAGATCAGCCTGACCCAGCTATGCTCATTCCCAGCTTTTTGTGCAGCTCCTCATTAGCAGACATGAGAAACTGAAAAGTCCTTGATTTAGGGTAAGCACAACTTAGCATGCATGTGTTGCCAACAGTATTCTGATACTAAATCCAAAAGCACAACATTCTTCCAGTACTAAGAAGAAGGTGAAGTCTGTCCCAGCTGAAAGAACAATTACCTTTCCCATCTTCCTTTACTTTCTATTGCTTCCTTTGCCTTTTCTGTTTCCTTTTCTCTTCCCTTTTACTTAAACTTTTCTTTTTTTTTACTATGGTCAGATCTTGGCTTTATATCTCATCCCAACTGCCTTGCAGTCATAGCATATTCACTCTGCAAATGCTGATTTTAGCCTTTACTAAGTATTAAGAAAAATGTTTTTCTCCACTCCTGCTGGAATTAGAATGATGTTTTCATAACCTATGAGTAAGGAAAGACTTACGAAGAGAGTTCTAGAAGAAAGTTGCAAACAAGTCATGTAGACTCAGATAATAAACAGGCATTAGGTGTGCTTGCACAGCTGGGGGTGTATGCTTGGTAACAGGCAATACCATGGCCAAAGCCAGTAGGCTCTATAAATTGTAAAAACAATTAGGTAAGTAGTTGTAATACAGAATTATAACATGGAGTCCTTCTCATGCTCCCAGCCTAGAGTTACCTTTATTGCTGGCAATAAAAAGGGGCTTCAGCTGGCACATACTTCTCCTGCCCTTTCTTTCTGTGTAGCTGTGCACAGACAATAAGAAAACCACAAGGAAATTCACTTCAGTAATACCTCCATGATTGAAATAAGCTTGCTATTTCACTACCCTTCTCTATTCCCCTTCCTTCCCATTCTGCTTCCCCTTTCTTCCTCTGTTTCTTCTTCCCTCTAATGATGAGCCTGTTATTTGCCTGAAATGCTACGGAACTTTCATCCCCAAAACCATTTTCAAGGGCACATATTACAAAGATTACAATGGTTAACAGGATTTTGTTTTCTTTTTCTTAGTCTATTTCAGAGCAGATGCTCACAAGCATTAACACGGGGCACATGTGTCAAAGAAATACTATAGTTTATGGCTTAAGCATCTTCATTAAAGACGTTTGCATATTATAGCAAAACTGTATTACAAAAGTTCAGAGAAGACCACCACAGCCTGAACAGGCCTTCTAACCAGGGCCGAACTGCTCGCTGACAGAGATAAGATACAGTAAACTCAGGTCTGGGGAGAGAAGAATACACTCACAGGAGGATCAAGCCTAACACCTTCAGAGTGGAGACCTGAGCCCCAGGGCTATCAGCTGCCACTGATCCTCCACCAAAGGGTGGGGGAAGAGAGGTTTCGGGTGTGCACCCAAAAAGCCTCTGGGGAGAGGTGAGCGCCCATCCTCCGCTGCGCAGACAGCCCAGATGAGAGGCCCTTCACCCCGGGGAAAGCTGAGCCACAGCACAAGGGGTGTCAGGGCCCAGCAAAGGCCCCCACAGGGGTCCCCAGGCCCTGCACCAGAGATGATGCAGCAGACCCTCAGTGTTGTGAGGGACAGGGTCACACTGGCCCTGCAAGGGAGGCATCTGGGCTTTCCCACCTGCCCCAAACGTTATTAATCCATGGCATTCTGTACTTTTCAGCGTGGCAGCGGCAGCAGGGAACCCTCACCAACAAGAAGACCAGATGGAGGGGAGCAATGAGATGTCATTGGGACCTCCAGAAGGGTGACATGCTTCCACCTAACCCCTGTCAGTCTCTCCCTGTCCCCCCACCCTCCATGCACAGCTCTTTCTCTGTTTCTTTCTTTCTTTCTTTTGTCCTTCATTCTCTTTGCCTCTTTTACTATTTAATAAAATATATAAAATTTTTTGGCACCAACATCTAACCTCATTTTTTTTAATCCCATTTTTTGGGTATATTTTGAACCTTTAAAGTTCTTTCAGTTTTATATACAGAGACTTCATTTTCTTTGCTCTTCTGGGTTTAAACTGGATCGTAATAACATGTAAAGCCAGGAGCAGGCTGATGCAATCCCCACTTTAGATTGAAAACACATTGCTTGAAGCCTGGCAAGGGAAAGTGAGAACTATGGAAAGTTGTAGATCCCCTGTGTCATGCGGAAGGCCAGATCCACGATGATTTTGGTGAAGAAAAAAGTAATCTTTGCTGTAAACAGAAAGCTAGGTAACTCATGCACAAAGGTGGCACTCTTCAGAACAGATGGAAAAGTTTTTGTGATTTTTCTCTCTTTTTGGAGGGAATGCAATATTTTCACATAAATTTTTATTTTTGCATCCAAAAAAGAAATCCCCCAAACATTCCCATCCCTAGTTTATAAGTATTTTTTCATTTTGTGCTTCTAAATCCTTTTTTTTTCTTTCAGCCTGTGAGAATAAAGAATTCTGATGAATATCATGTATTAATTAGAATGAAACATGCAGAGAATACCGAAGCAGGAATAGAGGCCAAGAAGTCCATGTTTCCTGAAGACTGAGTTTGAAGAATGAGAATTGGGTCCAATCACACACAAAACAGGAGAAGGAAGAGAGGCTGCATCATATTTTCCAAATAGCTCTGTTTCAAAGAATCATAAAGTCGTAGAACATGCAATTAAACTATGACCTAGGACACCATGCTACAGGAACAGAAGAAAACTTAACCCAAACCTAACCTTATTAGATGCCAGAGATTCAAATTTGCCATTTATGATCACATAGTTGATTGTGCCACCCATTTTCATGGGCTATATGTGGTCCAGTGGAAGAAAGTTCTGTCCTAAAAACCTGATGTCTTTTACATTTTCACATGGTTTCTCAAGAACAGGAGAAGGGCGTGTTCATCGTAGTGTCTTCTGCTGCATAACCAAAAGAAAAGCATGGGTGCAGGGAAACAATTTCTAAAGTTTCTGATCTTCTGAAATGTTAGTGTAGGCCTGTCTGGAGTGTAATCCACACTGTTCATTAGATAAATCTTATAAGGAGACTCATTTCAGATGTATGAATCATTTTGTACTGATTTTTTTTTTTTTTAAATTTTGTCTTTGTACAATTAGATAGTATTCACAGCTTTTTTTCACATTTTATCTTGGAAAATTCTTCACTCACAGTTTCTCCAGCAAGCTTTGATATTTGTCTGGGAAAGCAGAGCTGCAGAATGGAGCACAGCGGTTTCTGTTTTCATTTCTTCCAGAGTGCAGCTGATGGTCACTGATGCAGCAATAGTTTAGCAAAGGTACTCACTGTGAGCTAGAAGTGTCTTGGGAAGGACCATCCCAGGTTCTGGGATCGGGCATGGTGAAGATACCTGACTGATGATTCTCACCTGTGGAAAATGGTGGATCATAAAGACAAATTGTTCTAGTGCTTTCTGAGCAGAACAGTCCTGGAAAAGAGGGCAGATTAAACAAAGCCACATTACTTCAAGGAGTTTTTGTTCTGCAGGCTACCATCAGAGAAAACCCCAAAAGAAGGAAAACGTGCCCATTTATCATCAGCATGCCACAGAAGTCTTGCTGCCATTTTCAGCAGTGCTGTCTGAGCTCTCAATACTCAGCATCTTTCAAAGCAGAGTGCTGAAATGAGTTACAGTCCTTTCAAGCTGGTCATTGGGATGCATTATGCATACACAGATTATGTAAATTCCTTTCTGTTTTCTCTTGAATCCTGAGTAATGGTCTGCTCTTGAATCGAGTTAATAAATCAAGATTAAAGACAGGACTTCCATACAGAACCTAGTAGACAGTGAAATAACCAGTGTGCAGAAGCAGAAGTGCTGTATCATGGTTCTCTAGAGATGGTACCTAATAAAGTGGAAGAAATCTGGAGCATGGTAGAAAAGTAATGCAAATGTCATCATGGAAGAATTAAAATGCCCAAGATAATTCTGTCAGTTCAGTTTATGGTGTATTTTGCAATCTCACGAGCAGAGATGTCTTGTGTATCAGACTGGGAAGCAGATTGCTGTGATTTTCTTATCTAGTCATAATTCTTATGGAGGAATTTTAGAAATAATTTTTTCATGAGTGTGTTGTTCGATGTAGTGCATTTTCATCCCAAAATAGCACAATGGTAAGGTAATGGAACCAGATTGTTATCCACAGAAATATTTCCAAATTTACAGCTGACTAGGTATTTTAGAGTGTTAACCACCAAATCAAGTTAAAGACAAAACTAAATGTTCTTTCCCCTTTCTACATTACTCAACAGAAGAAATGTTGGGTCAGCTGTTCTTGAGATTTTTTTCATTCCACTAGACCAAAGGAAAAAAATGGAACTTTAGTAACTCTGAAAATTTCTGCATTAAGATAAGGTAAAATCACACTGCTGGTAGGATTTTTGACTGAAGACTTCTTTTGCAAGAACTTCACCTTTCAAGGTAGAAGTTCTTCGATGTCCCTCTCCAGGCTGTTACATCCCTTACACACCAGGATCTGCACTACTATTTTCTGCTGTTTAGGCCCCTGGAATTTCCAGGGGATTGATGGGTCAACAATGCAAAACACAGCATCTACAGCATTAGCCAGAATACTATTTTCTTAAAGCATAAAAATATAACAATATAGGGAATATCATCACAGGTATCTGAGACCAAACCCAAAGAAAACAGGGAAAGAAACTGCAGTGATACTTTGGTTTTTCCTTGTATATAGAGCAGAAAAATCTCAAATTCAGAGGGGTTCAAGCTCCACTACTTTGTGGACCAGGCTTTCATTTTTAATATTATCTCCCATATCTGAAAGTAAATAGTATTTTAAAAGTAATGCTATGAGCAAAGAGATTCACATCAGCTTCTGCCTCCTGCCATCAGTGATACAGGTTAAGCCTGTACAACAGGGTCCTGACTCTTCTGACACTCCACAGAAGTGGAATTTGTCCAGCCCTAGCATGAAGCAAGAATGGAGTCACCCAGAAGCAATTTCCAAAATGACATCCACCTGTGAAGAATGACTCTTCAAATCACAGTGAGCAGGAGTAACAAAGGTAAATATTTCAGCCAACACTGTATTTTTCCCAAGTGAAATTTGGATAGCAGTTACTAGGCTTTTCTTCTGCCTGTCTTTTCTCACTAAGCTAAAATTTGCTGAGCAACTCTTTGAAATCTCAGTGATGTGTATATTTGGAATGTATATATGGAATAAACCCATATTCACCATTTTAAAGAAAATTAAAATATGCATTAAGATGAATATTCAAGTACACACAAATATATATTATAAATTTCTAATTTTTACTGAAGAAGTTGCTCCTACTTTTAACATTTCCATAAATTTATTCTTTCTAGATGTAAGTAAGAATTCCTAATCACAATTCAGGCTTTATTGAATCTATACTTTAAAAAAAAAAAATTAAAACTCCATCTAATTTCACTGAAGTATTAGAAACACTTGGAAGTTTTCCAGTAGGTAACAAGTTACCTGAAGAAATAGTGTTTCCTTTTTTAAAGGAAGCCAAAAGTTCTTTCCGTTTTTTCTCCTGACATAGCATTACACTGATAGAGACACTGTCTCTTATTTCTTCCAAGTGAAATATGAAGTCTATACCAAATATTCTCCATGAGAAAGCACAGGAAAATTGTGATAGGCATTTAGGGATTTAATTCAGGGTGTTTGTGCAACACTTCTCAATGGTAGATTTTATTTAACAGATGTCTTGAAGCCTGTCAGACACAACTACTGACTACGTGGGGAAAACGGGTCAAAGCTGCTTTTCCACAAACTCTCATTGCCCTGTATTAAATGAAAACAACTTCCTCTGGACACTGACAGAGGGAAGTCCCTCTTTACCAGAGCAACCTTTATTCACTCCTATGCTGTGTGAGTGCACAGGGCAAATTGGAGGTGACAGAACCCTTTCAAAGCAGTTCTTGAGGCTTCAAACCCTTTTTTCAATTGGAGAGAAAGGAGGCAGATTTTGTATATTCCACTGTTGTGGTGACCCAGCTTGTAGGTGAGCTGGGGAGCTGACTAGAGACTTTGGACTATGCTGGGAAGTGTGCCAATCCAGGCAGAGAAGCTAGCTGGTATGCTGCAGCTTACGTAAACATACTTGCAAACATACTCATGAGGAGTCCTGTGCTTAAACTGCATTCCTGTCTTGTCACCTCAGATACATTTTCCTCTTTTTGACCCCGAATGACTTACAGAATGACCCCCAGCTGTCTTACACACAATGCTAAAACCCATTCTCATAATACCTTGTTTGTATGAAGGGAAGTCTATAATGGCACTTCTCAATACATACACTTGTGCATATTTCGTTTGGTGCATGTACTTTCTTGTTATTCAATAGCTAAGAAACCTGAAGTATAGAAAAGGTAGTCCTGAAGCTGGTACAAGTAAAGTCTTGAAACAAATATGTAGTCTACTGGGAATTGATCACAGATACGCATAGAACACAGAAGTTTCCCCACAGAAAGAAAAAGAAAAATGTGTCCCAGAGCAAGATCTCAAGAAGAAGTGGTTGAGATTTGCAATTACATACAGATTTAAGGTGCATCCATGATAAGTATAAAAAAGGCAAGAAATTTACCTTTCTGAAGAGGCAAAACATTCTCCTCATTTGTATCATGTGCACAGCCAGCCTTTATCAAAATCAAAGGGCGAAAAAGGGCCTGGTTATCCCAAGAGGTGTGAGTTAAATGTAGTTCTCTGTTGCACATTTCTTATATGCATTGGTATAAATTACTGTGACACAGGGTCCTGTGGCCTTGCAAGACAAGGGGAATAGTAATAATAATGATGATGAAGTCACATATATTATATATGTACATTAATTTATGTCTTAAAAATGCAGGTACTTAGATAATCAGGCAGTGTTTGCAATCCATGAATCTTAGATTCCATACCATGTTTGAAGGGACTATCTTAATTCTGCTGTAATCACATCAGTGCTGCTTTTAACTGACATGTGGAATGAGGAAAACTGTTTTGTTTAAAATGTGGTGTGAAGTACATCAAACTTTGAAGGACAAAGATGTTTTGTCATTCTCTTTTTAGAAAAAAATTATTCTTGTGCAAAATGCTGTTTATTAGGTAATATAATAGTGTCCTTTTTGATATATAAAAATTTGAAAGTCAGCTCCATTGCAACAACATACTCACTCAAATACTGATTTAGGGAATGTCACTACCTTAGTGAAGCATACATAACCATATTAGTTAAAAGTCAACCAATAAACAAACTCAGTTTTAAGTTACCACACAACTGCTGTTGTACAATGCTAGCAGGATTTTCTCCCATTCTGCTACTTTTTTCTGACACTTGCTTTAGGACTCTTTGTTATAGCAGGATGTTGATAGCAGCTTCTAGGAGTTCTCTAACCTGGCATGCCCATTCCTTCACAAAGATAAAGATATGCTTTTAGGTCCTGTGTGGGCCACTCCTTTGCCAAAAATATGCAGTTAGAACATCATTGATAGGTCCAAATACGTGCCTGTTCATTGGTACCTACACAAAATTGTTTACTCCCACTCCTGGAGCATGTGTATATACAGGGCTCGAGATGTGTGCAAGCACAATACTCCAGTGACTGTGCTGAGGTAGTTCCAGCATTGGCACATGGGAAGTATCAATCACTGTGCTGAGGAACGCGAGGAATGCAGAAGACTTTATGGCTGGACTGCTCAAAAACTTATGGCCCAACCGCCTTTGTTAGGGAGAAAGAAGATTGGGAATGGAGGAGTAACAGAGGCTTTTGAACCTTCATTTCTTTCAGTCTAGTGTCCAGGAAATGTCTCTAGGAAAAGTGCATTTGTTTAAACTCTGTGATGAGTGGAACAGTTGAATCCTTGTGAGACAGGCATGGTTGAAGAAATCTTACAGCCTTTGGCCTGGAGGAACAGTGTGGCTGACCATAAGGTTTCCTTGTGACTTTAAAACCAATGGATTTTCATATGCTAGTAATATTTTATAGAATCCTGCTGTGTGGCCAATAGCAGTGCCCTCTCTAGATCTCCTAATGAAATAACCTAATATTAAGCTGAAAGCTGAAATCTGTTACAGTCTCTGGTAAAGTGTGAAATGGCACACTGCAAGCATTCAGTTAATCTACATCCACACTGATCTCTGCATCGTTGACAAAACAAGATCACAAAGGCCAGGAATGCCTATTGACTAGAAGCTGGAAGTACACAAGTCTGCAAATAACAGGTCAAGTTTTAATAGGGATCATAAACTAATCGTGAAAGTACAGCTTAACTGGAGATGAAGTCAGGAGGATTAATCTGTTTGCACCTTTGCACATGTGTGTGCTGAAGTGGTGACTGTGAGCACGTTCTTAAACACAGGGTGTAGCTGAAATAGAAGTGATTACCATGATGGAGGAGTTGAGTTATATGGAGTATGCTGTATAGAGGTAAATTGAGAAGACAGATATTTTTTTCTGGGAGATTTTCTATTAGTTGAAATGTCTGAGACCCAAATGTCCTCTTCCTTAGCCAGAATTACCAGGCATGATGCAGACTCTGCTAAATGAAGATGTATGACAGTGTTACAGAGATCAACAGATAACAATTGATAACAGATCAACCTCAAAGGCCAGTATAAAAATCTATTCAATCTATCTGTGTGTCTGACCCCAGCTAATGAACAGCTCTGACTACACACTTTCAAACACTTGAGCTAACTGCCGCAGCTGTGGGCTAACTGCTCTAAAAGGTCTTCACCTTTCAGAAAAAAATATGACAGGGAGCTGTAGGACAAAATAACAGCAACTCAAATAAAGAGGGCTATACAAAAGGATTTTTTTTCTTTGAGTGCTAAGTCATAAAATGTTGAAATTAACAGAAATTTGTCCTAAGGAAGAGACTCCCCAGTGCAGGTGAGGTACTCACCTCTGACTAGATATGACTGGATATAAGACAATCTGTGGCTCATACCGTAACAGAAGAACTTAAACTATACACCTGCATGTAAGGAACGTGAGTTGCTCATACTGCATAAACCTTATTAGCAGTTTGATACAGTTTAAGATGTGGTCAACTAAGTGTGGGCAATATTGAGGTCACAGGCTCTCATCTGATTTTGACAAGTTTGGGCAGTAGCCTGAAGAACAGAGGGGAGAGATTGTATATCCTCTATTCACATACTGGCCATTCTCCACTGAAATGGTGTGTCCAGTTCTTACAGCCAGTTCTGGTAGGATATCAGAAAATGGGCTACAGATCAGACAAGAGCTTAAAGAAGAGAGATTTGAAAGACACGTCAGTGAAAAGGCTTGGGGAAATAAATCTGCTTATGCAGAAGAGAGGATAAGTAGATCAGCAAGAGGTTAATGAGTGACCACAGTGACTTAACAACAAATCTTAGAAGTTCTGAAAGCTATAAAAGAGAAATCAAAATAAGAGAAGTTTTATATTGACTCAGTGATAGATAATGCATGGAATTGGCCTGGGAAAGAGAAATGACTGCAACATAATAAGCAGAGTTTAAGCACCAATATAGAAAATTCTAACCTAAGAGCAAATCCACTACACTTTTTGCTACAGATATTCTTGCTGTCAGAAGCCAATAATGGAGATGAAAGAGGAAGCAAGTTTGGCTACAATTTAAAAGTCTCTGAGGAGCACAGGGGCGATGCAAGGCAGAGACATTGGTAGAGAGACATTTAGACTTAATGAGAGACGTAGGCAGTGGTATTCCAGCTCCAAGGCTGCACCCTGGCAGACTCTGACCAGGGTGTTAGTGGCCTGACTCCCTATAGCACAGCTTGCAGAAAAAGAACTCTAACAAGGAAGGCCAAGTGGTTTGTCTTTTTCCTCCAGTCTTTTACAACTCAGTGGATGGACATAAGAAAAATAACAGTTTTGGCATTTGTCTTTGCAGTTCAAATAATGATTGCTGACAGTAGCAGAACTTGAATTCATCCTAGTATGGGGTTTTTTTACAGAGAGACTCAAGAAATGGTTTGAGAAGGACTCAGATAAGATGAGCTTATGAGGTAACTATAATTGCTCATCCAGAAAAAATTAAATAACAATTAAAAAAAAACCAAACCAAAACAACAAAAGAAACCCAAACAACTTAAAAACCCAAGTCAAACAAAAACAAAAAGCACCCAACCAACCAAAAAAACCCAACCCAACCCAAACAAAAAAACCTCAACCCCAGATTCACAGAGTTGTTTCAACCTGTTTGGAAGAGAGCTGCTTTCTGCATTCATCTGTTAACAGTGTCTAATAACCAGTGTGGGACACAAAGAGGTCAGTACAAGGCGAAATTAAAAGCCTGCATCTGAATGAGATCAGTTTGTGACCTGCAGTTTTGTCATTCCAGTGGGAGCATCAAAGTTCAACCATGCACTAGTTGGGATCAACAAGGAGCAGTGTGACAATGAGCTGTGGCAAACATCCTCATGTGAAAGTTTGAAGGCCTGGGCTGGTGGACAAGCAGCTCGCTTTGGCAAGGCCAAAGAATGAAAATGTATGAGACTGTCACTAAATGGTCTTTTTTTTAATGGTATGGAGATCCAGAAGAAGTAGTATTTAAGTAGACTATGTAGTAAGTAAAAAGGGCATTACTGCATCATGAGCAAAGGTCTGTACCTCACCTCTTTTTTCAAAAAGGCATCTACAGACATGGTCCCCATATTATGTCAGTAATGATTTCTGCATCAGCTATACTGGTTCTGCAAAATTTACTTCAATCTAATTCAGGCAGTTCTGGTAGGGAAAACTTGCCCCTTTCCTTCTGTCAGGCTGAAAATCAAACACATTTCTCAAGAAAATACATTGCAACTAAAGTTCATTTTTGAAATTGACTTAAATTTTTTCATTTTTGAAATTGACTTAAATTTTTCTACCAGACATTCCTGAAAAAAGTCTTCTTAATTTAATTTTCATCTACATTTGCATTCCATGTTGGCTCTTAAAAATGTAAAATCCATTTTCCTCATTTTTAGCTTTGATTTTTCAAAACTAAGGTTATTTCTATTTCTCTTTCATTTTGCACTTGGAAGAAACAAAATAAGAGAACACAGGAACAGCAATTTCCTCCAAAAGTCCCTTCTTATTCTTCTGGCCCCCCTTTTCTTTGGGAAGAAGTAAATAGAAGCAAGAACTTAGAAGAAAGCAAAGTTAAAGAACACAAAAAGATGAAACTTTTTCAGATGTAAAAAGATTATTTAAAGCACTTACATTTTGAAGCACAAAAATCCTTCCATTTTTTTACTTTTGAAGTTGAAATGTATTTTTAAAAGACAAAATAAATGTTTTCATTCTTTCCAGATAAAAAATCCAAATTGTAAAAAATCTGGAGCATTGTGGGAAAGTATTCTAGTAAAAAGTGTATGCCAGTCCTGCTTGCTGGCAGTAGCAACAGAACCATTAATACCTCTGAAGGCCAATTACCCTTCAGTAAACCTATTATCTCCATGTCATGCCATCTCAACATATAAATGACTCTAGTTCCTTCATTCGTTTTTCACAGGTGTACTTAACAGCCAGTTACTTTTCTGTAAAGGGACCACCACTCCTATTTTTGTAGCGCTGTTGGTCCCATTGTGTCAACAGAGCTTGTTTTTGAACTCTGCCACTTGCACTGACAGATACACTGAGTAAGAATGGTACTTCAGCATTCACTGAGAGCAGCATTTGTGATGTGTGCAGATTTCTCTTCGTCTTTCTTCATTCTTTTCTTCTGTGTCCCTTGGTCCCACTATTGGAGAGGGAAAACTTGCTAAGACTGCCTATGTGACACGGCAATCTCCGTTTAGTCTGATGTGCAGGAGCAAGTACCATGATACTCGCTCTCATTTGTCTCTATGTAGCTGCCTGAGCTCTTCTGCATAGTATAATCTGTGTTTGATAAAAACAGAGTTCAGAAAACATTTGTTGATATTTTTGATAAAATGTTGAAATGGTATTTTGTATGAAAAACAATTCCCTTTTCCTGTGTCAACAGTTTCAATGAGAATAAATCTCTCCGATTAAAAGCCATTTGGGGGAAAACCGTTACTTTCTTGCAAGCATTTCACCTGTGCTCAGCACTTGCCCATGCTTGCTGAGATCAAGCAAAAAGAATGGTTTGCTTTGCACCTCCTGATAGTGTGCTGTACGATATTTATCCCACAGTTGCCTCCCTGAAGTCAAGAGGACTACTGATGTCTCTCTAAGCAATCCAGCAGTCCACATCACTAGGTGATGTTGGGAAAGAAATGGTGCTGTGTCTTTAGTCTCTCATGTCAGCACCTACAGGAGCAAAACCCTTGTGTGGCCAGCACTGGACCTTGGGCACCACCAGCCCAAAGGCAGAGGACAGTCCCTGCTGGTTCCTGCACCAGCTGAGGCTCAGCTACTCCAAATGAAAAACCCAGCTCTGCTGTGGCCTTGACAGGAACAACTTTTGGGGGTACCAAAGATGTATGTTTGTCTTGAAACTTCATGATTGAGCAAACTTTCCAATGTGGAAGGGGCTTTTGTTGGTAACCAGGGACATGTTTTTCAGGATTTATTTTTATTCTCACCAAGGAATGTTTTGTTTGAGGCTTTGTGTATCACACTGCATCCATATCCATTGCAAGACAGAGAACAAATGATTACCACTTTTCTTAGAGAGGATGGGAAATCTCCTTTCCACCCTTTTCCTTCAGAAAAAGCACCAAAATATGTCAAGTAATAAGCGATCTATGTAATGCAGAGCTGAAGGACAGAACCCACCCCTCCCACAGCTTCCTAAACCCACAGGAAATAAAGCCAGTCCCATAATTCAGTCACTGGTACCAAGCTGCCCATTACTCTTTGACTTAAAATGAAACTTATATGGATGGATCAAAATCAATGTATTTCTCCTCCAGCGGGATGGCACAGATGCCTTCAGATCCCTGTGGAAGGCAGAAGTTACATTCTCCCCATCATTTGAATAAATGGCAGCAGCCACTGTTCCTCAGAGCTAGATACAGTTAATTGCTCAGATTAGAATTCCAAATTGTGTTAATGCACACAATAATAATGCACGTTCTTTCTCATGAAATGAAGGTAAGATCTGTTATCTAGATCTTACTAAGTGAAAGGTAAGATACAGTATCTCTGCTTGAGATCTATAATAATACATTACTGTTGATTTATTTCCACATTTGCATGGTGTGTTACTGGGTCAGTTTTCCTGTTTTCTTTGGATTCCTTCCCTTGAAAACTGCCTCAGGACTTCAGTGATTCACTAAACCTACAGTCTTCTGGACATCTCTCTTCACTGAAGGGTACCATCCAAGTCACTTCAATGAGTCTGTTCACACAATAATGTGCACAGATGATTAAGCAGTGCCCCAAAACAGTGCCTGGAAATGAAGTCAGTTGTCAAATGTTCACTGTTTCAGTGGGAGATATTCTTTGAGATTTGAATTTAGCTTTTTTTTTTTTTGGATGATTTTGCCCTGTGCTATTAGTTAAAAAGAAGAGGAGCCTTCATTGTTTGCTACTAACAAAACTGCCTCTGAATGTAAAGTGCTTTTTAAGGTTTTCCCTCACTGACTTCTAGGCAGACACTGAATTTCACAGATTATAGTAAATTGCACAGTCGAAGTCCATCTTTACTCAATAAAACTCTTAAGCACATTCTCCCTTTTAAATCCAAGCCCGGGCATACATGCTTTGCTAATCGCAGTCAGAGATTTTGTATTTCATTTGGGTTTTGAGATCACATATTCTATTCCGATATATTATGCAAAGAGGCAGCATCAGGAGCCCAGTAGCTGCGGCAGCTGGAAGAGCTGATATGCATTTTAACACAAGGACACACACATCACAAGTATTGTACGTGCCATAAGCATGTAACTTACTTAATATATTTGTAGCTGAGAACAGTCTTCAGCTGATGGTCATGCCAGATGCAAATGTTTTGCGGATGGAAAAGTGGAAGGAGGAACTATGTGTCATGACTTGTGCCATTCTACGAGATGTAGGAGGGTGACTCTCCTGAGCTGTACCAATTGTGGAGGTAGAGAAGCGTTAAGGAAAACTGTCTCTGAGATTTATAATCTGGGAACACTACAGAATTCCACGAAGATGCACTGTATGTGAATGGTTACTCACGCATAGACTGTACTTTGTCACTGAAATTGCAGTCAGAATTTACTTTGTACAAGCATGGGCCTTGAGGGTCATTGAGTATGCTTCTGCCTTGCTCATGCAGAGCAGCTGCCTAACAGAGCCAGAAGAGACTGGAAAATCCTGTGGAAAGTAGCACAGGACCAGTTTTGGTAATCCTCAACGCATCACATTGTCAAACATGAATTACTGATGTTGGGTTTTGTAGTTGGGAGACTTTATCGTTAATTGTTATAATTGTCAGTAGTACGTGGGTAATTAGTGTTATGAATAAAATTCTTATGTTATTTTTTTCTATTTGCCTTGGTATTTATCCACCTAGTTCTTGTTATCTACCCTCTTAATTAAGTCTATTGTTTTTGTTAAAGCACCCTAATGTTTGTCGTTATATACCTCATTATCTTTTATGTACTATATTGCCCCTGTTAAGTACCCTGTCATTTTGTTAAACACTTCGTTATTCTTACCATTTTTGTCACCTGCTCCCAGTTCATGTTAAACCTGTTATTTTCCCTGTTACCTACCCAATTGTATGTGTCGGTTCTGTCCCTGTACCCCCTCTCCCCGTCGGGAATGCCTCCATTGCTCCCTAGAACGGCGGCTGTGCCCTGGAACGGCGTGTGCGACTCCGGAAGAAGGAAGCGCCCGAAAGCACACTCATATGCAAATTAGAAGAACCTACACCAGCGGCGAGAAGAATACCCCAAAACAACGAGTTAACGAACAATTAAGAAATAAGAGTGACATCCCTAGGTCAGCAACAAGTCAAGCTACCTCCTAACCCGGTCTGCCGGTTCTCGAAGTAGTCGCCATCACTTAAGAGAACTTAACCAAGATGAGACCCTAGGGGTCGAGGCAGCAAACTGAGGCATTCCTTGGACTCTCGTGAGGTTGGAAGCGCCAGCTCTGCCGGAGACTGACAAAGCTGCACTAGAACCTCCTCCTCTACACCAGACCAGTGAGCAGTTTGCTGTCAACCACTGCCTGCAGCCTTCTGTCTGCTGACAGGTGACTGCCAACTCAGGGAGGTTTTAGAGCTCTAAGTCCACAGAAAATGATGTAGGAAGAGGGATGTGCTTGTGCCTTACAGTCCTTCTCATGTGCTAAAACAGGTGATTGTTTCCCCAACCCCTGTCACATGTGGAGTTGTATTCTAAGTATATGTGGCTGGGTATGGGCTCCAATTTTCAGCAATGCAGCATCACTGTAAAGCGGTGAGAAAGAAAGAAGCATTGACAGTCCTCATAGCCAAGGGTGTCTGATTGGGGACTTTAAATACATTTCCTGCCTAGGGAAATTGAGGCACAGCATGGCAGTCTACTAATGAACCACCTCAGAAATCGTGAATCTCTGTGGCTGTGAGGACTATGAACACCTCCCTTTCATTTGAGCTCTGCCTTTAGACATACAAATTGTCTAACCCCATCTTCTCCAGATGTTCAGACTCAAATTACAAAGGTCCCAGATTACTTTTGGAGTCCACTGAGGTTCTTCCTCTTACCATGAATAAAGCACATGGGACAGTTTGCAGAGGTCTAGCATCGGCTTCCAGACTGATGCTTATGAAGCAATGCTTGAGCCTTTGTTTCCCCTTTCCTGCCAGAGAAGGGATATAAAGTGCCTTCCCTCAGTTCCAAATCCAGTGGAAAAATCTTTTCTACATGATCTCAAACCAGGACAACAGTTCATTTCAAGCTGCACTGGTCTGAATTTCTGGAAACCATGGGCCTGCTTCCTGATGTGAAGCAGGGTAAAGGGACAAAGGGCAGCCTTTGGCCTTCAGTTCTTTCCCTGGTACCCCCAGGTGATGACAGTCAAGGACTGGTAAGGCAGCTGGACATTCAGCTTCTCAAAGAAATCTCACAGCTCTAGCACATTTACTCTTCTTTGCTTTCCTTCATACCATACCCATCACTGCACTTCCTCAACATCTAGGAACTGTTCACTCACCTTCTCTCCAGTTACATGCTGTACTGTGCCCTCTGGTAACGCTGCTTCTGCTCTTCCTCTTCCCACAGCCTGTTTCAGGCATTTTTGGGAATGGTGCAACCAACCGAGCTGTAAAGGGTATTCAGATTCTGTACAGCTCTCACAGCAGTTTTCTTGCTGGTGCCTCATCATGGATCCTTCCAGAGGCAGAGATGGTAGGCACAGGGAGTGTGGTGTGGGGGGAACAGAGTGAATGGACAAAAACACTGGGTGGCAGGGATGAGAGAGGGTTGCAGCGGAGCAGGAGGACCCATCCATCCATCCATCCATCCATCCATCCATCCATCCATCCATCCATCCATCCATCCATCCATCCATCCATCTCACTGTACTTCCCGGAAGTGCTGCCAGCCCCTTCCCATCTGGACTGCGTGTTGCTGTTCAGCGTGTTTGCAAGCAACAACTTGGTGACTTCAAAGAGACCATCCTGCTGCCCACTTTCCTGGGGCAAGTCTCTGCTTAAGCAGTGAGATTGCAATATAACATCTTCCTTATTGTTCATCTGGAAAGCAGTTCAATCAGATCCTCATATAGGAATCAATTTTATTTGTAAATGACACAAAGGATTGTCCTTGCTTCTTAGCTTCTGTGGTTGCACTCAGAAGGTTTCTTTGATGATGTGATTACTGTCCATATCAAGCAGTCAAAGCATTGTAAAATCCTTGGGCAGCCACCTGTCTCACCCTTCCAGCCTTTCCAAATAGCAGCCCAGCACTTCTGGGAGCACAAAACCCCAAGAGGTATGTCATCTATTCAAGTCAGCTCTTAAATGTATGGGAAACAGACAAAGATTGCTTAATATGCCTGTAGAACAAATCATTATCAAAACAGACAAACAGAGCTCCTATGGAAAATTCCTGCAAATTAATTATAGATTATAAGGTATCAGTTATTATTTGAATGAACAGAAACAAGGAAATATACATATATGTGTACTTCCATGTAAACAATATATATAAACAATAAATATATAAACAATATATATGTAAACACATGTATGTACATATCTCTTCCTATATCACAACTTTCATTTATGGGCTTTCTGGCTGTCATCCCTCAAGCTGTGTTTGCAAGACAAACTATGTGTTATGTGTAGCATAGTAGCTTGAAAATTGATTTTTGGAAGTGCTTTGAAAAGGGCAAAGAAAGAGAAAATAATAACAGAGTTCATCATGGCTGAGCAGAAGGATACACAGAGCATGAGAGGGGCATGTTTTTGCCATGGCTCTTATGTCCTCCTGTGAGCTCTGAGAAGCTGCTGGGAGGTCAAGGTTTGAATACCTTTAGAAGGGTTGTCTTATTTGCTGTGTTCTGCAATTGTTTACATTTAAAATCTTTAACCTTTTTGTGTAACTTCCTATCAGTTATTTTGGCAGTCATTTGGAAATGGAAAAAAAATAATAATTATAAAGCACTGTATAAAAAAGGTAGTTACTGAAAGTATGGTATGGTCAGCTGAGGTGCAGTGCTCCAGACCAAAAGAAATGTGCAACCTTTTTTGCCCTCCATGCTCCCCACATGGACAAGATACGGTAAGAGAGTGTCTTTCTGCCAGAATATCTTGGAAGAGGTTGGGGAGGTGGCGTTGGGCAGACCACTGAAGGTGTCTCTCTTGCGGCAGCAGGTGTCAGTGTCGGAGGAGCTGAGACAGTCCATCACATCAACTTCTGCTAGTCTAGGAAGACCGTCTGGCTGGAGTTATTCAGACTCTCTGTGTAGCTGGCCAAAATCTGTTTTTGTTACACCATCTTGATAAAGGTGATTTTACAGGTTTTGCAGTGTTTAATCAGATGGAGAAACAGCCTTGCTATTTCTCTCCATGGAATTACTGCAAAAAGAATGTTGAATATGTGGACTGTAATGAAGTAATGTTAATACTGACCTAATGACTGTTATTATCAAGATTACATAATAATTTTCTGTAAATTGGCTAAGATATTATTGTTAATCAGCATCATTCTTCATACTGTAGTTCATTGTGAAATCTCTTGCAGGATTTATACTTTGAAAAGCTGCGTTTAGCATTGCTTTGAGAAGTACTCGCGTGAATATTTTAGTATAGTTTCTTTTTGGGTCAGGGATGTAGTGGCTTTACAAGTAAATGTAATGCTTGGATACCATATATGACCACCCTGAGAGTGGGACTCATTAACAGTGGGCCTAATTTCTGTTCAAATCTTGTTCAAACTTTTTTATCTGTTCATTACTATAAAAATATCCTGGATTGTGTTTCTCTCTCAGATGACAGTTGCACTAGTGAAGAGGCTATACCTCAGTGATAATCCACAAAGTAAAATAATAAATAGCAAACACTACAAGACCTGGAAGAAACCATTACAGTCTATTAGTTGCAGTTTAGAGTGCTAATGAGCATCAGGCTCATTGGGAAGGACACTACTTGACTGCATTGCCAGCCATAGTGCCTTAGCAGCACAGGTGGATGCTGTGGTTTCCTGTCCCAGACATATCAAAACCTCTGTTGGGCAGCACAGGCTGCTGGAAGACTTCATTCCCTGCTGCAGATGGCAACCAAGCTCCTTATGGTGCTCTACACACTTTGGGCTCCAGAGAATTCAGTGCTTGATATTGAATGTCACCTCCATGTGACCGGATGTTCCCACCACACCTCATGTGGTGGGACTGCACAGGGACTGCTCTCAAGTTCCATCTCTGCTGAAACTCCAGTATTGCAGTCATAGAGGGAGGAGCATGAAAAGCAAATTCATGGGGATGAAAAACCCATTGGATGATTTTTAACCCCACAAAGAAGTGCAGCATCTTGCTCTAAAAGTCATTTTGGAGTGCCCAAAGACCAAAGGAAGGAGCAGGAGAATCAAAGACAGTCCAAGGCTGGGAGCAGAGTCCACTGGTGGATTGATACTCCCTCTAGCTTCAGTTACATGTACAGTGGTGGCTGCTGCACCTCCCAGCTCTTACATTTTATTCCTGAAGGATGTGTGAGGTGAGTGAGAAACCTCTCCTGGAAGCACAGGTTTCCTTTGCTCCACATCAGCTTCTGTCATCCCAATCACAGGCTGGAAAGTTCTGGCCTTTTCTGTCTAGGGGAGGAAGCAAGTGATACACAAGTGACAGGAGGCTGATGCAGAGCACACATACAGCACTGCTCACAGGGCTAAAGATGGGCAGGACACAAATCCTTGCAAAATGTGAAAGCTTATATGCGACATAATTTAGGGCTGAATCTTTTCATACTGAAGCTTAGTGCACCATTTGTAACTTGTGAACTTAGAGAGGAACATTTATGTTAGGGAATGAGGAGCCTCCTTTTGCTACTGGCTGCTGTGACAGCCTCTGGAAACGTGGTGAGGCAGAGCAGCACATGGAAGTCTGTAGCACAGCGTATACAATCTGGCTGTGGAAGTAATTTCCACTGGGTGTCACTGTGACCACAAGTTTAGCAAAACTGAAGCAGTAAGCATTTCTTACATCCACAACAGAAGTATCCCAGCTTGTGGAGAACCATGGTCTTGGTAGCTTCTGAGTTGGAAGTCAAGCCCTCAAGGGGCTTATCCCATACTTCTTATACTCCCACTGTTTGTCCATAGAGTTGTGGCCAACAGCAGGATGATGAAGCACTGTACCTGAACCTGGTGTATGCTTCAGGTGTTTCTTCTTCTGCAGCCTTTTTAGAAAGTGCTGTGAGGCCTGGGGAGATCTTACACATGCTCTGTCCCCTGGGAGACAGACTCTGTGTCTTACTTAAGTACAATTGTAACCAGGGGAAGATTCAGTACATCTACTATTTTCCAGTATTATGGAGAGCTGACTTTTGCAAGGTGTCAGGATCCTGAAAGCTGCTAGAGTGTTGTCTGAAACTGATTAAACCTTCTTAAATTCATGAAGGAAAAACGCTATGACAATGCGATCCAAAGTGAGTGAGGGCATGGGACAAAGGCATTGGACTAGCAGAGCCAAGGCAAGATGGCTTTCTTTCAGTGCTGGGATTGAATATTGTAAAAAATGCCACTTCTGCAAGCACTGTGCTTGTCCCTTTTTCCTCTCTTGGTGGATCCATCTGTGGCTCCTGCATTGCCACTTACCTGTGGGAAGCACGCACATAAAAGATGATCCACTCATTTCACCCACACCAGTATATGAGGGTCTTGTTCAGCTACTGCCAGCCATTCACCTTTTTGTTCACATTTCATCACCTTTCCTCCCATGTCTTCTCTTCATCTTTAAAATTGCCAAACAAGTCCCAGCACTTCCTTTCCATGCCAAGAGCTAGGCCCAGATCTTGGCAGGAGCCAACTTGGTGTGTGAGGAATAGGTTACCCTAATGTCCTCAGCCACTTTTTTCATCACTGGTGTAGCATGCTTTATTTTCACCCATCAATGCTAGTTTTCACCAACAAAAACACCAACATCACCCTTGAAAGTTTAATATACCACAATGTGTTCCAGTGGGATCAACAATGTCAGCTCCTTGCTGCACAGCAGATCTCTGGGTGGTTTGTCATGCTGATGTACGAATTTCTCTTCCCCCAGAAGTAAGGAGATTTTCCATGTCAAAATCCCACATACCAGGCAAGCTTGGTGCAGCTTTTATGAGATAAGGTTAGAGGAGAGCTTGGTCTGAGCACCCAGCTGAGATAGCAATCAATGCTTTGAGAGATGCTATACAGAAATGTGCTCTGAGAGATGGTATACAGAAATGTTTGCCTCTCAGTTCATTGTTCCAGCTAAGTCTCACTCCTGTTTCAATCCTGTGTGTACCAACATACAGCCCCCTGGAGCAGGACTGCAGGCCCCCGGCATCTCTGTCTGGCCTTTTCCTGGGGCATGTGGCCCTGCAGCTAATGCAGCTGTGCTATCCTTCCCTGCTGGCCCTGTCACCAGGCAGCTGCAGTGGGAAGCCAAGGTGGGGGAGGAATTCAGTGGCCTAAGAGTGGCTGCAGAAGAATAGAAATAGGCCAATTAAAGGCAGAAGTCGTTTCAAGGAAATTATGTAACTTGTTTTCAGGGTCGGTACTTAAATAATGGACTGCACACAATGCTGTAAATCTCTACTTGAATAGAAGCATATGGAAAGTATTTTGGGATAAATTAACTTCATAAATTATGATTCCTCTGTTTTCACTCAGTCCTCCCTTTTCTTCATGATTACTACTTCAGTTCTACCTCACTTTATGGGCTTTCTATCTTGCTGTACAGAGGGCATGACAGCAATGCATCTCAGAGGACTCAAATTCTTCTGCAAAAGGACTTTTGAGTTTCCCAAGTATCATCAAGAAGAGAAAAAAACCCCAAAAAGCTGTGCTCAGGCAGATGCGAATGGCAGTGTTGTAAGAGAAATAGTCTATGCTAATGTTTTTCCAGAGCTCAGACCTGTGCTTTGCTCCTGGGCCAGGGTGAGAGAGGCAGGGAACTGGATGTGCGTATGGTGCTCCCAGGGGAGACCTCTGCGCTTGGCGATGGATGCAGCCATGGGCTTGAAAGAGTTAGCAGATGCACTTTTCTCTTTTGAGATAAGGTACAGCTCTGAAGCGCTTTGCCTTCAAGCTGCCACAAGTTCTCCAGTTCCCATTTTGCTTCTGCATAATCTTTCTGTTCTCCTCATCAGGACGTTCATTGTGCCCACCTTTCCACAACTTTTGAGTATTCTGAAGGGTGCTGTCCTTATCTGCTGTTGACAAGGAACCTTTACTGTGATTTGTTCTACACCAGGGCTTACAGTCCTTCAAGATCTCCCATCTAGAACTGGTCAGAAAGTAAATTTCTTGTCTCAAGAGAAAATGCCAAGATTTAAATGCTTTAACAGTAAAGGAGGCCGGAAGAGCAGTTTTATTACATATTACTTAAATGATGTTCCAAGGGAGATTTGCCCAGCTTTGATCCTCTCTCTTTACTCCCTTTTCGTCTTTTCTCTTTTTTCTTTTTCCTTATAAGGTAAATATCACTTTGAATAATACAGTGAAATTTTCTGTAAGAAATAACTTTTACTTTGGATACAGGAAATATACAGGTGTATTTGATGTACTTCTGATGGTAAAACAAATGCAAGTGGGAAAGAATGTATTCTTATGTTGATGAAGTGCTGTCCCCTTGAAAAAAAATTTAAAAGTTTTTAAAAATGAAAAGCTCAAACCCTTTCTAGCATGCACTTTGAGAATAGAGGCTAGCCTTAGTTTGTGTAGGAGCTGCCTTGCTGTTGAGCTGTGGCAGAGTATGAAGCAAATGTTGAGTCTCCTTAGTTTGATGAAACCACTTTTTCTTCCTGACCAAGATGAAGGGTCAGCCCTTCTCCCTTCAGAGACAGAGGACAGAAATGGATAGAAGGAAGATGGGAGATGAAGTGTGGGATTTTCCCACTGCAGTCCCCAAGGGGCATATTTTTGGAGCCAGGGTAAGTTACAGACAGAATCTGTCTGAAGACAGGGATAAATTTTTGAGGTTTCTCCTCTCAATAGTTGCACATTTTCCATGCAGAGAGATGGAATTGGGATATTTTCCTTTAGAGATCTGTGGCTCTTTGAAGTGGCTTCTTTAGTTTAAAGTAGATATCAGACAGCATGAAAAAGAAGTGACTTACAGTGTTTCTTTTAATATGACAAATTCATTTTAATAACTAATTGCAGCATCACTGCTGTTTTTGACCAGTTCTGTCACATAAGGGTTTTGTCTATCAGCTTTTAATACCATGTTATTCTGCACTCCCAAGTATTTTTCTGATTCTTTTGTAAATGTTATATTTCTGATTCCTTTGTAAATGAGCCTCTGGCTTGGCATATGGATAATAACAGTGGGCAGAGAGGCTGCTTCAAGAACATTTGCTTTTCTGAATGTTACATGTGATTTAACAACACTATACCTAGCACAACCATCGTGCCTATCAGGTGGCATTATTTTCACAGCAGTCACTGAATTAGCCATAGTAGCAGAAATGAGGGTCAGTTATTTTTCTCTCAGTTACTCATGAATTTAATTTAGTTTATCAATCAGGCTCTAGAGCCTCAAATAGCTGCCCTGCAAGTAACAAATGTGTCATGCGAAATTATTACTTTTGGCCTCAAATTTTATGCACCCAAGGTCTAAAGCCATCTGGTTTTATCCCAATACAATTTTCCATTTTCATTTTTCAGCTGGCAGGTCTGAACAGCCTATTTAAATCCAACAAAATATTTCTACATTATGTAGAAACCTTTGCCACTTTTGCTGTCATGGACCCACACAACTCTTTACCAGAAAGCTTGATAACATAAAGATTTTCTCTTAAAACTGAAAGTTTTCATTTTAAGTATCTATCTCTTGTTGCATTAAGCTTCAGCTATCTGCTAGATACAAACTTGACAGTTCCCTTGGGAGAGGTTTCATCTGGTCTCTTTTCCCAGGATGCCTTTTGCTGGGATTGACCTTTAAAACTACATGGCAAATCATACCTTCCATCCTTTTTCTAATGTAGCTATGAGAAAAGATTGAGGAAGGGTCTGGGTTTGTTCTCTTTCTTCATTTAAGTGGCAATCTGTTGAAAGCATGAGGGCAAGAGCTAAGCAATGCAGAATCAAGGGTTTTAATCGGACTTTTTAACTGTTTACTTTGTTTATTTTGATGCTGCTCTCTATTTACTTCCAGTGTAAAAAGAACATATGGGGCAAAAAAAGATTGTTGACTATTGTAAATGCCACTTTCTTTGATAAGCTGTAATATCTCATCGATTAATATATCTGAGATTTCTAGGAATTTTCCCACAAAACCTTAGATAGTTCCTGCTTAGCAGTGTTCAAGAAATAATTTAAAAAAACATTAAAAACAATAAAATCTTTTCTAGGCTTATGGAAAAGGAAAACAGACTAATCTTTAAAAAAGTTAAGAAAAAAATATGTTACAAAGTCTTGGCACCTTCAGATGACATAAGGGCTTTCAATCTGTTGAAAAGATAAGTTTTCTTAATTGTCTTATACAGATAACAACCTTTCCCCCACTTGTCTTACGTTGCATACATATTCTTGTCAGTACCAGCATATTCTCTCGTCTCCTTTAAGAGGGAAGAAGAAAACAGTACAAAGTTGTGGCTGTGTCACTTTATACTGATGACAAATGGACCTTTAAATGTATGACAGTTAGAAGAATTTGGCAGACTGTTTGAAGGCAAAAAGAGAAGGAGGTCAGGGTTAATTTAAACACGGAATTTTAGCTTCTAACCACATTTGATCTTATCTTGAAATAAATTATTTCATGTATTATTGCATGGAAATGGAAAGTGCTGGAAAAACCTTAAAAATCATCTGACACAGCATTGAATTTCCAGCATATTTCTGAGTGTGTGTCTTGGAAAAAAAGTGAACAGCTACAATTTCAGCCTTGCTTTCCAGAGGGAAAAAGTATTCGCACAGAGGTTTGTTGCTGATGAATGAGAATTACCTCAGAAAAAGTTTACTGTGTACAAATGCCTTGCACGTGGTAGAGTGAGAGGAGTATTCTTCAGTAAATACAGCCAAACAAGCTTTGAATTTGCAGTGGGATATTGATGAGACAGCCAAGGCTGGTTTTGTTATACATTGACTGTGCCAGAACACCCAGTGAATCTGCCTCTTGCACACTTTTTCCTCCCTTTTTGGCTGCTCATGACACTTATTTTCATTTTCATATGGTTACTATTCAGTAACCGCATTTTTCAGAGCCTGGAAATGTGTTAGAAGCAGATACAAAGTTGTCGTGGAAAAAATTCTCTAGGTTGTATTGGGCTGGCTAACTTTGATGAAGATTGAGGGTCTGTACTCTTTGCAGGTCTAGCAATGGTAGTCAATACGTCAATACCCACATCTTCCAAAAGTGCGAGGTCTCCTATTTCCCAGTCTCATACAGAAGGTGGTCATCAAGTGATGAGTTATCTTTTTACTGATCGTTTTTCCTCAGAATTAAACATTGCAGAAGTACATGGGCTATCTAGTATTTCTGGAGGAGAAGGAGCACATGTATGTGTGCGGAAAGGCATGCACATGCCCTCTTTGCAGCTTTTCTAATGCACAGAACAGAGCACTGAGATCTGGAGCAGCTTTACAGTGGCTGAACATTGCTGCCCAAATTGGTACCCTGCCATCCATTTCTACTTACACCCTTTCCATTTGCAGCAGTGTGGGCCTGCTTGTGTGTAGGAGGGTGCAGGAAACTTTTCCCACTTTTCTCCAGTTTAGCCTTGTTAGGCAGGCCAGTTCTGCAGGGAGGTGTCAAAGTACTGCATAACCATGACTCAGAAACTCACTGAAGGCTCTGTCAATGTTTCTGGTAATTTTGCTTATTAATACACAAAAATTTAAGTTTGTAAGTTGCTTGACTTAGTTTGCTGAAAAATTAGCCTGGATTTTGTAACTATGTAATACCATTAAAACCTTAACAGCAGCATGCACTGATTAAGCACATATTCAGTGATGGCAAAGTTGTTTGTTAGACCTTTGTCTGCAAACATGGGTTAAGCTATGCAAACTCTCGGTTCCCCCTGAACTTTCTCCTGATTGTGACATTTCTGTACTGTACAGCCCTAGATAGCTTCTAATCTTCTGTTTGAAGCTATATGCCTGCTGTATGCCAAAGTGCATCCCATGTCTTATAAGTGAGTAGTTGGTGCAATTTCTTGACTAAAAAGTGACTTAGAGCTAGATGGAAGAACTCCTCTGGGAAGAGGCTGCTTCATTTGCACTGGCTTTGTGTTCTGTCTGTGGCAAAAACTAAGCTTGGGCTTAGTCCCAACGATACACTGGTTTTAGGTATAGTAGCACACTGTCAAGCTCCGTGTGTAAGATCCATGTCAAGTTCCATGGAGGGATCACGAAGCTCTCTGGGTCTCAGAAGTGCCCTGTAATCCTGTCTTACTGATTGGGGTTTGCTACCCAAATTATGTCAGTACACAATCACAGGCTTTACCACTACAGCTGTACTGGTAAAATGTTTTGAGCATTGACCCCACGGTGGAAGGCAGAGTTTTAGAGGATCTTTGGGCATAGTTTCTGCTGAATGGGGAGTGGGAGATATACTGGAAGCCAGATTCTAAAAATCTCAAGAGAGAAAGATGCTTTTAGCTGATCTGCTTAATTGTTTTCTGGATATATTAAAAATATTCACCAGATAGACAACCAGAACCAAAATATTTTTACATCCCTCTGTCCTTTCTTATTTAAATGCCAGTGCTTGGAGCAAGTACAACTAACATATTTTTCCATCAGACTTCTAGTAAAATAAGATCAAGGCTGTGATTATTGATATTTTGGAAGGGGGAAGTGGCAGAAAAAGTGAAAGCAATGCTCTAAGAACCTTTTAGCCTGATAAATAAGAAAGAAGTTTTACTTAAAGATCTTCTTAAACTTACATTATTAGTTATACAAATTGCATGACACAATAGAAGCCAAGAAGCCTGTTTCAGGTTCTGCTTGAGTTAGTCACAGATCAAAAAATTTAGTTTTCAACTTTTTTCCCAATTTTAAATTGAGGCATAAGTGTAATTTTTGTGAACTTTGCTTCACATTCTGACTGCTATTCAACTCCTGCATTATTTGCAAATTATTTGGTGTAATCAATGCCTGACTCAGTCTGGCCTTTCCTTTTAGTCCAGGAAATGTGAAAGCTGGTAAACTGGGTAAAGCACACTCTGAGCATGATTAGCAAACACAGGGAGGCTTTGGGATTTTTTTTATTTGAAAACATCAAAAACTGGAATCAAATCAAAACAATGGGGTTTTTTTTCATCCATTTGATACTGTTATAAAACATACACTATGAGGCTGTGTTAGGGCATATTTCTTTTGGAGCTCTCCAAGTAAGCAGCAGTCCAAGTAAGAAGTCTGCTTTGAGTAAGCTGTCTTTTTAACATGAATACATACTTACCAAATTATAAATGTGCAAATCCTGTCTACACGTTAGAGTGTGTCTCCGTATGCTGTTTGATTTATAGGGGGCAAAAAACCCATAAGTTTTTAAAACTGTAATTTGCATGAAGAAAGAGACTTCCTGATGTAGACTTCATCCACTTTGGCGTAAATATATAGATTTTTGCACTGTGTGCTGCTGAGGCCCTGCATTTTAATACCTAATATAATGAAAAATTTCATCCCAAATGTAATGTGATAGATAAGAAATTTTCAGCAGTCAAAGAATTTGTCTAATGGTTGCCTTACTAATTGAATATTGTAATGTTGCAACTCCTAGGACCATACTGCAGTTTTTTAGGCTTCTGAGTCTTTGATCTGGTATTGTAATAACCACAACTGTCACATTTTTTTTAAAATATCAAATCTCAGAATAACATCACACTCTTTTCAATCAAGATGAATGCTTATGGGAAAATGCAATTGTTAGTGACATCATGTTATAAAGAGTAATTATTTCAGTTTCAATTCTTTTTGTGAAAGCATCAAAAATCTTATTTTTTTAACTATGAAGGCTCTTAAAACCTCACAAATTCTAGTGTTATTTTTAACAATTAAAAATAAATACAAATTAGGAAGAAAAAGATTTTGAAATATTCCTTTTTAAAATTAACTTTATTTTTTTAAAAATTAATGGAATTTCACATTAGTATACTTTATAGCAAAAGATTCAGCTACCTATCAACCTGCAACTCTGCTTATCTTGGTATTTCATGAGCACAACACACAAATAATTTAAAAGAATAGAACAACCCCTTAATATCTAAACCAAAATATTTTTTTTGCAATATAATAGTAATAGATGCAATTCAAGTAAGGTGTAGATTTGGGGTAATAAATGAAATAAATTCAAGAAACTCACTGTCCTTTTTGCTTGTGCTGTGCATTCCCTCTGAGATATGGAGTATGGCATGGGTGGGAAGCAAGGTAAAAGAGTGGGATTGGGCTGCGAATGCAGCACCAAACCTTCTTCCAGTTTATGGAATATAAAATCACAGAACCATCGAATCATTTAGGTTGCAAAAGAGTTTTAAGATCATTGACTCTGACTGTAAACATATACATTTTAATTTCAATGTGCTAATTATCCACCACTTTAACCTTGCTAAGACTTCGAGCATACCATAGCTGCATCAACATGGAGAGTGCCAGAATGAGCTGTTCTGTTAATCAACACTGCAGATGTCCACACAGATGTGAACAACTGCACAACTTCAAGGCCAATGAGTGAGCTGGGATGTAAAACAGACCATTAACAGAGAAGCATATCTTCTGATGGACCATGTCTCTATGAGGTACATTTCAGTTAAGGTTATCAGACAGAAAACTCAAAACCCTCCGGCTCACAAAGCTTGTATAACCTGTGAGCAAATTTTTTGAGCTAATTTAGAGAAAAAGCTTTTTAAAAATAATATTTAAATTGATAGATGTTCTTTAAGGACATAAATTTATTTAATATTTTTAATAACTGTTTTGTCAGCCACATAAGTATTTGTTTTGTGGTGGATTATTTACTGTAGGATAAATGTCACTTAAAGAAAAACTTTTAAAATGCAATTCCTTTCTTGACAAGGTCCCACTAACTCTTTTACTAGTAACTTTGCAGACCACAAAATATTGCTAAAATATTTTAAAATGCCCTTGCAGCAGAATTCCCCGCTAGTGTCCAGATTGAAACCGGATTTCATACTGCCCAGAAGCAAGACACTAGTGTCCTGTACCTCAGACAGACATCTGTATTATGGGATCAATAACACTTGAACTACCATTTCCCACAGAAGCAAAAGTAAAACCCAGGCTGTGCTTGACTAGTTGCAATGTGAGCAATCCCACTGATAATGCTGGGGATAGCCAACAGTGCAGAGTTAATCTCACAGTTTGCTTGGCAACTGCCAGTTTTGTCTCTGTCATGATCCCTGATTTTCCCACAGCCAGAAATAAATCTTTCCATCTAACCCCTCTATATATCACTTCTGCCAGGAATTCTGAGCCTGTCTTATTTTACAATTATGGCCAATCAACCTGACATTTTCTATTGGTATGAACAATGAGTAAACCTAACATTGTAATTTTTTTTCCCCAAAGTAGTTTTCCAAAGCTCCTTTTTTTTAAAAAAGGGATTAATGACATTGGGTAATCCAATATTTCTTCAGCACACTGTTAATTTCTTTCACCCACTTATTTCAATTAAATGCAAGTCATTAGTGCAACTGCTCATTTTGTTCTAATGAGGTATGTATTGATTTATAGTGGAGATTATTTTCTTCAGGATTAAATGCATTTTGGGATAAATGGTTAGAAAGCCTGACAGTACTCTAATCTTTGTTTCACTTAGGCAACATATTCACTTTTTCTTCCCCATGGTTGCTACAAATGTTGAGAAATATTATATTAGGTGATTAATTACCATCACAATTTGACAGTTGGATCTGCATGGGATTTTATTAAAGGTACTTGAAAGTGAGGGTCAGGATCGGCCTAATTGTGCAGCATTTTGAGACAGCCAAAGCAGAGGATTCCTGTGAAGTTGTTCTCAGTGCATTTGAAATGGCTTGATGTGAGAAACTGCCTTTCAACCCAGAGGTCTAATCCATGCACAGAGCAACATGCTCCTTTAACTTTATGGTGTGCTGATGGTCTGCATGCATGGACAATGGTGCTGCCAGAAATAAAAATAAAGCCAGAAATATGGGAAAGCAGTTCCATGTTGGCACAAACACTTATCTCAGGTTAAAGAGAAACCAGGGGAGTCCTGGAGTGCCTACACACACAGACTCTGTCATTCGGTCTTTTTCCTCAATGAGTCCATTCTCAAGGCAGAGCCAAGAGTTGTAATTTCCATTTAGCAGGTCACAGTTGCTTTCCAGAGTAATTTTCAGGTCTACACAACAGGCTTGAAGGTTTTATTTGAGAACGTGTGACATGCTTGCTATGTATTTCAAATACACCTTCCCAACAGCCGAAGCCACTAAAAACATTCACACTAAACTGTAGCAAAATGCAGATATGTAGTGGAAGAATTTTGAAGCTAAATTCCCTGCTCAGTTACCCTGGATCACAGGCTTTACAACTGATTAGGGACAAGGAATGCAGTCTGCTGGACATAAACAGTAAGAAAAATCCCAGTCTGAAAAGAAATTGAGTTGAAATCATCATATCTTTGGTGTGTCCCAGGAAATTTGCACCTAAAGAGAGCCAGGACATGAGACCTCAGCCAGGACCTCCATCCTAATGTAACAGGTGAAGCCATAACTCAGGGAAGCATCTGCAGGCTGAGCAGCACATTCTCACTGAGTGAAACACTTCCCAAGAGAAGCAGCCCTCCTCCCTAGCTCCCACTACTCCCTGGGCCAGTAGCTCCAGCGTGTCTAGCAACCTGCAAGACACAGGTGCTTCCCATCAAACACGTCCCAACTTCCATGGAAAAACCTAGGCTTGGCTCTATCAGACTGCACAGAGGGGACCCATTACTCCAGAGCTCTGGAGAAATTCCTCCTCTCCAGTCAGCAAGGTAATTAATTTTATTAACAATTACATAATACCCAAGTACATTTCAGAGATGAAATTACTGTCAGCAATCAGCTAATATTTTTTCCATTTTTTCCATGAAAAGGAAGAGGAGGCACAAACTTAATTTTTTAGCCCAGTTCATCTTTGCTCCTGTCTCTTCATACAGGGAGCCTGCTACAAATGGCCTCTGGGATACTTTCTTGAGTATCCACACAGAGAGCAAAATTTCTCCAAACCTGAGGAATGGTACATGCTCTGAAACTGAAAAGAAAAACAGGAAAAGTGTGGTGGAGGTATTAAGGCTACGGCAATTCTACATGCCAATGAATTTCCATCTCTGTGCAATTTCTGGAAGCAAAGCTTGTTCTTCTCCTGATGAAGAACTGATTTTACCTAGGCTCCACCTCAAACCTCTAACAGTTTCACTCTCTGGTGCTCTGCACACTTCAGCAACCAGGCAGCTTTATAATCTCCTGCTCCAGGTGTCCAAGTTCTTCCAAGTTTAGGTGTGTTTCAACCACAGGTGTTAAGAACAGTTGTGGTTCATTACTGAGAAGGCACTTTAGAGCCAGGACTCTAATCTGGAGGCAGCTATATATCAACAGAAAAATTGTACTAACCTCTGCATTTGCAGAAGTGTGAGTCATGAGGGATGTAGGTGACATCAGTCCTACTGAAACTTGGCTTTCGCTTTCAGGAAAATACACATATGTAAAAAAATTAAAAGGTTTTCTTCACTTGCAAAGCCACAAAAATTTTTACATCTCTTTTTAAAATTTTATTTTCTTTCAAAATGACCATATTTAACAATTTTCCTGTGGAGAACAGGTAAAATATTTGCAGTTTTCTGAAAGACCAGAAGTATTATTTTGCTCTTAACATTTTCTTATGGATAATGTTTTTTCTCTGCCATAAAGCATAAATAGAATTAATTTGCAGTCAGTCTTGTTTGCATTTTTGCCTGAGCAGAGCTTGACAAATGGTTCTGAAATTTAATCATGGTTTCGTTACCTTTACAGCANCCCCACTGCCAGGAAAAGAGAAAGCAAAACAAGCAAAGCCACCTAAGGCTTTCTTCCCTTCCAGATTGGTGGGTAATCCCAGAACACTTAAGACAATGTAACCACAGTAAACTGCTGGGCTTTTAAAAGAAGACTGCTTTAGTGTCTTTAATAGAAAAGTATATGTATATAGATAGCATTTTTTTTAGTCACGCTTTTCTACAGATTAATATACTATATTTTGATTATAGTATGTGATTTTACAACTATTACTACAGAATACACCTCACAGTACAGCAGATTTAATGCCTAGTAGTACAGATTTATGTAATTGGCGTTTAGCTTCTACAGAACCTCAAGCAGGCCAAAAGCATTATTTTAAGCTCTTTTTGGGCTCAATAACTGAGCCAATATTCAATCAGTGCCAGATAGTATATGTGTCTGCCTGAATGGGCCATCTACTCTGATGCTGACACACATATTCAACAAGCCAAATTTCACTCCTAAGAAATCACTAGAAGCAAGTAGCTATTTATAAAATTTGAATTCCAGAATGAGCTTTTATGATCATTTAGTCCGAATTTCCATGCAGCATAAGATGTTGAATTTAAGTAATTTGTATGTCATGTGTTGATTAGTTTTTGAACTATATTAAATCTTTAGAAAGTATCTTTAGAAAGATACATAATGGAATGACTTCTCTAAAAGGGATTAACAGCAACAAAAAAGACATGTTTCTTTACAGATATTGATATTTTAGCCAGATATTTCAGCATTTAAGTGCTGAATTCACAGTGGCCATTTTAAGTATTTTCAACTTTTTTGCACTCTATGTTCCTCGACAATGTAAAAGCTTTCTAGATATTATTAAAAGGGGGAAAATGTATATATTTTACCTTCCCCACCCTCATACTTCCCTCTGCCCCCCAGAAAAAAAAAAAAAAAGAAAAAAAAAAAGGAAAGGAAACTACAACCATTAAAAATAATTACTAATTTCCTGTGAGTTTGCAGTCTGAAATTTGTGATAATGTGGAAAGTATTTGAAGTCATAAAATGGGTCCAGCTTCATAATAGTTTAAATGGAGACACTTTATACAACGTTCCATTCAACATAAGGACTTCTTTAACCTATACAGACATATAAAATTATGTGTAAATCACGACTGTGATATTTTAAATTTAAGTCAGTGCCAGTGAAAGACATTACACTGACAGCACTGGAACTCCAAAGCCTAAATTTACCTGGAAGTCTAGTGTAGTTTGGTCTAAGACCATGAGAAGAACATCATCGAAGGAATTCAAACCTGACATCTGACATGTGACAGGCTACTGCCAGAAACACAAGAAGCTAAAATAGTGTCCAAATAAGTAACTGAAGACCTGCTTTCTCTTCCTTCCTGCCATTTCACTCTCTTTCCTTTCTGGAAGCACATGGCAAACAGCAGCTATGTCTTTGAAGAGGGTTACATTCATATATTTTACCCGATTTTCTGTGCCTTTTTAGGTGTAAGACCCTTCGTGAGCACATATCTAGCTTTACCCTGCTCCCAGAAGCTTAAATAGAATGTGCTGTATCACACATACTTCCTTCCTCCTCCCTTAGCTACGAAAACCAGTAATCTCCCAGGGGATAAATCCCAGTTCTCTACAAAGAGAGTCAGCATGTGTCAGCCATGACAACAACCATCCACAGCTTCCAGCTTTCCTTTTTTCTTCCTGGAAGTGTTATTCAATATGAGAAAATTCCCTGCATAGATTCTACTTTTTTGCCACTAAGCCTGATGACTCCAGCTCCTCTAATGGGCAGTTTTTTCATGCACCTCTATTTAGGTCCCCAAAGTCCAAAGACCAGGATACCATGGGGGTTTTGACATCCTTTCTGTCACAGTCTGAGGAATTGGTTCTTCCCATCTTTTCTCTCCATGGCGCAACCCATCTGGAGTAGAAGATGTTTCAAGAGCAGATTGGAAGCTGTTCATGCTTCATGGAAGCAGAGGATTTACCACAAACAGCGAGTTTCCATGTGACCTGAGCTGAAGAGACTGCTGTGGCCAATAACCTTTGCTCCTGCCTTTATTTTCACTCTTGCTTAGGCCCCCATTGAATGGTAGTAGAGTAGATGGACCCTCAGTCTGATGTAGTCCAGTCTTTCCTGCAGTCCTGTGTTATGACCTCTCATGGAATTTAAAATCAGAGTAAGTAAGATGTAGGAAAGATGGAATATTACATCAAAGAAGAGACGAGTCCAAACTAGGCACACATACTTTAAAAATTGAACAAATGTAGTGTTCCTCTTTTCTTCACCAAACTTGTTTCAGCTTCCAGTATCAATTCTGCCCTCAATATCTTCTCTGTTGCCCAGTAAAGTTAGCTATCTTTGGATATTTTAAGCTATATACTGGTATCCAGATATATAAATGTTAGTAGGTAAGAAAGACACAGTCCAGTTCTGTGGAGGACCCTGAGTCCCAGCAGACCAGCAGCTGCAGACTGTGTTGGTTTCTGTGAAAGCACACACTGCTCAAAGTCCTTCCCTTTGATGGGTCTTAAGCATTTTGCAGGAAAAAAAAAACAAACTATTATGATGATAATAATAATAACAACAATTTTCCTAGTTCAAGAAGAAAAATAAATATATTGATATAGTAAGATACAACTGAACTTAAAACTGGGCAAACACTGGTACTTAGGGAAGCAAAGCTTTCATAGGAGGCCATGATGGGAAAAGAAATATAGAAATACATGAAAAGGTCCTATTTTCCCTTTACCTCCTTCTGAGTTCTATTGAGTTTCTGTCTGTTTCCTTCTGTTGCCTGAGCAGAAGCATGTCTTGACATCTTTTGGACAAGTTGATCCAGTCCTTCAATCTCACCTACCTAACAGTTTAAATTTAGCCAGCTCTGTGAGGCTGTATCTTAACAAAGGATAGATGACCTAGTCCTCCAAGGTCATTTCCACGTTTTGTAATTCTACTGAACATATGAAAAAAGAGATGCAAAAAGAGAACAGAGATCACTGACTCTGGTGATTGAACTCACCATTATGCCAATGTCTGCAGACATCTCTCTTTGCAGTAGTACTTTTTCCTCTATAAAGACCAACTTAGATGTGTCTGACCAGCCAAACTGGTGCCTGTGAGAGAAGCAGGTTCTAATTTTAGTTTTTAATGGCCTATCTTATGATTTGGTACCCAGGAGTGGTGCTGCTGGGGTGGCTAACAAAGTGGTTGTGTGTTTCAACACTGTGTCGACAGGCTCCCTGGGCTGGAAAACTGTAAGCATCCTCAAATCCTTTCCCTGCACGTTATTTGTTCCTCAGATGAGCACACTCCCCCTGCTTCCCAGCCTTCCCTGCTCGCCAGGGGACAGGTTGCACTGAACCAAGGATGGCTCTCAACACCTCTTTTGCAGCTTAAAACAGTGACATGACTTGTGCTATAACTCTTCAGTCTAGTCACTACATGAGATTTTGTGAAAGAACTTTTTTCTTTGAGGGACATTTATGGCTGTCTCAAAGAGAGGCACCGGCGTGTTTCACCATCATGCATTCAAAACAGCTTTACAGCTTTTGTATATGCTCTTAAAGTGAAAGGGTCCTTTCCTTTCTACTTCATCCTTGCAAAAAAATAAATACCTGTATACTGAAGGAACTCTCTCTGCAGGTTTTTTATGTCTAAATCTTCCCATACTCCTCCCCACTTCCCCACTATTTGTGTAAATTCCATCATCTCTTTGTGGAATTACTTCTACCATCACTAATTGCCAAGTTTCAAGGACAAAAATTTTTATAATTGGACACCAGCCGAAACAACAAGTGTATCTAAACCTCTCAACTGTGTATCTAAACCTCTCAACTGTGTACCTATTACTAGTTTTTCTGCTGCTTAACCTCGAGAAATTCAGCTTTGCTTTGAAACAGTTCACTGTTTTGAGTCATACTTCTAATTCCCTTTTATCATTTAAGGGAGGGTTCTGCCAGCTTTATAGAGCTCGTGAACAGCATAATTATAATGGATGAATATATCTGATTTCCTTACTTACATGCACATTTTCACCATCATGACCCAAATTTTATGCTCTCCGAAGTTAAGGTGGGCTAAGTCTTTGCATTTAGCACACTGTAAGGAACCTTAACTCAGAATTAAAACCACTCGAGGGAGTAGGTGTTTACAAGAGAAGGGTTGGGGTGCTGTGACTAGTGAAATCAGTAAGAGTCCTTCTTGACATTAATGGATGTTAGATTGGGCAGTGGGTAGAAGCAAGCATAATTGCTTGAAAACCTGTGTCTGTCATCAGGATGAACAGTGTGAGGTGCATGCTCAAATTGACAAGGAAGTCATGGTCAGATCTGCCAGTTCCTACCCAGAAAAAATTTCCATTTTGTGTAAGAGCTTTAAATTCCACTGCTTTTAGCATAAATGGGCAAAGGAAGACAAAAGATAATAATATCCCCATGAAAACACATTGAACTCAGAAAGCGAAGGAGATTGCACCCACAAATCCTTTCAAGGCTGGTTTTTGTTTCAAGCCATGCTGTATTGGTGCAAAATGAAATCAGAGCAATTTCCTTGACAAATGTTGATAATGATCTCTAAATATTTCTTCCCAAAGTCAGCAGGGGAGAGACAGCCTAGAGCACCACACCTTGAGGCCAGCTCTTCCTCATGTACACCCTGCGTAAGATGAGACTTTTACTTCAATGCATCCCATGAAAAATCTCCTTGAACAAACTGGTGGTGACATTAGTATGATTAAAACTTGGGTGAAGCTCACAGAGGAATAATGCTCAGACACAGAAGTTTTCTGTCCCTCGAGGACAGCATGCCCTCAGCACTAAGGAGTTCCCCCAGTAACACACTGCAGCAGTCCCATGTCCTTGCTCCTCTTCAAGGCCTTGGCTTCAGTGGAAAACTTTTTGTTTGGGCAGCTATTTATGCTTACAGGCCCATGACTGTACAGAGAGGGATCTGCCCAGGCATGTCTGTGATTTGATTGTGCTTTCTTGGCATGACGGAAAAGTGATACGTGTTTTCCTGATCACCTAGGAGAAACGCTTATTACACCTGCCACTGCCTCCGTGTTATGGTAACCATCTCTGTAGCATCTAAACGGCTTCTAAGATTAAAATCTTCCTCACTTCAGAGCACCTAGAACAACATGTTCTTTTTCCTTGTACTTTTACTCACTGTGCACTTTATTTCAGGCACTATAGCTCAGTGGAACAGGTCAGATCACAAGAAAATAGAACATCAGTTGATTTTTTTTTTTTTTTACGGGATAAATTACTTTTCTTTGGATGAGTGAAAAAAAGTATCTACCCTTTAAAAATATGAGACTTCTCCACTTCCAATATTCTTCTGAAATGCATTATAGCTGTAATATTTTAGGGACTGCAGTTTTACTCTTTTACCAACCTCGAGTAAATAAAAAGGGACAATTTGATCGTTTTATTAGTGACACCTGTTAATTCTCTGAACCAACAGCTGTGAAAGCTGATCGATTATGCTTATTAAAATTAACTATGCAAGTCTCAAAATGCTCTTCTAGCTTTTGCTTCTGTGTAATAAGCATATACTAATATTCTGCACATTTTTAATATTAAAAAATCAAATTAAACAGAAAGAAAATTTATTATTATGTGGTTATATCTGAAGTGTTGAGAAAAGAGAAATTGGAAATAACACTTTTGTCTACATTCATACATTTTATAAATGTGTTTGTTACTACGGTCTTGATTCAAAGTATGATCAAATTGATAGTGAGGGAGAATCCTGTAGTGGCAGAACTATGATGGGAATACAGGGAGAATGATTTTCCCTTGATGCTCCTGAATACTGCTCCTACAGGATAGCAATGAAATGAAGAAAAACACAAAGGTGGAAAAGTGTTGAGAGAAAAGAAACTGTGCCCATTGGCTTGGGGTACGAGAGGAAATCTCAGCACCAAATAATGCTGCGAAGCTCACCAATTGCATGAAGTTTGATCTGGGCTGTGGTAAATACACACCGCTGGCTAATACCACTATTCCAATTTAAAAAAACAGACAAACAAACAACAACGACAAGAGTAACCCAACACAAACCCAGCATTATTAATGTATCTCTGCCAACAGAAGGCACTTTTTATCAGTTCATCTTGTTCTGTCTGAAGACATCCCTCTACCAGAAAAATCACCTCATGCCATGCCCTGTATCCCTGCCAAGGAGCTGATAGTACAACTAAGCCGGCTAATCATCTGAGAATGACTCCTAAGCACAAGAAATCTTTGCATAGGGCTGCTATGAAAGGGCACCATGGAGAGTCATGGTTAGTGACAGACTTAGGGGCAGGGGGGAGTTGGGGAGGAGGGGATGCAAGGTAAGATGGGCAGAAACAGCTTAACATTTTTTTTCTAAAGTAAACTGATTGTGGTTCTAATTCAATTAACTGATACTGGGGTTAATTCAAGTTTTAATTAGCAAAATGTTCATACTAATTATAATTCATATTACCATGGAAGGCTGTTAATTGGTGTAATTAACAGTATTATTAATGCCTCTGAATGCTATGGAAAATAGTTTCCATTGCTAATGGGAGTATCCTCTCCTTGGAATTGCTAATCCATAATCTTCTGATTCCCTTTCCCACTGCCCTGGCAGCATTGTCCAAGTTTGCTTGTTTGCATCACAGCTTGCAGGCTGGGTTACCTTGCCAGTGATGGCAAAACCCTGCACAGGTGACTCTCCAGCTGGACACAGCAGGGGCATGAGGAGGGGGTTCACAAGCAGTGACTTTGCCAGCAGAATCGAAGGGCAGGCCTGCTCCCGCCCTCACTGCAAGGCAGAACACTATCATGTTGTTTTTCTCCAGCCAAGACTCAGTTGTCCTATAAACTCCAGAGACTTTTTATCCCACTGCCATAGTTGGCTGTTGACCCACAATCTGCTTTCAAAATTATATGTGTAAGGCTGACTTTAACTGAGGCAGTTGCACTCCCAAGGGTTTGCAATGATTTGGATGCTGCAGATTTGGCTAAGACCCACAATGCCTGGAACACGCTTCCCTCTTGCCATATTTAGTTCACTCCTTTCATAGAAGTGAAAGAATGTAGAAACATAAATAGCACTATCCCCTTAGGGAGTAGTAGCACATGCAAAATGTATTTCTCAAACCAAATATTTAATTGACAATCTCTGTAGAAATTAACTGAAATATCCCAAAATACACATGAAATATCACAAAAAACAAGATGCAAACATACAGAATGATTACTTTCTAAATACTGATTTCAAACTAGCAGAATTGCAGCCCTTGCTGTCTTCCTTAGGCTAAGTGTAAATGCTAGAGGATGAAGTAAGTAAATGTACAAATCTTTACACTTTTCCCCTTCTTTTTAATACAGTCTTGATGACTTGAACCAGCCAATGAACAGAAAGGTGGAGGTTTTAATCTTCTTCTGGTTTAATCCTTGATTCTGAGTATTACTCAATTCTCGCTACCAACAAACATTTGCACAGTTGCTTCTTCATAACTTTTTCATTTAAAAATCTGAGTCAAGCTCTAAATGGAGACTGCTGCAGTTCTGTAGTTTTCTACAGGCAAACAAGCACCTCAGAGTTTAAGACAAAATAAGATAAAACATAAACAGAAAGCATATCAGTCTTTCAATTGGTAGAGTAAGGTTTGCTCCAGAAATCTTGGAAGATGAACTGCGTTAAAATCCACAGCTTGACTGTAAATCCCACAACAGGAAGAAAGAACCAAATACCAGGCATACCGGTAATGGAAAATAAACCTTAAGATGATCATTCTGCTAAAAGGTATCTGTGCAAAAACCCCAAACACTGGAGTAACATTTAGATTTAAGGTATCAGTGGGCAAGAAAATAATAAGCTGAATCGCTTTTTCTTGGGATTACTCAATATTAACTGGAATGCAGTTTCTCATGGACTTTCCTATAAGAATACATTTTGTTCTTTGCATGTTTTCCCTTTCCCTTATTCCACTGCATTTGCTATGAATAGTTTGGAGTATGTCAGCCTTTCCACTATAAAAGCTTCGTTCTCCAAAATATATTCCTTGTGCCTAAGTGTGTGCTTCAGCCTAAGAATTGCCAGCAGATTTTCAAGATATGGGTGGAGATCTGTGTAGAGCACAAATAAAAAAAAAATAATAAAAAAGAATCACAATAATAAAAATTGTGGCTGTTTTCTCTGTTTAGTAAAAATAACTGAGAAATTTAGAGAACACATTCCCTCCTAGTGTAAATCAGCAGATCTCTTCCAGTCATAACCAGGAGGAGGCCTGACCCTGCATTGCTTTAGTTTTGTTGACTTGTATTACCAAAACTCCTGTTTTCCAGATAACTTACTGTAGTTCCCACAATTAATTTTACTTGTTCAGAAGAATGTGCCTATGTCCCACAGACTGTAATTCCATAAAAGCTGTGTTTTAATAGGAAAATATCAGTCATCAGCTTTAATATACTTTTGAATTAAAGCACATTTATTTTCTATGCAAGCTTAGAGAATCAACTATTTTTTGCTGAAACATAATTGAATTCTCCTCAAAGTGACCATTTCACATTAAAAGTTAATGTGCCTCAGAAATATTAGCTTGGATTCTCCCTCACAGTGTTCATATTCTTCTTGTAATGGGATGTTAGAGCCTAGTTAGAAAGACTGACAGAGTGTGAACAGACACAGACAAAAAAAGTAAATAAAATAAACCTAGGGCCTCTTCAAAAAGAATAATTCTAAACTCATAGAGTTTTCAATATAATTCCTATTAAAATTCTCAATTGTCAATCAAGACACCTTCTAGACTCCTAACCTTTTTAGTTTGTTTTTTCATCTGATAAATAGTTTAAAAGCAAGTTTCATCATTTTATATTGGACATACTGCTGAGATAACCATGCAGTGACAATAAACACAGTCCTCTTTGTGCATACTCCAGCGAGCATCTGGGATTCATCTGGAGTCTGTAGCTTGCATCAGGAGGTAACAGTGGTCCCTCCACATGACTCTGGTTTGGTCAGCATTTTGTTTTCATTTAAGCTGCACATGTCAACATCTGTCATTTCTTTAATCACCAGAAGAAGAATTCAATTACTATTTCATAAATGAAGATTGACAAATAATTTTCTCTTGGACACAGCAAGAAAAGAGGGGAAGTAAAGGCTGATGGATCTTCTTGCCTGTAAAACAATGCAGCACAGCCTTGCAGAGGTTTGCATAAACCTTGTGTAAGGAGTTTGTGAACTGTGCTTCAGTGTCAGGGATGGTAACAGCCTTGCCACATGGCAGTGGTAACTAACAGAAGAGATTAGAGCCTTAGGGCTGAAAAGCCTTCCACATATGCTTTCCAGCGGTCCCGGGTTGTGATCGTTACTCTCTGCTTCTGGGTGAGTGGATGGGCTATAAACCAAACAGAAGGGCCATTAAATCATCAGACATGTGTGCTGCAGATTAAAGTCACAAACCCCAGTACTCACATAGTGGGAGTCCCTGCTTATGTCGATGCACAAAATTGAGAACATACCTGAATGCACTACAGAGTTCTCAGGGAGAATGCTTCCCTTCTTCAATATCTGTCTATTTCTTTATATGGGAAGCTGCTTCAGCTTTAAGTTACCAAACCTACTGTGAGGCTTTCTTATTCTTAATTAATGCTGCTGCTTCTCAACGAGGAACTGTTCAGACTCAATGCTAACTCATTTCTGACTTATTCTCTGAAATCAAACAAATCATAAAAATGCTCGATAGTACATATATCACCACAGAGCACCAAGCACAGGGAAAGAAAGAAGTGGGGCTAGGTTTTGTGTGAGATTCCCTGATGACATTTTTAGCTTCACAATACCTCTATTAGCCTGAAACAGAAGATTGTCATCTGGTTTTGAGGCATTTGAATTTGTCAGAAAAACATACTCTGAGATACTGAAGAAACATTCTCTCTGAGAATTCTGTACTGCATTCAGGTACGTTTGCAGTTTTGTGCATTTACATGAATAGGAATTCCCACTGTGTGCCACAGGGCCTTTGGAGGTCAGCCTTTCGTGAGCTGCCCCTCAAATTTCTCAGTTCTTTTTCATTTTATTTATTTTTTTTTTGTGAAGAATCAGGAAGTAGGCCATAGAAAGTGACAATGCAAGTGAAGCTCAAAGTGACTCCTGCTGCTGCTTCAGACACCACAGTCCTTAGCAGAGGCTGCAGGTATCTGCAGGTCGAGAGTTTCCTCCTCTCCTGTTGTTGTGCAGTGCTGGGGGCATTATATATACCAGTGCTGATCCTCCCAGGCAGGACAGACTCACGGCCAGTGCGGGAGTTTGCTGAGTCACATCCTAGCCCATATTGGTACTCGAAAGTGCCGCAGGAGCTTTGGTGATCAAGATTCTTGTTCATCATTCTTTCTCTCACAAGTCCATGCTGAAAAGTATTAAAGATGGGGAAAAAAAAAAAAAAAAAAAGAAAAAGGAAGGACAAACAGAAATAAAAGCGAAAATAAAAAATTTAAATTGAGTAGTATTAAATTTAAATAAATTAAATTAAAATGGGACTCTTGTTTGTCTTTTTATTTTGAGGGAAAAGCACTTCAGAGACAGAATCACTGTGCTGGTCCTGTACTGATACCACACTTTTCTTTTAAGTGGTCCTGAATGGTAACACAATTCCCAGTATTTTTCACAACATTTCATTAACTCAGTTGTTATTCCAGCAACGAAAATATGCATTTTTGTTATTAGTGAAGCAAAAGCTCAAAAGCATGGTAAAATTGCAATTATCTGTGTAATTCCCTGCCAATTCAGAAGTTTTGGGGAGTAACTTAAATGTTTCTACTACTGCTTTGAATCAACTGTATGTTCAACCCTTGGCATATAATGTGGCTGTATAGCAAGTTTTTATTATTATCAGTATCAGATGGTGCTTCTGCTAAAATAATTCTACATGAGAAACTGTGATGCTATATGGTTTCTTTTGTATTCTGGTATGTATTACTTGCTTTGCAAAAGTGTACATGTGAAGAAATGGATTATAAAAACCTGCTTGTTTTGTTTTGTTGTATTTGGCTGGGGCCTTGTTTTGTTTTCTTTTCTTTTGGGGGTGTTTTTTTGAAATTTAAGTATATTCCTCTCTTGAAGAAAATAGAAATAACTTTCTCTAGCAAAGACACGTCCCTACTCTACCATGCTGTTGGTGTGTTGGCAGGTAGGTTAAATCACAACTCCAGAGCTTGAAGAAATTACCTTGTCCTTTGGACCATGGGGGTTTTGTAGGCAAATGGGAAATAGGAGGGAGTATTTGTCATTTGGCATCACAGGAAATGTTATTCCAGTCTGAAATTTCTAGGAGGTTGGTTGAGACCCTAAGAGATGTCATCTTCACCTAAGCATGGCCAAATCTTCCCTGTAAGATGCCAAGTGGGGGTAAGAGAGCACAGTGACACAGTAAAATTAAAAAAAAAAAAAAAAAATTAGACATTTTTAGAAAAGGAGGATATCAAAAAAGGCATGATGGTGTTTTGTCTTTTCTACTGTCACAGTATTCTCCCCTCCAGGAAAGGACACAATGTTTTCTTTTCATACTTTTTGTATCTGATTGTCTTTAAAACACAGTGGGCAAATTCTGGCTCCATGAGTACCCATCAGCACTACGAAGACCAATGGCATACGATTTATGTTATGAGAGCACTTAATATTTACCATTGTAATTTGGAGCTGAGTTACTTCCAGATCTTTTAAAGAATTTAAATCTTGAGGAAATGAAGGTCAATAGACCTGCAGTATTTTTAATGAGCTCAAAGCTTTAAAAGGAATTAAGATTGAAAATAAGTATTTTTAAAATGACCTTCATGCATGGTACTTACAAGCTGGAAAGAAGGAATATTTATAGACAAGCATTTTCTTGACAGAACAATTGGCATTTTCTTTGCTATTTGTCCTGAAAGTGGAGTGAGGTGTGTACACGGCTTTGCCACCCTTTCTGAAGTCTCCTCTACTGCTCAGTCAGTTTCCAGAGAAATGAGTGTGAAGTTAGAAATTCAAATTCAGACTTCTCAGGAGGCTCTCATAAAAGAGAGCCAGGGCCAAAGAATAAACAAATTGTGAAAGGTAGATTTTCTCACATAAGGAGCACATCCATTCATTTTGCTGACTCCAAAGCAACCGAACAAATTAGTGCTGAAATCCAAGGGCTGTGTCTTAACCACATAAAACCCTTCTCCAGGGTAGTCAAGACAGGAGGTTAGTGAATTAAAATTGCAGCCCACACTTAATGCTATAGATCCAAAACAATGTTTTCATGCTTTGGAAAATATAAGGCAAATCCTGAATTTTTAAATTTTGATAGCAGCTCTTTACTGGACACAAGTTTTTGTGATATCTCATGCTGAGCTCTCACCAAATCAATGCAAGGAAGGAGTGTTAGCAGGACTGTGTTAAAATCAAGTGTTTGATCTGACAACGTATTTTTTCTACAGCTTAAACCAAATGACTGCATATGGGCTGGAGGAGTTTTGTCTGTATAAAGTGGTGATGGGGAGTCAGAAGATTAGCTGACAAAATGGATTAAATCATATTTTATCACAGTTTTTTTTTGATGGCTTTTCAAGAGACACAGGATTATAACTCAGGAGAGCTGACTTCCACAATATTCACACACCAAATTGTACAGAAATGAAAGTTAGTGTATCCAAAATGACAACAAATTTCCCAGAATTAAAAGTTGAATGGTTCTTTTGCTGGAAATTCAAACTTCAAGAGATAAAAAGAAGAGCAGTCTTTCTGGATAAAAACTGCAATCAGAAAAATCTTAAGAAAAATCTGAACATTGCAAATTTAAATAAAATTGAGCTTTCAAAAACATACATTAAAAAGAAAGTTAAAAAACCCTCCTCATTATTTTTTATTGTTGGGTTGATTTTTTTTCCGAGTTTTATCAACCTTTTTCAAGATTTTAATTCTCAGAAGAATACATGGGAAACTCAGCCTTGCCAGGATTAAGGATCAAGGCTGTCTTTGCCCCATTTGCCTCCAACCAGGAGCAGCATATTTTACTATGGAACCCTGTCAGTGTTTAGTGTTATTAGCCTCGAGAAGCATTTCTTGTGTCTGCTCTGCAGATTGCTCTATTTAAAAGAGGATGATGTAATGCAGCACAGGAACAAACAGCTACTTTCCCTGCAGTAATTTTACCCCTTTTCTGTGAGAGGACTACTTTCTAAGAGATAATCTGTCCTCATCACCACCAGCACTGGTTTGTGCCTTTTATTCTATTTGCCTTGATGTCCCTCTGGAAAGGTTGGTTCAGTTTCTGGACCAGGACCAGTCAGCTCTCAAAGCGACATCTCAGCTAATCAGGAAATTGAGCCAGTTCAACATCTGGCTTTTATTTGAGAGTAGCTCTGCATCTGAATGGTGAGCTCAGAGAGTGGAGACAGCAGCAGGACTTTGATCTGCCACTGCTTAATTTTGCTAGGATTACTGAGGTCACCATTAATGTCAGGAGGAATACGACAACAGCCTTACACTAAGGGCTTCCTGACTGAAGTTCCTGTACTTTTACTGGTCTTGTTGGCCACCAAACCACGGTAATGATGTATTTCTAGGGCTCATATGAATATCCTCGAAGTAGTTCCCCTAAGAGCTGACAATATAGTTAAATGGCTAAAATTAAGACTGGGAGCTACACTATCTTCTTCCATGAGGCTTCTGTAGACAGAGAGGTGAAGAGGTTGCTGGAACACCTGTCAGTGGGTGTGGGATCTGACTTGTTTCTCACCCTGGTGCAGGTCTCCTTGATCCTGATGAACACGAGTAAACCTCTCTTAAAATAGAGTGAATGAAAGGAGGCCAGCTCTTTAGCTGGAATAAACTGTCTGCTTTCAACACTAGCTAGCAATGATATCTGTGCTTGATATCTGTGCTTAGTATCTGTTGATGGTGAATATGGATAGCAAGAATGGTTTTCCCATAAGCCCTTTAAGCACTGGTACACTGCATTTTTTCCAGCATTTATGTAATCTAAGTATCTACTGCTGCTCAATTACATTTAGACACTCTTGTCGTCTTAGAAAATTTAACTCTAGAGGGCTTTGTCTTCTTTGCCTAGTAGAAAGCAAACTGATAACCCAATTCTTCTTATTATTACACTAGTTTAACTATTTTTATTTACTTAAATTGCTCTGAAACATGCAAATGTAGAAAACCTGAAAGTTCTCGACTAGTCACAAAAAAAAAAAATGTTGGATCAAAATATAAATATGTATGCAACATACTTCTTTAATCATTGACCCAAGTGCTTCTGATTTAAAAATGAATGAGAAATGTCTATCCCAGGACAAAGTGACAGTCAAAAATGGCTGAGGATGTTGCCAGTACTGACCACAGAATCATAGATTGTTTTAGGCAGGAAAAGACCCTTCAAATCATCCAGTCCGACAGTAAATGAGACCTGGCCCAGACCTCTCAGTATCACAGTCCCATCTGTGGCCACAGAGGAACACTTCTGGGACTGTGAGGAAGAGGAGGGGGCAATGGGCAGCCCTTAGAAGGTCTTTGGATGATAACAAGTCTTAGTCTGACAGTGCGATAGGGCCTGGTAGCTGGGCAGGACCATTGGTTTCCCCTGGGCAACAGCAAAGAGCAGAGCAGAGAATAGATATGCATAAGCAGCCCCTTGGTTTTGGGAGCTATCAACAGCCTTCCTGAGCAAACATCCTTGTGTGGGCTGCAGGAGGGTGGATCCTTGCTTTCCTTTTTAGGCAGTGCTCCTGGGTGGGGATAGAGCCAGAGCCACCCTTTTAATACCGGGATGCAACGCAAGGCCAGCTGTTATCAAAAACAAATACTGAAATACTAGGAAATTAATAGGTAAAGCATCTCAAATTTAAACAGAAACTTCATAAAAGCATTTTGTTTTTATTGAGTAGTTAAGAAGCATATGTTTCCTCACAGCACACATGGGACAACAGAAAGCAAGAAAAAATGGCTCATCAGATTTTTAAGCTAAAGGAGGAAAAGGTTTTGGCCAAATTAATATATTGTTATTTAATTTATTATTTAGATTTATTTAGGGGGTTAACAAAAACATCTAACCAGTGCACTTTTGCCTAATATTAAGGAGAAAAATAAATAAAACACAGCTGTCCTCCTTAAAGCTAAAATAAACTCATTATCAGTGCCCTGTTTTAGCATCAGCTTAAAGCTGAGCACCAACTTGAGTGCTTTTCTAGGTCCATGATAGAATTAGAGTACTGATTTTCTTCAACAATGTTTATCTATCTATTTTAAAACTATTCTGGAGTCACAGCCTTCATATATATTTTTAAAAAAAATACTTGTTCATTATCATATTAGGCCCCAGAGAAGGAATTCACAGTATATATTGGAATTGTTTTCACCTATTTCGTTGATTTTTGAATTTTTTGCCCACAAAGGGGACAGTAATCATCCAGTAGCTTGTTTCAACTTGCAACAAGCACGTGTTTATGAGTACACATTGTCCAGGAAAAACTTGTTCAGTCACTTGCACCTAATCAAGAAACAGAACAAATTTAACAAAACAAAATGGAGTAGACAGCAAATACAGGTTGAGGTTTTCACTGGCAGGCAAACCAAAAAAGACTTTGGAACAGTGTCAGAAACTTTCCATTAAGAAACAACAGCAAGTACAGAAAGGCTGTTCACCAACATCTTTTAAAAGCATTATTGTAAAAATGGGTAACCGTCATTAAAAATGGGGAAAAGATTTGTGCAAAGGGAAATCTAAGCAAAAATCTCACACCAAACATTTCTGTGTGGAAACAGAGGCAAAACACTCAAGAATATCTCACTGTTGCAAACTTCCAACAAACGTGATTTAGCAGCAGTGTAACTGTCTCACGGTGGCTGGGAGCTGCCACCACACATTCTGTACTGTATATTTTTTCTTCATGTTATTGAAAGGGAAAGGTTAGACAGAGACAGGGTTTATAAAAAGCAGACTTTGCTCCAAATATTTTGTTTAACCTTCATAAAATATCCCCAGCTTCAGTGCAGAATCGAGGGCTGGGGAAAGGAGAACACAGGATGGATATTTGCCTTTCATTTAGTACATTAGTACATTTATTCTGCCATAATTAGGGAACAAAAAAGTTTTCATTTGGATGTAACACAGCAATAACAACTGCTTTATAAAGGCAGGTAATCAGTGTGGTATAAAAGAATATTCCAGGCTTTTCAGAGCTGAGGTGACATTGTTACATGTGACAGTTTTGTAGCTCATCATACATAAGATATTTGGTTCTTTTATTGCCTCACAGCCCATGGTGTTTGGCCACTGCAACATGCTATCATCAGCCTTAGCACTTAGGCAAGCAAGTCACCACAAGCATTAGTGAAAAACAGTGGTATTTCTGACCTCACACTGAAAATTTTGTGTAAAATAATCATTGAAATGACAGCAGCACTCCTATTTCTTTTTTTTTTTGTGAGATTGTTATCTATCCAGAAGCACTTACAGTGCCCAGGTAAAAAAAGATTGCTGGTGTGTTATTTTTTCATGAAAACGGTATTGTGGTAATATCATGAGAATGAAGCCACTTAAATTAAGTCAATGAATTTGACTTAAGAGAAAAAAATCTCTTACCCAGAAGCCAGAATCTATGAGGCAGGGGAGACAAGAGTGATTTGGGACAAAGGAGGGAGAGAGGAAAGTGAAGACAGTTCTCTGGCACTTCATAGCAGAAAGGAGTTGTGCTTTGTGGCAATTCTTCACCTTTCGCCCCTTCCTTTTCATGCCACTCCTGCAGAAAGTGAAAGCTGTGCCCTGTTTATTTTTTCTGGTCTGATTTATAAGGAGATGGCATATAGATGTGTTCAAGCCAGAGGGAAGGATTTGAGGGCTTAGATACACTGAGAAACCATATATGGTAAAAGCTGAAGAATTTTTCAAGCCATTTTTAATATCTAATTTGTTCACATTAGTAGTGGTAGTAATAGTAGTTACCATCAGACTGTATGTACACACAGCGTCACACTAGATACAGTATTGCATTTATATACAAATAGTGTCGGACTGATGCTTTTTACTACTCTCAGCTTAGGGCATGAGGAAGCCTTGGGGCTGTGAGGTGTTATCAGAGGAAATGTCCCCCCCAGGTCAGGTGAATGTAGGTGAGAAGGGCACCAGCACATTATATGAACCCACCACTGCAACACTCATGGTAACGTAGACTAAACACTTCAGAATGGAAAAGCAAATGAAACTGGCAGAAAGAGTCTTGAAATTACTTAACTTAGAGAAACATTTTCCATTTTGGGAACAAAGCTTTCTAGACTTGGCTGTAGCCTTTAAAGATAAGCTATCTCAAAAGATTTTTTTCCTCTCTGAATTTTCATAGCAGTACTTGTGCAGAGGCAGGGGGAAGGAAGGGGTAGTGATTAAAGAAAAATTGCACTCAATTTACCCTTAGGAAGGAATTTGATTATAAAGTAATGAAATGAATGTTACCCCTGAGTGATTTGCAGACAAATTTTACAGGTTAGCATTATTCCCTATGAAATTGTTAATGATTTCGTGCCTAAGCTAACAATAGTTGGAAACTGTTGTAGATAGTATTGTGGGATATACACTTGCATGGGTTGCTCTTGCAACTTCATAAGCTGAGCAATCTTTAAATTTATGAGGAGCTGCCTGCATTTTATTTCATTTTTTTAACCTCCTTATGTTTGGTAGGAGAAGGAGGGGAGTGCATTCCCAGGGGCATCTTCCAATGCAATGAATGGAAGCAGAAAATGGAAAAAAAATAAGATGGACTCTTCTTGTATTGTGAGTCTGGTGTTTTACATCTTGCCTGCATTTCAACAGACTTATTCCACCCTCAGCCTTCACATCACATCTCAGTTTACCTTCCCTCCACCCACAAAGCCCAAAATATTGAAACTTTTATTTCCCTTTATAACATTTTCCTGCATTGCCCACTGGTTTCTTTCCCTGTGTGATGCTTCCATCTTTACTTTGGATGTTATTCATTGAATGAATCTGGTAATCATTAAAATCAGATATCTGTTGTCATAGGACCTGCCTAGTGTATGGTGAGAATTGACATGCTTCAAGCAGCTTGCTACTCAGTGAGGGAAGCAAAGACAGTATGAGGGGAAAGGACATTCCAGTGTGTTCAACTAGAAGTGCATGATTGTTAAGAATATAGCTCAGGGTCATTTGGAAAATTATAGCAAAGCCAAGAACAGAATTCATGTTTCCTTATTCTTTCCTAGAAATCCATGCTTCCTTCTCCATATTAGCAATTTTCCACAAGCTGTCTTGTAAAACAAATTAATGTGTAATTCAAAAATACTATAGGAACTAGATGTTTAGGGAATGTCTCCATGTAAATTTTTTTTCATTAAATACACTAAGAAATATTAAATTATACAGACGTCATTAAATTGCTCTTTACAGGCCTCTTCTATAACACTGAAGCCATTTCTTCTGTATCCAGTACTTAGAAAGACATGGTTATATGATTTTATACTTACGTCAGAGAACACCAATTTGTGATTTACTTCCAGAACACTTGAGTATCTTTCAAAATAGAATAGCATAGTAATAAACCTTCTTTATAGCCACTCAGTGTTTTCCACTCTTAAAAAAAGAAAAATTACTGATTTGCTAGTGAGCTATGAGGCTATTCATTTCAAAAGGCTGAGAAGTGATTATACAGCAATTTTTGACCTTTCCTGTCATTCAGAGGATTTGAGAATGGAGGAAATGCTTACTTACTGGCAAAGCAAGGATCTGCCTCGCTACATGTTTAAAGAAAACAGTTACAGAATAAATATCCAGGATTTACACTAGACAGCCAATCTCCACTCAGCATCATAACATAACTTGAGTTTCCTAATGCTGACTCTTTCTTGGTATACTGAGCTGACATTTACAGTTCCCACTCCAGTACAGATGCCTGCATTTCCTGCTACATTATCCTTCCGCACCCACATAATCTGGTAAACTTTGCTTTTGTTTAAAGGTAAAGGTCTTTACCTGATCTGAAGACATCCTAGTCAAAGAAAGAACTAAGCTCGTCCCTCTCAACATGCTGTGCTAATTCAGACTGATGCCTCAGGAACTGGTTAAAGTTTATTGCAAACCTAGTTAGACCAACTTGACTTCTGGCAGGAGGGTAAATGCATATGTGTTTTTAATTAATCCCCTGCCTAAATCAGGGGAAAGGATATTGCATTTTTCAGCAGAATTGCTCCACACAGTGCTGACTGCATATATTTAACAATTCTTACTCATGTAACTGAAAAAGTGACTGGAAAGCTTCCAAATGGAGTGCAGTTTTCGCATGGCCCTGTTTGAACTCTCCTCCACCTGGTACAGGGCAGAGAGTCTTGAGCTGGCAGTGCCAGCAGGGGTCCAGTACCTGCAGTCCTGGAAGAAGAGGCTTGTCCAATGAGGAATTTGCATTCATGGAGAATGTTCTCCTCGGTATGACCCTGGTGAAATCCATCCCTGAACATTAAACATCATGAATAAGCCCATCTCTTCTTGTCAAAGACATCAAACATATGCTTAATTTTCAAGTAAGTCCTTGGTAGAAAACTTTGCATGAGTTACAGCATGTCATTGGAATGGTTACCAGGTGAGTTCATTGTTAGCAGAATGCTCAGTGTTAGCAGAATGTATACATTACTTTTTTCTTTCTTTTAGGTCTGGGTTTGTTGTCTAGAGATCAGTAAACAGGTTTGTCCTATACTTTCCCCTGTCCCTACCCGCCCCNACTCTTTAAACATGAAGCCTTTCAGGCCTTTTGATTTGGCTAACCACAGAGGTCAGGTTTTCATTTATAATTTAAATTATTCCAGATGCTAGAACAAATGAGAATTGCAAAGAGATCAGTTTTGACATGCTCTTTAATACACCATGTGGTTGCAATTTATAGTCAAAAGTCACCTTTCCCAGGATAGCTTGGATTTTGGAGGTCAGAGCAGGTGAGATATTTATTTCTTGGTTAAGACACTGAGAAGTGCTAAAGGCGGATTTTGCAGTGTCTTATAGTATGTAAATATATACATAGGAAGAGAAACAAACACAGAGTCATTAAAAAAACAATAGTCCTATAAGGATTATTTTCACAAGTTCCTTCACTGTTAAAGAATAGATTTCCAGAAGAAGGCTTAAAGGAAAGACAATTTTGCCAAACTTTGTGTAAAAAAAGTCTTTGAGAAAGGGAAAGGTGCTCCCAAAGGACAGCAGAGATGCTTGAAATACCTTTTGCCAGGCAAAGGTCAGACTGAACTGAAGTTAGTAAGAATTCACAGCCTTTGCTTTATCATTTTACCTCTACCAAATACTGACAAATAATAGTTTCTGTACAGAAGGCAGTCCTCTTACTTCAGTCACCATTCACTGAGGTAAGGCACAAAGCAATGACAGACCAGACAGGCCATCTCCCTGGCATTGCCCGTAACCCTTGCACGTGGTGGGACTGATGCAACTGGAAAATGGTAATTTTTCTTTGCAAGGTTAACTCCCTGATGGATCAACTCCTTGGACTGGCTAACTGCCCACTTATACAGACTGATGAAAGATACTGGCAGGGGAAACCTTGTGCTCAATAGGTGCCCAGAGAAGCAGTGGATGCCCCATCCCTGGAAATGTTCAAGGCCAGTCTGGGTGGGGCTTTGAGCAACTTGCACTAGTGGGAGATGTTGTTGCCCATGGCAGGGGGGTTGAATGAGATGATCTCTAAGGTCTGTTTCGATGCAAACCATTCTGTGACTCTGTGTGGAAAGACAGTATAGCATGTGGCAGCAGCAGCTGGGGTTTAGACTAATTTCATGTCTGTGAAAGCAAATGTATGGGTGGTGGTGTTTGACAGCGCCACTGCAGAGGGGAAAGCTTATGTTAGATATCTCCCAATTTTCCAAAGCCTACATTTTATCAGTGTAGAAGACACTGCTTAAGACATTTTTTCCAAACACTTTGTGGCAACTATTGTTTGACCGAAACTCTTTGTAGCAACTCTCTTCTCCTTTGACGCTCCACCACCCCCTCTCCTCCCATCCAGCAAAAAGTCAAATATTCTTTGCAGGAAGTGAAGTTCAGCTATTCAGTATAAACATACAGATTTATAGCCAAGATGATGATGTGGTTAAGTTAGAGGCAATGCACACCCTGTGATTTTTCAGTGTATTTTTCTGCCTTGTGCTGCATTGTTTCAGAAAGCTCTCAAGCAAGGAAGTCTTAACAAGAAATGAAGAGAGAAATTATGGCAGATTACAAGAATTTTTTAAAAAACTCAGACAAGGAAAAGGAAACTTTTTTGTTGTCATCACCAAGATGATTACAATAAGCTACACTTAGTGAGACAATTCTCCCTACCCAAACTTCAGTACTATTTCTGAAGTCAGGAGCAAACAGAAAAGAACCTCCTTGCTCTTTACCATAGCCAGCATATTTAGAGGCATTATTTAGAGAGTGACATACTTGAGGCCATCAACACTGTGCCATACCAAAGGTCTGACTTGTTCCTTATCCTGCTTCCAGCAGTCATTTTAAAGTGGATACCTGGGAAATGACATGTACGGGCCAAGAATATATGACACTTCTCTTTGACATTCTGTCAGCTCCTAGGTATTTCCACTTCAGAGTGCTTCCCACATTGGCATGTGTTTCTGTGTGCTTAGTTAACTCTAATGGCCCTTGGGCCGTGTAAAACTACACTATGGCAGCATTCTTTGGCAAGGAGTTTCACAGGCTGGTTGCCTGAATAATCATTTCACATTGTTTTTAACCTTGTTCCCACTCTTTGAATTTGAAGTCCCTTTATTGTAGAACTGGATGACAGTGAACTCAATCAATCCCTCTCAGGTGCTCATTTCATATGTAGATCTCCACAATAACCCTTAAATTTCTTTCTTTTCTAGGCTGAGGCATCCCCACCTACTAAGTAGTTCACAGTTCAGAAACAATCCAATATCTTTTAACATCCTTGAGTTATCCTGCCCCAACTCCTTTATATCTGCTCAGAAATTACAGTACTGAAATTACACACAGTATTCAAAGGATGAGGAAAACACTTTTATTCAGTGGCACTATGACATCCTCTGGTTTGTTCTCTGTTCCTTGGTAGGTTTTACCTTGCCTTTTTTTTGACCACTCTTTCATGCTGATGTGATATTTTCTTGGCAGTATCAGTCATACTCCTAAGACCTCTCTCTGAAGAAGTCATCATCCACTCGTTGTCCATTATTTTATGCCGAAAGCGGAGATATTTTCCCTTGTGGAACACTTTATGTAAAATTTCCCTTCAACGAATTTCACGTCAGTCTCTCACTCAGATATTTCTGCAACTCTTCACACTTGGCTTTCCTTCTTGTTAGCCTTAACGTCATCATCCTACAGCTCATCTCCTTTCCTAGGTTTTTTATTAATACATTGAGTGGCTCAGGTTCCCATACAACTTCCAGCAGTTTGGCCTCTCATTTACTTATTCTAGCCAGAAGTTTCTCTTAGGACACGGCTGCACAGTTTCCCTGAAAATTTGGTAAAGATTGTGAAACAATTGAACACATTTATATGAACGCATGGTGTTCTTCAGCTTGCCGAGTTGTAATGAACTTTCTGGAGTACAAATAATTATTTTAAGTATTCTTGCCAAGCCACAGTAATGAAAAAATAAATAAATTGGATTCCTATCTGACAAAAGCTTGTGTGTTCCTGTTGTGTATGAAAACTCCCCTTTTAACAAAGTGTTTATAATATCTGAAAGATTTTAAAACGTGATGAATCATACAGTGCTATTCAAATGGTGCAAGAAGTGGTCAGCCTTTACTACCAAGACTACAAGGTATGAAGATCCTTGAAGGTTCATGGCACTTCCGTGGACTGATGCTGTGTGCTGACTTTGTTTTGGTCCTATTTTAGTTTCCCTGTGTTTTCTGTATGCTTTCACACACTTTTATCACAGTCTGTGATATTTTCAATGAGGGAACAAAGCTCATCTAACAAACCCAGACTCAGTAAATACAAATTTGGATCATTTATACCAGAAAGAAGCCATAGAAATTACATAATCGGAGGTGAAAGTACCATAGAACTCCCTCACAAATTACATCATTCTTCTCTGTAAATTTGTACTAGACACAAAGCAAAGACAAAATAATTTCTAGGGCACACTAAGGCTAATATTAATAACGGAGATTAAATACAGTCAGCAGATCAAAACAGCATCTGGACTCAGTGGCTAATGGAACATTTCAGTATGGAGATATAATGCAACATAATGCAGTAATGTTATACATCATTAAAGCTTTTTATGCCCTGATCAGCAGCTCTGAATGCTGCTCCTGCTTGCAGACTAGGATCAGCCATGAATAAAATTGGTTTTAATGTCTTCACTACAGAAGTGAATTTTCAGAGGACACAAAGAAGAGCTACAATTGAATATACTAATTTTGCCATAGCCTTACTCTAGGCATGCATGACACCACAACACAGCTATTCCTGCTTCCAAAAATAGCTCTCTTGAAAGGTGAGGCATCTCCTCTGTAATAAGAATCTATCAAGAAGGATTTTAAAACCTAAGCTTTTATTTGCTTGGTCATTTGTCCTGTTGTGAGTCATGTCTCAGAGCAGCAGAGTCCAAGGCTCTGACTGAAAAACCACTGTTCAGAAAAGAAGTCTGATACATGTTGCTGCACATAATCTTCATTGATTTATAATGTAGTATCACTCCAAGCACTGCTTGTAGACAGCCACGGCAGATGCTGTGGAGATGCTGTTTCCTGTTCAGTTTGATCATAGATCCTATGATCAAACATCATCAAGATGGACTTCCACCATAATTTTTCTTTAGGAGAAGAGGTGTCTGTTTTGTGGTACCTTCATACATTTAAGACATCACCTTACATTTATAAATGTTTATAAAAGACTTCAATATTCCACACACTTCACGCATCCTTTCTTTGCCCATATTTAGGCCAGCAAGTTAATGCCAACAGTACCCTACACCATGCTCCATGTTAGGTGGTTCAGAAGTGATGACAAGAAAATTAAGAAATGTTGTTTTCCAGGATCAAATGCAATTCCATTACCATTGTCATCTCCAGGGGAAAAAAAAAAAGCAGCTTGCAGAGATTACAAAACTTCTAGTTTTTTAAATAAGGTTTAAAAGTAGCACATTAAGGTAATACATGAGACTGGTTCTCTGTTGATCTTACATAAATTGGGAGTAAAAGCTGTAAAATTAAGAAGTTGAGTTTCCCTTTGCTGAAGGGAAGACTGTTCAGAAAATTTCAGCCAATAATACTTATTAGCTGCAAGTAAAACAAAATGACCCTAAAGAATGTCTTTCTCAGCAACTGTCCCTTTATGACAATACTGGTACTTTACAGTGAGACAGAGCCATGTGGGAGATATTATAAAAGTAATATTTTTCTCCATACAGCCCAGAAGGTGCTTTTCTTGAATATAGAAAAGAGAGTCATCAGGCGTCATGACAATTACTGCTCTTCTTCAGGATTTCATGTAGTCTAGTCTTTCAAATGATTCTTAAATCTCATAATGAGGAGTCATGGGATTCTCAATGTGGATACAGCAGCCTAATTTCATATAGAGCATAGGAAAGGGACCATAGACAAGGCAGGGTGGGGGAGCCAGGTCACAGGGTGTATGACTTCCAGGCAGTGCCCTCTAGGGTAATAGTGTAGCTCCACATCCTCTGTAAGAGCTGCATCACACAATCAGGCTGCTGGATGAATGCTGCCCTTCACCAAACACCCCTCATGGGCTTGACATGCACATGTCTGTAATAGCATTATTTACCCTTTTTAGGTAGGCATAAAGCAAAATGGAAGATTTGCTGCTTCAGAGCCTGAATTCATTTGCTTACAAACTCTAGCTACAGTGTGATATGAAAACTCAGCACTTTGAAGAAGCTGCTCAATATGAAATGCAAAGATCTCATGGCACTTTTAAAAAAGATGTATGTAGGTAACCTGTGATAATGAATTAGACAACTATAATCACTAATTGGAGAAGATTAGGAGAAAGCAGAGAAAGATGACCACAGGGATGGAGTCATCCTTTCTTGCAAGGGATGGTTGTAGATTGAGATTTGTTAGCCTGGAAAGAGATGAACTGGGGGAAGCATAGAAATCTGTGAAGCATTAATGATTTGAAGAGTCACTTTTGGCTGAAGGATGCTGTGGATGCTAAAGGACTACTGAGGTTCAAAGGGCGAGTGTACTAGCCCAGGACAGCCAAGCCCAAGGAGGGTTGTGTCCATCTTTGGAAATCTCTGAGCCTCAAACGACTGGAAACTGGGAGGAAGGATCACACATATGATTGCTCTTTTAAAGCATATCTGCCTCCTTCAGGATCTGCTATGGCCCACTCAGCAACAGCTCTTCAGTCTGGCACACCATAGCTGCTCTTGCATTGTGTGACTCCCTTGTGGCTAACTTGTAAGCTTGTCTAGACGATCTGACTGTCCTTTCCTTCATCAACAAAATGTTTTTGTACAGCAAGAGCACTGTGGGGGATAAGGGATGGGAGTGGAAGGTAACAGTTGTACTGGTTTTTCTGTTAAAGCTACACGACACATAATATTTAACTATTTATTCGGTACTGTGCCTTGTGACTCTTGCTATATGCAAAGCTGCAGAGAGACATGAGTCGTATTTTACTAAAAATAGGTCAAGGAAAGAGAATTTAGCCTTTTAAATAATTGGATTCTATCTGGAATAATAATTTTTGCCATCAACATGTGCTTGGAGTGTAAAAAACACAAAGTGTTCTTGCAAATTGACTAATTTACAGTTAAAATTGACTGTCTTCATTTGACAACAGATGCATTTATTTCATGGAAGAACAAAAACATATTTGTTGGAAATAAACACTGGTGTACTGAGCTAAAGGGTCTACAGTGATGATGAGATTTTGTGTGACTAACCTGAGACACCACAGAATATCCTCACTTTGAAAATACTCTGTCTGCCTCAAGTAACTTGTTCCAATTCTGTATACCTTAAAATACTTACTATGTCGAGAAGGAGAAGGAGAAGGAGAAGGAGAAGGAGAAGGAGAAGGAGAAGGAGAAGGAGAAGGAGAAGGAGAAGGAGAAGGAGAAGGAGAAGGAGAAGGAGAAGGAGAAGGAGAAGGAGAAGGAGAAGGGGACATAACTTTATTTCCTTTGGGAAAGATGGATGCCAGTCTATTTATAGCAAATAATGCTTCCTTCCCTCATTACAAAACATGTGTTGCATTAACAACTATTTCAGCGAGATTGAAAAACTAGAGCAATTAAGCATACAGCTTATTAGCAGTCTGCAACTGCAGACTGCAATTAGCAGTCTGACCAAAAAATCCCTCTACTATGCCTTCAACTTCAGAATTCCAGTATCAGTGTACTGATGATGCAGCAAACAGATGGAAAAATCACAAAAGTATCTTGCTTCTCAGAAGACAGGCAGTGCTTGAATTCAGGAAAAACAAATTAATAAAGGTTTCTAGTAATTCATACCTTTTTAATCTTTTTATAAAATTGCATTTTTAGACATCATGGTATGTAAGCTTTCTTAAGAACTTCTTCAGTACTTACTGATGGAAGAAAAATCAAGTTGTGAGGTATTGTAGCAAAAAAAATATCTTGAGCGTACACCACAGGTAACTAACCCTGAAATGCATCAGATGACATAATTTTTGCATCAGATGCTAATTAGACAGTAGGAAAGGAGCGTAAGGACTTGGCAAATGGGATCATTGCTCGCTTACTTACACTTCCTGAGATATTTAAAGGCATTGCATTTATTTAAGACTTGACTCTGCTACTAACACTTAGTCTTAGTTACCCCTAACTAAGGAGCTGTTGTGTTCAACAAGGAAGTATGTAACTGAATTTTCTTTTGAAGTTTTGATAAAGATGATCTAATGGAAAAGGACTGTGGATGGGAGGACATCCTCTGCAAAGAAGCATGTTTGCTAAATCTTGCTTGGAAGTGAAACAATTATGTACCCATATGCTGTAGCAGGGTCTATCACCCTGTGCCATCACAGATAAGAGAAACCCCTGCTGCAGAAAAAGAAGGAGTCTCAGTCTTATAAACTGGAAGAGAAATTTTAGGTATCAGATGGCCAGAATGTACCATCAAATGTCATCTTCTGAAGCATATATCTCCTTAAAAATGATGGGGGAGGACACTTCACAAATATTGCTGAAGAATCCATGCACCAACACCTCCAAAGAGACAAGTAACAGCAAATAAAGTAGTTATTAGCAGGCAATAGTAATGGTGTTCCTACTCTGGAACTCCTCACTGAATGGTGGCAAATTAATTAAAAGAAGCCTGAACTAGTGAGAGCCTGAATATGAGATAAAACACTAAAATGTACCCAGAGAAATCAATAAACCTTTAGCAGGTTACTTGCAAAGTCGTGTGTTTACATCTGAGGAAGAGGTGTACATACAGGGAAAGTTCTGCTTATCTGAGGATGAAACACCTGGTCTCAGTAGATGCAGTGATTCACAATGTTCTAGAGAAATGCTAATGTTCTGTCATTAAAGAGATGATTCACCAATACAGAGATTTCACTGGATTGACCTAGAAGGCAGTGAGATACATAATAGTACATTACCTGACATGAGCTGGAAAAAAAATTAAGGAAAAAACCCTGTAGACTCCAGAACTGCCTTTCTTGAGCTGGCTTACTACTGCTTCCATCACTTGGCTAGTCAACAAAAGAGCATTAAATACTTTTCTAGGAACTGAACAGAATTTTGTTTGCTTTTTACTTGCAGCCATTTAAGTTCCTATAATTTCCAATCACCTTTAATCACTCCTGACCATAGATTTTTGTGACAGAGTTTTACTTTAAAAACTGGGAAAGTTTTATACTTCCATTTGTTGTTTGACACATTGCTGAAATAGCTCGATGCTGTGCTCAGGGAGCACGTGAGATGACTTCTCCAAATATAAACATACCTTCATAATGCCTTCTCACTGGATTTCAAAAAGATATTTCACCTTTGCCTTGTCAAAGGATGTAGGAAGGAAATTGAGTCATTGGCTGAAATAAATGCCCATGACAATCACCTGATGCAATTATACTGTTTAGCTGTGGAATTAGCTTTTCTTGTGAAGGCTATTTTTTAATGAAAAAAGCTTGAGATGAGATGTGGATATCAACCAACAGGGACCCTGACATAACTGAAGGTTGGGCACTCAGTTTAGGCATATAAAAAGAAAGGGTAAAAGCTTGTTCCCTTATCTTTGGAATTAAATACGTATGAATGTGCTGAGAGCCAAAGGAATGTATTTTTCACACCACACCTTTCACTTTAGACAATATGGACACATTTACACAAGTTTCATATGCTTTCAACATCTGCATTCAGAACATAATTTATACAATTTTACATGCAAATTAAATCCTTCAGTTAGCAATCTGAAGTACTTAGAAAAATTAAGGTTTTCTGATTTATTATTTGAAGACTGAGGTAAAACAATCACTTCCCTTTCCCTTTCTTCTTACATTGCTTCCTCCTGCCCTATCAAACAACATTCAGGCAATGACAGAGCTGGATAGACAAAACTTAGCTCACGAAAATGTTGAAGCTATCGTGAAAATGGAATAAAGTACACACTTTAAAGGAATTAAGGTTGGGTGGTCTTTCGAAAGAAAATGTTGCAGTAGTGCCCTATTGGTAACAGATACAGTTGCTCTGCAAAAGTGCTGCTCCAGCAAAAGCCTTTGCGTACTTCAGCTGTTCTTACTTCACACAATTATACTGGTGCAAATTCTGCCAACACAGTTTTGTCAGCACAGACAATAGCTCTAGAAATTTCACCATTACAGGTTCAATGAATATTAATAAAGTATATTAAATATATAAGTAAACAAGTATATTAACAAAACAGTTCTGATGCAGGCTTGTTAAGACCTGACAATGTTTTAGGACTTTGATCCTCTGCTGACAACATGTTTTATTCATTACAGTTCACATCAAACTTACTGACAGCTTGTTTGAATGCTGCCCTTGGTAGGTTGCTGAGTCCCTTTTGTTGCTCTTCATTCCCTCTCTTACTGAAGTGTTACTTGAGCTGCAGGTGGGAAGTGGGACCAAGCCCAGTAGCTTTGTGTTATCTGCCCTGGACAGCACCAGAACATCTGCACAAATTGCAGTCTGGAAACTGAATTGGACCAACAGTCCAGCTTGTATTGCAGAGGGCCTGCTATATTATTTTACACTATTGACCAAATTAGATGGATTTAAGCTACCATAGATATGCTTCTCCTTTCTGCAGAGGAATCTTTGGCTTCTGCACAGGACATCCTTAGGCTGCGCTTCATTCAACATTTGTGCAGTGCCTGCTGGGCACAATGGAAGTCTTTATCTATGGCCAGGCTGCTACTGAAATCCAAATAGTGACATCTTTTAAAAGGTAATGGCTGGCATCAGCTATATGTACAAAGGCAGCAGAGTTTAGAGATTATCACTTACTCTTCCCTTCCCTCCCTGGTGCTAGTCCCCCCTCCTCTCCGTTGCCCTCTTCTCTTATTTTTCTCTCCCTTCAGAGCTTCCTGAAACAGTACAGGTTAAGTTGCAGTTTGATAATGAAATAAATACTTTCAAGCTATATCTGCAGTCCCTGCTGTATTTTTAGAAATATTGTGTAATTTTTGTCTCATTGGGCTCAGCCTTCAGTTGAGTCACCAGAGGCACAAGGGAGTAATGGCTCTGTTGCAGGAACAAAACAACCTCTGTATAGTGCCTGTAGGAAATTCAATTGGTGTCTGTCTGTCTGCTTCCCTTTCTTCGTGGGGACACTTCTGAGGCACTATAATTGGCTTAGCTGGGGAGATAAGTGACAATTGTGGATGGGAGGAGGAAAAACAGGAGGAAGAAATCTCTCTATTTTTTATCTGTCTATTGAGATGTCAGTGTCAGCCAAGAAGCACTTAAAAGAGATCTACTTTTATCTCACAAGAACAAGGACACATGGAAAGATCTAGTCATGACAGGAAAGGCCAGTTACAAGGATATATGTGCCTAGGGATTTCTGTAATGTTTCCTGATGAGAGGGTCACTGGCATACTCAGGGCTAGATCACTGCTTTGGGATATGACAAGAGAGAGCTAATTCAAACCTTCAGGTTTCTACCAGCCACATGCATAGGTTCATAGTCATAAACATTTGTCTCTTCTGGGATCTCTGCCCACATTAAGTCAGTACAACTTCACTGATTCCCTCGATCTCAAAAGCATGCATGCCTGTTTCCTATATGGCTTCCAGCATCACAGACTGGTTTACATGGACTGGGCAAATTTGACCTAATATGGATTTGCCTGCTTTTCTTAAAATAAGTGCCTCTATGTGTGAAAGAGGAAACTTGGGAGTCTAATTACATGAAGGTTGATTCAAATGGTACCAAACCATACCAAAATGAGAGAGCTACTGAAGCTCTGAGAGCCTCTGTGTCTCCTGGTTGTGTACAAAAGACACAGCAGCAAATTGTTTCAATTGGCATAATAAGATGAATGAATCATAAAGCAGACAAGCAGCAATTCATCTCTCCACACAGCTTTTCCCTCTAATAGTATTGTAGTTAGTCAGCTCAGTAATTACATTTTCAATAACATTTTGCTTGCAGTCAGGTTCTTTTGCTCTTACTGACCAAAGAGGATAGCATTCACAGGTTTATTCTAGAAAATAAAATTGTTTTGTACCTCTACAGAACTTAATCCCAGGTGCAAAGATCAGAATTCCCCTCACCAGACACACATCCATCAGTAGTCTCTGACCCAGGGTAACCTTGGAAATGAATGTTCAACTCATTTTCACAGACCAGACCAGTACAAATACTGTTTTAAAAGGCGCAGGCTTCAATCTGTTCATCAAGAGAGCAGAATACTGCCAAACTTATTTTCAGTTTTTGTAGGATCTAAGTAGACTTAACAAAAAGTTTCTAGTCAGACACCAAAGCTTTCTTTGGTATCTTTTTAGCATTAGAGTTTTCAGTTGGTAGATGTTTTACACAGAGGCACATTGTAATAAATGCTTTTCTCCTTGAGTTTCATTGCTTGGCAGTTTAAATATAAAATACTAAACTCTATTCCTCTTCCCTTCACAGCTATTTGTATGAAAATACCATCAGATTTTTTGGAAACATCTTCTGTGTCCAAAAGTAGTCACCAGAAATTACAAAGTTATACTTGGCTGCATAGGCATTTTTTTCAAAGCATATAAAGGTCAGGCATTGGTATTTGAGCTTCTGGATCATTCTTGAATACATTACCTTGACACCAGTCAAGGGTAGCATTATCTAAGATCTATTCTGAGTCACATGTACAACACTGAACTGTCTAGCTTACCTCCTTGGCACCCTTTATTTGTAAATATTAGGGGATTAAGCAAAGTCAAGCCCCAGCATCCATGTACTTCCTTCTGATTTCAGAAAATGCCATCTCTTTCTACAAGATCTGGAAATCATTAGAGTTCTTTTTCTCTCATTACTACTGTAGAAAATAATTCTGGAGATAAACACAAATATGGGGTGTGTAGATAAAATACAGAGGAGGACATAAAGAAGTTTTCAGTGTCAGCAGTTTATGGCAACCCAAGATTTATTTTACACCACAAGAGGACTGCTTCAGAAGACTGGTAAAAGCTTTGCAATGCCATTGGCTAGTGGTTGGTTCCACTCTGAAAGGCAGGCAAACACCCAAATGCTCATGGTCAAAAAGGAAAAACCAAAGTTAGAGGGTCCACAAAAAGTTACATAGTTTTATTATTAGTAAATTATACACTTGGCAAGGAAACTGGTATAAGTTAGTAAGTTAGTCCCTTATCTTCCAGTATAAACACACAGTGATGGATTTTGAAGTANACATTTTGTAGATAACTTTCCCCACCCTAGAGTTAAGTGTCTCAGTTTCTCATTTTGAATGCAAATTATTTGCCACGCACAGTTTGTTCTTCTATACCTTTGTGAAAATCAAAAAGGGTCAGAGGGTTTCAGGGTGATCTTGACCCCATCCCTATTGAGTTGACCTTTAGATGACAGTCCATGCCTGCTTCTTGACCTCATTCCCATGTCTGTGCTGCACTGTGTTGTGCTTATCTCCAGAAGCCGGAACAAAGGTGTTTGACCCAGAAAAATACTACCTTACCTCTGTATGGTCCCCTCCTCCAGTCATATTCTGTTCTTTCTCACAACATATCCTTACTATCACTCCTTTGTTTAGCTCCAAGCAATCCAGCTATCAGTGTTTGAGACATACACCCTGGCCTTATCTTCCAGGCTTCTACAGCTAGAGGCAAGCAGTCATATATGTTACACACCAAAGTGAGTTGTACTTCAAGTCTCTGGCCTGAACCAACCTTAATAACAGGTCTTGGCCCATCTATTATATCTAATTTGGCTAGTGAAGAATTTGTGTTCATTTCCCTACTTTTATTATTCTGACCCTTAGCTTAGCACTGATTTAACATTGCCAAACTTAGTTCTGATTTGAGTGCGGTTTTTTTTTTTGCATGGTATTTGCTTACACTGCTTTTATCCATATGTTGTTTTTTTCCTATTTATTCGCCTTTACCACCAATCTTTTGAAATAACTATACTTTAGTTTGGCTTTTTCTGGTCACCAGCTGCTGCTATTCAGTAGTTTACAGAGATGGCATTTCCTAGAGATTATGTGTTTTCAATGAGAATGCTCTTGTGCTGATGGATTTCAAATGTGATTTTCTGAAATATTCATTTAATGCTCTGTCATACTGGAAATGCCTTCCAGTTCAATTAGCTGTCCATTTTTAGAAAGCAATAAATGAAATGGTGGGTTAATGGTCAAAACAAACTTGCTGAAGTTTGAATACTTACAATGTTTTGAGTTTGTTATGGTTACAGGACAAATGGCACTTTGTAACCCTCTTCAGTTACTGTCAATTGTCATCTGCAGATAACTAACTTGCTATCAGCTCTTCATTCAACCACAGTCACTTTATCTGGCTGCTGATTTCCACAACACCTTTGGGGACTGATTTACAGGTGTGCTTGTGTCTTGCTATCCAGTGCCCTGTCAAAACTTAGGTAGGATAAATCTATCTTCTGATGAAGATGGTTGGTATGATGTAATGAAGATGTATTGACACATCATTTACATCCATGACAATGTGTACATCACTGCAACTGACTAGGCTGCAATGTGTCTGGATTTAAGACAGAGGTGAATTATTGGCATGTTCAAAGTACTTCTAATCCTATTTTTGGCATTCGTTAACAAAGTACCAACTGCAATTGGCAAATGTGTTGGCAAGTCCATCTCACATGGATATGTATGTCCTAGTTTCAGCCAAGACTGGGTTAATTTTTTACAGTATTTGGGAGGAGAGTATGGCCAGACCCTAGTGTTACTCAGTACCACCCCACATCATTGCCAGGGGTGGGGAAAAGGAACACTTTCTCTTTTCTGAGGAGAAGGGTGTCCTTTTCTGGTCAGGAGAAAAGGAACTGGGGGGAAGAACTGGTTGGTATTTGTCACGGGCTTTATGTGTAAATGGTTTCTTTGTCTTACACCTTTCATTATTAATATTATTGCTGTTATGGTTTGTTTTATTATGTCATTGCTGTTTCCAGCAAATTCTTCTTATGTCAATCTGTGACTATCGCCTTTTGTGCCTCCAATTCTCAATTCCATCCCACCAGAGTGGGAAGAGGGAGGGGAAGGTAGAAGGGAGTGAGAGACAATGTGATGTGGAGTCTTGAGGGAGAGCTGAACTGGGAAGTACCAATCCTAAATCAGGACAATCTATTAGACAGTGTACGAGGAGTCAGTGGATATCCAACAGGTCTCCAATCTGTTCCTCCTCAGCTGTAGCAAGACCACCTCCATGAATCTTCCGTCTAGGAGAAAGAAAACAAATCTCAATTCCATGATCTTCATTTCTGAAAGTCATTTCCTACCAGCAATCACAACTTTCTGTTGCTTTTACTATTGTTTACAGTGCTTTGAACAATCACATTGACTTTGGAGAAGTAAATAAACATGCTCTTTCCTCTGGATGCCCATGTAAGTTTTAGGTCAGCACCTGCATAATGTAAACAGGCAGATGGGTAGGAACAGAGAAAGGAATTTGAGAGGATTTATTTTAAAACAAAATAAAAAAAAAAAAAAGGAAGAGCTTGAACAGTAAAAAAGGCTTGAGTAAGAGAATGTAAACAACAGAACCAATAGAGAAGAGATTAAAAAAACTGCCTGTGAGTGGGCATCAGCTGTTAGAGTTGCATCAGACTGATCTGTTTTATGGGGGGAAAAGATGGCCCATCTGGTGCAGCTGGGTGCTTTGTGAGTGAGCACCACGAAGTACCACAGAATCACAAAATGGGTCAGGTTTGAAGGGATCACAATGCATCTTCTGGTCTAACCTCCCTGCTCAATAGGGTCATTCTAGAGCACATGACATAGTATTGCATACAGATACTTCTCCAGTATCTCCAGTGAGGGAGATTCCACAACCTATGGGCAGCCTGTTCCAGTGTGCAGTCACCTGCACAATAAAGNTCATTTCCTACCAGCAATCACAACTTTCTGTTGCTTTTACTATTGTTTACAGTGCTTTGAACAATCACATTGACTTTGGAGAAGTAAATAAACATGCTCTTTCCTCTGGATGCCCATGTAAGTTTTAGGTCAGCACCTGCATAATGTAAACAGGCAGATGGGTAGGAACAGAGAAAGGAATTTGAGAGGATTTATTTTAAAACATATTAAAAAAAAAAAAAAGGAAGAGCTTGAACAGTAAAAAAGGCTTGAGTAAGAGAATGTAAACAACAGAACCAATAGAGAAGAGATTAAAAAAACTGCCTGTGAGTGGGCATCAGCTGTTAGAGTTGCATCAGACTGATCTGTTTTATGGGGGGAAAAGATGGCCCATCTGGTGCAGCTGGGTGCTTTGTGAGTGAGCACCACGAAGTACCACAGAATCACAAAATGGGTCAGGTTTGAAGGGATCACAATGCATCTTCTGGTCTAACCTCCCTGCTCAATAGGGTCATTCTAGAGCACATGACATAGTATTGCATACAGATACTTCTCCAGTATCTCCAGTGAGGGAGATTCCACAACCTATGGGCAGCCTGTTCCAGTGTGCAGTCACCTGCACAATAAAGAAACTTTTCCTCATGTTCAGATGAAACTTCCTGTGCATCAGTTTCTGCCTTTTGTCCTATTGTTTGGCACCACCGAGAAGTTCCTGGATCCATCCACTTGGCAGCCTCCTTCCAGATACTTACAGACATTGATTAGACCATCTCCCAGACTTCTTGAGGCTAAATAGGCCCATCTCCTCAAGCTTTTCCTTGTAATAGACATGCTCTAGTCCCCTTATTCATTCAAGGTTGTTCTTTTAAAATAACTAGAAATCTCTGGGGTAACCTTATTTGACCTTACTGTGGATTTTCAGTATCTGAAAGGGACCTGCAAGAAATCTGGAGAGGAACTTTTTACAATGCTGTGTAGTGAAAAAACTCTAAAGTCTTTAAACTGGAAGAGGGTAGGTTTAGATTAGATATAAGGACGAAATTTTTTACAATGAGGGTGGTGAAACACTGCTATGGATTACCCAGAGAGGTGGCAGATGCTGCATCCCTGGAAGGATTCAAGATCAGGCTGGACAGGGTTGTGAGCAAACTGATCTATTTGGGGATGTCCCTGGTCATTGCAGGGGGTTGGACTAAATGACCTTTAAATGTCCCTTCTGACACAATGTATTCTGTGATTCTGTAATTCTGTGATTCTGCTGTGTAGTAGAAGGTGTCCCTGCCCATAGCACAGAGGTTGGAACTGGGTGGTCTTTAAGGTCCCTTCCAACCCAAACAGGTGTATGATTCTGATTATCTTTGTACCCCCTGGCTGGACTGGCCCCGGAGCTCCCTGTCTCTCTTTTACTGAGGAGTCCAGAACAGGTCACAGTATTCCAAGTGTGGCCTTACAAGGGCTGAGTATAGGAGCAGGAGCATCTCCCTCGATCTGCTGACTATGCCCTTCTGAATGGAGCCCTGGGTACCACGGGCCTGCAAGGCCATGAGGGCACTGCTGCCTCACAAAGAGCTTGTTGTCCACCAGAACCCCCAGCTCCTTCTCCACAGAGCTGCTTTCCAGCCTGTGCTGGCGCCTGGGGTTGTTCCTCCCCAGGTGCAGGTCCCTGCATTTGCCTCTGCTGAATTTCAGAAGGTCTCTCTCTGCCCATCTCTCCAGCCTGCTGAGGTCCCTCTGAAGGGCTGCATGGCCCTCTGGGGTATCAACCACTCCTGCCACCTTTGTGTTGTCATGTTGTGACATTGCTGAGCAGGCCTCTGCCCCTTCATCCAAGTCACTGATGGGTGAGTTAAACAAGACTGGGCCCTCGGAGGACACCACTAGTGACAGGCCTCCAACAGCCCTGTTGCAGGCAAGCATGCAGTGCATTTCCCACAGGTCAGTGAAGAGGGTTCAAGGCTGCTGGGTCTCAGCTCCACCTGAACCATGGTAGCAAAAGAGGGATTGGAATTCTTCACACCTAATTGACCCCAAATAAGCTGGAGGTTGAAAAAGCAGGATTGATTTACTGTGCAGATTTCAGGTGCAAGGCCTGCTTATTTTGTCATTGATATTGACTACTGCCACTGATCAAATAGATTGGTTTGTCCAGCTATGAGCTCAGAGAGACCTCCAAATAAGTGTTCTGCTGTGGAAAGTATATTTCCAGAAGAGGACTTGATGTGTAACTTCATGAAATCTTAAAGACAGATTTAATGAATGACACTTAGCTTGTCTCACTGCAGTAAAATGAATCCAAGAAGTGGACCTGATCTTAATTTTCTTGCTGAGACTAGCCTGCAGAGCCTGAAATTCAAAGATACAATATCTGCTTTGTTACTCTATGAGCTTGCTGTAAAATATGCTGTAATCTTTGCCAGGGATATGTTGTGCATTCCCTGGAGGTTTTTCAGCACTGAGGAACACTTCAGACTGCTTAACAGTTTGTTCAGGCTTTGCCTTATAAGGCCTTTTAACTCCAGCACAAGCGCATGACAGCCCCTCCAAGTGTCAGGCTGTTGGGAACAGATCACAGCAACAGTTTCTCTGCTCAGAGAGCCACATTTGTCCTGTCTGCCTTGACCTACTGCCCTTCTAGCTCCTGTCCTGACAGGCAGCATAAAAATGGGGGGTTAGGCTAAAGGGTGGGAAGCGCAAAAATTTAACCCTGCCGTCCTTACTGCAAAGACTGAATGACTTTGAATGCATTGAGACACTTTTGTGTTTTACACAGACATTGGTTACAGCTGTGGTGCCCTGGGAAGATTGGTGATCTACCACTTACACACATTCTTCAGTGGTAAGGCATGGGATCTGCTGCTTTTGGGAGACATCTGTTTTGCTGGTGAAGCTGAGAGCCATGAGTTAAAACTTGCTCTCAGTTCATTCCCACTCTGCAACTGCAATGGTAGCAGCAACTCTATATCAGGGCAGCAGAAACATTTCATTTTTTCTATTCTCAGTGTGCCTATGTCTTATTTTAGCAGCTCTGAAACATCAGCAGATTAGGCTAAAATACTGAAATGGAGAATGCTAACCACTGAAAGCCAAATATGCTTTGCTTTGACTTAAAATATCCTCTGGTTGAGTTATAAACCATGGGAAACAGACTCTTGTGGCAATTCAGGAGTACTCTCAGCCTCTCCTGCAGTTCCCATCAGCATTCCCATTGCAGCTTGGCCAGGCTGCACACTGGCAGAAACCTCACTGGCCTTTGCAAGTGTTTGCAGTNGGGGCAACAGAGGGGGCAAAACATCCAAGAACAGACCTTGGACCTCCTCCACCCCAATCTTGTCAGAAGGCTATCCCATTTCCTGCAGGCAAAACCCCACTCCTTAAGCTCTCTCCACATCCAAGAAAGCCTTCCACATTTCAAAAACCTACCAATGGTAGCAACTTCTACTACATAGACTCAATAGTTGTAAATCCAGGTTGTCTGGGGCAAATCANNTACCATTTGAAGGTAATCTGTTCAAAGGCTCTGATATAGAACTGTAACCTGCTTTGAGGGCAAAAAATACCAAGACATCAGTAGCCAATATTTGTCATCACACAGTGCTCTATCTAGAGCCAAAAGATCACAACTTAATTAAGCATTAAAACGGCAATAAACCACAGTATCCACTTATCTTAAGTTGCCCAGAGTTAGACTTTTCAGAAACAGATAAAAGAACTTCCTATGTTTTATGTTGAGCTCTGTATACTGATGGGCACATTCATATAAAAATTTGAGCTGCATCTGCTAATCTCCAAAACAAACTAACTTTTGATAGGCTTTCTAAAAACCCACTTTTTAAGGACTTTTGAACCAATTTTTTCTTACAGTCCTATCTGACGTGGGTACTAATGAAAGGTTTTTCCAGTTTCCTACTTGCAGCAATGCTGCATTTGACTCTCTGGCATTGTAGCAGCTCAAATTGCAGTTCACTCAAGGCAAACAAAACACAAGCTATTACTTACTGTGGAAATTTTAACACAAAAGCAACAGACTAAAATATTAGCACTGCTTCCCCTGAATCATCATTTTAATTTGACAGTGCATACCATATCTTCAATCTTAAGGCAACCTCTGTTTGTTCTGCAATTTTTATATTATTAACTCACTTTTCCCAGTGCACTCTTCATTTCTCTTCAAAGTATCAAGAAAGTTCCTTTTGGCTTGCATCTTTTTTCCTCTCTGCCTCACTCCAAAAGACTGTAAGCTACCCTTTGTTCCTGCAGCAGTGGGTTTTCTGTGCTATTTGAGAAAACTGTGCTCAGATCGATTGCAGGAATGATTCTTACTACAAAATTTCACAGCTGGTACACTTTCATCGTGAGATGAGACAGGCAGCCTGGAATACTAAATCAAAACTCTGATAGCTGGATAACAAGTGTAGTGAAAACAAGAAAACAATGGCTATTAACAAGGAAGCATTTTTTGGGGAGCTGATTTGTGGAACTCCTTGCCATAACACTGCTGGGAGTCAGAACTAACTATCAATCAGTCAGCAGAGGACTTATGTTGAGAATCTTATGTTGATAACAAATGCAATGTGGTTTAAAACCAGTGGACTTTTAAAAGGAAATCAAATCCAGAGTTGCTCATCATGCTGTGATTTTCCCAGGCAAAGCTTTATTATTTTGAAGGTACTAATAAGAAGGATTTCAAGTATTTTTCTTCAACCAAAAATAAAAATATATCACATAAATTGTAAATTTTTATGTATTATGAAATTTAACTAATCATCTTTTAACTAATCACCCTTCCTCAGCAGCCACACAGCAAGCTATCCCAGTACTGCAGAGTTCACATTAAAAGAACAAGAAGATGAGAAGACAAGAAGACAGTAAAAGAAACACCTTCATGGAAGGATGATTTGAAAGTTGTAAGGGCTTGACCAGCAATGACATCTACAGGATGTCTGCTTATTGATCTACTTTACTCAAGAAATTCATTTAACTTGTTTAGGTTAGAGTTTGTTTTGCAAATAGTGTTACTGACTCACAGACATATTTGGGGGAGTGTGGGGAGGGGTGTTGGAAGAGAAATGGTGAAATTCCTAGCCAGATTTGAAATACAACTTTAAATGTCTCTTCTTCCATATGGTCCCTGTTTTCTGAAGAGTGCCATCATACTTAAATGAGACTCTCATGTCAACAAGGAGATGTGTGCATTCAGCATATTTGAACTGTGGTTTAGCATTAAATAATATGTCAAGTAAAAAATCTGTTGAAGATGTTGCTTGAAACAGACATGTCTGGGGCTCTTGTCACCTCATTGCCATTACACAACAGATACAAAATTGACATCTGCTGTGGACATGCTTACGTAGGTTTATACATACCTGAAGTACACTGAAACAGCTATAAAATACCATGTGACTGCCTGGACACTAGAATCAAGAAACATCTTTTACCTTTTGACAACTTGCAACTGGAAGTATTTTATCAGCCTTTTAAAAGTATATTTTTAAAAATATATTTTTCAGTCTTTAAAAAGTCTATTTTTCCACTACAGGAACAGTAAAAATGTGGAGATAATTAATTTGTCTGAATAGATCTCAGGCAGCCACTCTCTCCATAACTTCATTGGGTACCCAAGCGGCAAATGTTCTATTGCCCATAAAATTAGAAGACCAGATAAACTGGCCATCTAAAGAAATCAAGGAAAAGAATATAAAAAAGGGACATGATTTTTCTTTTCTGTGAGCGAAGAATCATGTTCAGTAATATCATGACGAAGAGATGCATTTTTTTCATTAGTTGTAGCTGTTTGTCTCTTTATAGCTTAGTAAGGAAAGCAAAGTTTCTCCACCATCCTTATGAAAGAGTCTCAGACTGTTCTGATGTGAAGAGCAGTCTGTTAGAGAAGCAAGCCATAGCTGAGGGATTTTTTCACTTCACTAATTGATTAAAACCTCCTGGGGGAAATCTGCAAGGTTCTAGTCCTGCACAAGAATAATTCAAGAAAAAATAGTCTTATACTGTTAAATTAACAACCTGACATGCTGCCTTCTTCTCCATTTGTCCAGACAGCCCGGCTACGTGGTTACTATTACTTTAATGTATGGTGAACATGTACATAGAGCACAGAGGTACAATAGGCTCTCTCAGGTTATGTGGTTGTTGTAAACCAGTTCCAGCCTTATAGAAAGCCTTTTTGTTTTCATTCCTGACACACCTCGCAGTAACTAACCTAACTACATGAGAACACTTGAGACCTTTTGAGAGAGGTCTGAATTTATCATGAAGTTGAGGATACCCGCAGCCTTGCTCCACACGTTAGTCTCCAGTACAGGAGAAAGATGAAAAGCCTGTTTAAGTACTAAATTAAGACATAACTGGAAGTTTTCAAAGTTAAGACATTCATCCTCTTCCCAAATACCTTTATTTAAAAGGTTGGGTGACTGCTTCATTTTGAAACAATCATGTCTTGTATTCTCTTCCAGATTTCAAAATTCGAATACATGTGGAGGCTTAAAATGTAGACACATTGACAGGGAAGTTCAAAGCAGTGTAGGGGATTAAGAATCATTTTTCACTAAAATCAGTGGAAGACAATGTCAGTCATTATGGCTGCTTAGTAAATTAGCACTAGATTTCATCCTAGGAACTTCTGACTACTAGGTTTAATGAATACTGTCTCTTCTGAATGCTACTTACCAAACAAGGCCTTTGTATATTAGAGATGCAAAATATAAAGATGATTTACTAATTAGCTGCACACCAGAGATACCAGTTTAATGGTAATGTCATCTTGAGTGAGGCTTGTATGTGGTATGCAATACAATGCATAAGAGTTTTCCAGCTTGTACCTTATAGTGTTAAACCATAAAATAATAGCATTGGAGTGACGCAAATAGGAGGTCAGTGGAACTTGCATCTTCCTCAGGAATTCTGATAAAGATTTTTTCAGCATCTGCTGCCGGTAGTACTAGTCTTGGAAAAGCATTAGAGGGAATACTGCCTCTTGTGATGACCCTGAGCAAGGAACCAGTGAGGATACCTTTTCCCTGAAAGGGACATGACAGCGTGCTTGTGCGCCTGTGACTGTAGCACTGGAAGTGTGACCACAGAAAAGGAACAGCCCTAATGATCCTTGGAAGAAATCACGTTCACATATGCAAAGCAGGAACTTAACATAATACATACCTGTGTTCAAGGCAAAGTCCTGTCACTGTTTTGGCTGCCTCAGGCTGTTAAAAGCTTAATGAATTCCCTAGATAACAAAAGAAGTCGGATGTACTAATTTGGATGTAGTGTAGACTGATCCAGAAATGCCCATCAAACTTTCAGCCTGTGTCCAGAAATTAGCCAGTTATTTTTGTCTCTTCTTTGTGACTCTGCCACTCTCTGAAGCAGAGGCTGAAGGGCCAAGAGATGATTTGTGTGTGGAAAGTTTCCAGTTTTTGTCAGGTTAGAGGACCAGAAATGGGATATTGTCTAAAAATACATAATTTTATTTGGTTTTTGGTTGATTTGCTTTTTGGGGGTGTTTTAGGGCTGGGACCACTGGCTAGCAGGCTCAAAGGCTATATGATGAGTCTCTGGAGGATTTCAGAAAAGTGTACTGTGATGAATAGAACTGACTCTGAATTGACTCACTTTTTCAAAGTACTGTTAAGGCCCCCTATTTGAATGGATGGATTTAACTCCTCTTCATCACAGAGATAAAATCAAATTTCTAGCTCTTATGTTTCTACAATGTGCTGGAATTGAGGTGGACTGGTTTAAATGACCATTGTTAAATTACAGCCTTGACGCAGACAAGCTGTAGGGAACTCTCTGGGCAGCCACTCCCCTGAGGAGGAAGGTAACGATGTCTTAATTTTCCTAGCTATTTAACCTTAGCTGAAAGCATGTTATTAACAACCCTGTAGACTGAAGTGGACTCCTCAAAACTTCTTTGGCATTGTAAATCCAATGCCAATCCTGGAGCCATTCTTTTAGGAGCTTAAGGATAGGAGACAAAACTGAGAATGGTCTAAAGGATCTGGTAACAAAAGGGTGTTTAAAAAGCAGGTGTTAAGTTATCTTCTGCTCCTATGTGGGGGAAAAAAAAAGCAAAGGTCGCACTGCAATCACAGCAGTTGCAAAAAATAAATATTCAGATTCTGGCCCCAGGTACATTCTGGAACACTCATTTATTTTTACCTTTCTACAGCTTTCGTCTTTTGTGCTGCAGACAACTTACTTATTTTCTTTACAGTCTCACTTCTGAAGCAAAATCCAGTGTACTAACCCAAACCTCAGCAGTAAATATTTTTGTGTTTCTTAAGGGAATATCATTTCAGTACATTTCAGCTATGTACTATACGTGGAGAATGATCAGAAGGCACAAGAATAGAAATAAATACTGCTAAAAACAGCTTTCCTGCTGCAGTCTGAGTTGTTTGACAACAAAGGAGACAGAAATGCCAGAACCTACAGGAACCAAGCTTTAGTTTTAAAATCCAAAGTGAAAAAATTTACACTTTCCCCCCTTTTTCTTGGCAGAATGAATAGCCAAGCCAGTTTCAAGGGACTGGAGGGGCAAGAGCCTTTTCTGTATCAGCAGTAAAGTTGTCAGGAACAATGAAACTCAGTGCCACAAAATGTTTCAAATGGGATGGATAACACAAGTCCTTGGGTGCATGCAATTCTCAGCTCATGAACAGCTACAGAAAGACGCACAGCTAAGGGGTGGTGACCTATTTTGGTGGCATCATTTCGCTGATAGAATTGAAATTTAACAAAAATTCCCTTTTTAGTGAAGGGAGTTTCCTATTCACAGACATGTCTCTGTTCTGCACTGTAATGCTGGCAGTGTTACTTGTTCTCATCATTTCTCTGCATCAGGTGGATGTCGAATGTCAAGGGAGGCACTGGGAATAGAGAGTGGAAGGTAAGGACAACTCAAGATTTTCTTTTTGTGTAATTTCAGAGACTAAAGGAATTTGGAAAAAGTTGCCTTACATTTCTCCTCTGCAGGTCATCCAATCCCACTCTGCTCTCCAGGAGCTGAGCTAGTGACAGAATCACAGAACCAACAAGGTTGGAAAAGATGTTTGAGGTCATCAAGTCCAACCTATGACCTAACACCACCCTATCAACTAGACCATGGCACTGAGTGCCACATCCAGTCTTTTCCTGAACACCTCTAGGAAAGTGACTCCATCATCTCCCTGGGCAGCCCATTCCAATGCCCAGTCACTCTTTCTGTGAAGAACTTGTTCCTACTGTCCAGTCTAAACATCCCTTGACACAGCTTAAGAGACTCTGTCCTCTCATCCTGCCGCTGGTTGCCTGGAAGAGGAGACCGACTCCAACCTGGCTGCATCCTCCTTTCAGGGAGGTGTAGAGAGTGATAAGGTCTCCCTTGAGCCTCCTTTCCTTCAGACTAAACACCCCCAATCCCTCAGCTGCACACCACAGGACTTATGTTCCCAGCTCTTCACCAGCCTTGCTGCCCTTCTCTGGACATGCTCCAGCATCTCAACATCCTTCCAAATTGGGGGGCCCAGCCCTGGACACAGAACTCAAGGTACAGCCTCAATGGTGCCGAGCACAGGGGAAGAAGGACTTCCCTGGTCCTGCTGGCCACACTATTGCTGATACAGGCCAGGATGCCATTGGCTTTCATGGCCATGTGAGCACACTGCTGGCTCATGTTCAGCCTGATGCCAGTCAGTGTCCACAGGTCCCTTTCTGCCTGGCCACTGTCCAGCCACTCTGTCCCCATCCTGTTCTGCAGGGGTTGTTGTGGCCAAGGTGCAGGACCCAGCACCTGGTCTTGTTTATCCTCATATCATTGGATATGGCCCTTCTCTCCAGCCTGTCTAGGTCCCTCTGCAGAGACCTCGTACCCTCCAGCAGATCAACACTCCCACCCAACTAGGTGTCATCTGCAAATTTGCTGATGGTGGACTCAATCCCCTCACCCAGATCACCAGGCTGGGCCCAACCCTGATCCTTGGGGAGCACCACTGGTGAGCAGCCACCACCTGGATGCAGCACAATTCATCTCCACTCTCTGGGCCCGGCCATCCAGACAGTTCTTATCCCAGAAAAGATGCACCTGTCCAAGCTGTGGCCTGCCAGCTTTTCCAGGAGAATTCTGTGGGCTTTGCTGAAGTCCAGGCAGACTTATCCACAGCCTTCCCTGCATCCAGGTGGGTCACCTGGTCATAAAAGGAGATCAGGTTGGTCAAGAAGGACCCGGCCCTCCTAAATCCTTGCTGGTTGGGTCTGATCCCCCAGCTGTCCTGTAGGTGCCGTGTGATCCTACTCAAGATGATCCGCTCCATAACCTTGTCAAGCACCGGGGTCAGGCTGACAGGCCTATAGTTTCCCAGATCCTGCAGCTGGGTAAGCAAGCTGCAGTGCAAGCAGCCAGCACTGAAATCCCAAGAGGATCCCCAGTGCTGCTTCTTCCACCTGGGAATCTTCAAATAACCCAGAAACCTGGTGAGGAAAAAAGGGAGAAAAGAGAATTGCATACATTATTTCTTCTTCTTCCCTACTTCAAGGAAAGTCACAGCAAATAGCATCTTCAAGGTTACTTATCTGGAGGCTTTGGCAGGAGATGATCTGTGGCTCACTTCCTTAGTTACTGCCAAGGACATTAGTAGATACCAAGTTTCTGCAAGGTGTTGAATAAACCTCAGGCTAGCAGGAAGCTGTTTTAGCACGGTAGTGGGGCTAAAGAACACCGTGAACAACAGGTCTCAGGAAAACAATTGCTTCCTATCCCTTATTCCAGCCAAATCACCTACAAGCAACTGTTTGTGGACAACAAACATCATTGGGCCAGGAGCTTTCTGGTCTGTGCAGTCTCTCGAGGGCCCCTACACCTGCAGCATCTGGTACTCTGTTCAGAGGAGGTGTCATGAACCTGTCATGACTACAGGGAGACCCTCTAGTCAAAGGACTTCTCAGCGCAACCTTCCCATGGCTGCAGAATTAAACCAAGCAAACACGGGAAAACCTCACAGACTGCGTTTATTAATAAATTATGGCTTACCTATTCATAAGCCTGCTGTCTTGGGAGGGTTTAAAACAAAGCCCGGTGCTCTAGCTTTTTATTTCTTAAACAATTCCATCTCCTGCTGTGCATGCATCAGCTCCATGACTTGATAGCAAGTGGCAAACAGGAAAAAAAAAAAAAAAAAAAAAGAGGGAAGAAATAACTTCAGTCACTTCAAGTCTGATAAAAAAAATTTTTTTGTATAAAGAAAGAATGATCTTGTGTGCTTAGAAAACTGGACTCAGAGGTACAGGTTACTGCCACTGCCCTTTTGTTCAACTTCAGACATATAACTTAGAGTTTCACCATTTGCTTTTTCTTGGTGTGAAATGCTTTAAGGGATAGAGGGGAGATTTCCAAGCCTCTGCTTGTCCTGTTGCACAGTATAGGCTGGTTTTCCCACCAGCCTATATTGCCTGGTGCTGTGCCCATGAAAACCCATGCAAGGGGGAATGGGGAATGAAATAAATCTACTGGTGGTAGCATCTGCTACCCCACAGAAGGGTGAGGGCACATTATTTGGGTGTTCAACTTCTCACTTTGGCCACTGCAAGTCGTGAGTGACAATATATTGGGCACCTTCCTCCACACCGAGCAGGTGTGAAGGGCTTGGACAACAGTCCACTTCATACAGCCGTCACTTACTGAGTTAATGTGTGCAGGCAGGATGAAGACAACTGTCCCAGAGTAATGTCTCACTGGGATGAGAGTCTCTGAGGTGCAACTCACAACTGTGAATTCCAAGAGGCCCAAGCACAACCCCTGGTGTTGTAGCTACTCCATACCTCCAGCAAGCTACCTGAGTACAGGAGAGAGGTTAGGAAGATGCTTTTGCATAATGAGGTAGAGAGCTGCAATTAAAACTGCAGATGGAGTGGTCTCTCCTGGAAGTTTCAGATGGTGCCACTGCCATCTGAACTTTTGAAGGGTACGTAGTGTGAGGCATGATGTTTGAGGAAGTCCAAAAAATGCATATGGGTGTTGAGCTCCTTGAGCTAAAAGCTTAGATGACCTTTTAATTCCTGAGCTATTTTAGTATTGCCAGACTTTGGTAAGGAAGGTAAAGAAAGATTAATCAAACCTCAGAATTTCAACTTAGATGAAAATAATATGGTTCAAACATGCTGTAGGCATGGATACTTGACAATATTGAAGATGCCAGAGCAGTGTTAGTGCAGTACAATGCAACATGTTGGCATGTGGTAATTTTAAGAGCCAGAAGTATCTCTAAGCTCTTAAACAATCTGAAATGCAAATGTGAAGCCTGTTTCCCTCCTTGCTCTGTGTTTTCTTGACAGCCATTGCCAGGATCCAACCAGAAACTTGTCACCTCAAAAATACGTTGATGCATTTGCAGTGGCTGAGTTGCTAATCCTGACCCTCAAGTGTATGCATGTGCCTTCCTTACACAATCTTCAAGACAAACTCTAGTTTCTTAGACTAAGTCAGTCCTACCAATTGCCAGGATGGGAGGCCAAAGGCTTCCTAAGGACAAGATGCCTGGAATCATGCAGAAGGGTTCTTATAGTATGCAGTGGAATGGCAAAAAAACAACCTGGTTGGCTTGACCAGAACCAAACACAGGTGACTTAAACTAGAGCCTTTCCTAATACAGTTCAGCTGCATGGCAAGGATAAGACCCTGATGTTCACCACATAACTAAGCTATCTCATTTAAAGTTTGGGCTACATATAACTCAGAGTACTTTCAGGATCTTCTCCAGCACTGAACAGGGGCTACAGATTGTTTCCTACGCTCTTTTCCAAATAATTTATAATAAAAATTTGTTTTGCATGGAAATGGGAAGCAATTCACACATTATTAGGATTTAGCAGTTTTTGCTCTTTTAAAAATTGCTGTGAAAAGAATAGCTTTTGTACTGACATTTGAAGAAATAAAAGGGACATTTTTTCTTTCTTTCCATTTTTAGCTACTGAACAAAGTATATTAAGCCTGCTCTTACCTACTGTTCTAGAATCTTCTTGCTCCTCCCTAAACACTCCATTCTCTCTTGTTTTACTGGTGTTTTCAAAATTTGGAAATATCACCCTAGTCTCCTGCCCTAAAGTAAGAAAAAAAAGAATAAAAAAGCTTTAGTATTTAACAAAATTTCTTAATTTTTAAATTAAAGTCCCTTACTAACATAGCAAAACATTCTGGAAACAAAAATCTTAACCAATTTGGATGAAAAAAAAAGTTTAAAAACAGACGGAGTAGTTGTTTTGTTTTGTTTTATTTAATATTACCTTCACTAACTAATTACCTATAGGGGCTGTCTGCTGTGGATTCTGTCATGGTGTAGTAAGTCACCTCACAGAGCTCATTTCACCTGGGTGTGCTCTGTGAACTGCCTGGGTAAAGCATTTCAACCTCATTGCATCACAAGCTTCAAGTTATATGAGAAAAAGCTGTATATAGAGAAGCATGTAGAGAAACTAGTGGGTATTACTATTGCAGGACTTCCAGCCTTTCCTCACTGTGAGTCATAGGAAGAAACTGCTCTGCTGCAGTTGCAGATGCAACCTCTATTATTCCTGTAGTCACAAAGAGTCGACAGAGCTGATCCATGTTTCCTCAGCAAACTAAACTGAAGGGGTGCACAGCCCTGCAGCATATTTCATTGGGACCAGGAATGCTGCAGCACTCAATAGAATGCACCCTGCTTATCCCTTTCTGGCAACAAGCACTGCAGTTAATTTGGAGAGAGGATAAACAAGGAGGGGGGGGAATATAGTGTCCATCGGTATAATAAGTGAGATACATCCATTTTGACTGTCTGGAATGCACTTAAATGTAAGCTTAAATGTCTTCCTGAGTGGATGTCATACAGAAGAAAAGAGAGTATGGCCCAAAGTGATGCATATTACACACAGCTTCGGCAACATGTAATGTGACTACATTGTGGAATGAATAGGGCGCCCATTCCAGCTCCAGTAAGCACTGGGGCATAACCCTTGTCTTTGCTGGATATAGCCTGTAGCAGAATTCTTCCCCTGGGCAAGGCTTAACAGTAAAACATGAGAAGCATATTGAAGGGATTTAATTGCATAGCTATCAAGCCTTAGTAGCAGTTGCCCATATATGTTCTCAGAGCACATGTGGGAGTAGAGATGTCTGGATCCTGGGTGATGGGATATTTCAAAGCCAGCTGTAGTAATACAAGTAGCAATGCATGGACCCTTACATGGTAATGGACACAAAAAAAAAGAGATTTTGAAGAAAAACAACAAGGTGAAAGAGACCAAACAGGCTAGAGGGCAGCTGCTATTCAATACATTACTTAAAGCTGGAAGACTGAAAGAATATCCCAGTATCTAGCCCCAATTGTTGCATTTCCCTTAGCTGTGAGCCCTGCAATGCCCACTTACTCATACTGCCTCGCTTGGGATATGGAAATAAAAGCTTGCCTTTTGGCCACAATGGCTACTGGAATTTTATACAAGTTCTGTGAGTTTTTATATGACAAAGGACATCTTTCACAGAGGCAAAGCTAGCCAAGAAGTCACTCTGACATGCTGTCATGAGACAAGGAGACTGTGCACCAGTAAGGAAAATGGGACCAGGAGATGAAAACACTTGACAAAGCAGCTGCCTTGAAAAACAGCCTGCAGCAAGTAGCATGTCCTGGAACCAGAAGTGGGATGGAGGTGGAGGATGTCTGAGAGAGAAGACTGGGATGTAGAAAACTAAAATGCCAGGCTAGATGGCCCTTGAGAGGGCAAGCACACGGGAAACAAGGTGACTTCCAGATTGCTTTTCTTCAAGATAGTGGAGTTTCCCTGTCCTGGCAGCAAGAGCCATCAAAATTACATCAAAATTACGTGCAAAACGCACTTCTGCTCCTCACGGCAGGACAGCCCCCGATGTCACGGTCAGCCCCTCCCAGCTCTGCCTCTGGCGTGGTGGCTGCCCTGTCTCAGAGACTCCCCTCTGCTGGGGCAGCCTCCGTGCAGCAGCACCCCGTGGGACAGCACTGGGAGAGAGTGGGGGGCTTCGCTGCTGTCTGAGAGAAAAGGAAGCAGACAGACCATCATACAAGTAAAAACAAAAGTGTGAGGAGCTTGCAGGCAAAACAGAAGCCAGACTTGAAATCACGGGTACTTTTGTGATACTAGCTCAGTGTCCCCTCACTTCCTCGCCTCCTTCTTCTCTGTTTATAACAGTGGGTTCTTCGCCGAGCCTGTACGCACAGCTTTGTCACTTAAATGTCTGATGTCAATATATGCAATGCATGCAGGGCGTGTGGACACCTTACCCCTCCCTCCCCATCCAGATGCACTTCATCGCTTCTCTTAAGGGCTGCCCTGCAGCAGCAGCCTTTTGTAGCGTGCCATGTTACCACGGCACTTACAAGTGTCTGTGCGGTTCCCCCAGAGTCCGCGCTCTCCCTCCTCCTGGCAGCCCTGTCCTTTCCCTTATCCAAACCTGCTTCAGCTGGGGCTGCAGCCACCGCCTGTCTGCCGCAGCTCCCGCTCCCTGCGCCATGTGCCACCGTCCTTCCCTGTGCGCTGCGCTGCTCGCTAAGGACATACTGTGGCACAGCTGCCTGCCGCCTCTGCTGCAGTCAGGCAGGTTTGTATTACCGTGCACGCTGCTGATGCCGAGCTCCTGTCGTGACCCAGCACCCCATAGGAGGAGCAAATGAGCTGAGACGTCAACGCAAAAAATTATAGCCATGCGAGCTATCCTTCTGCTCAGCTGCTTGGAGAGTGCCTACATGGTTTGTGTGACAGCACCAGCACACAGAAGCAGCACTGAAATGCAGTTAGCAATACAGCTGGGAGACAGGCAGCCAGGCAGGCACTGGTCCAGTCACTAAAATGATCGTACCGTGAGCCAGCCTGCAGTGCCTCCAAAAGTGGCCGACTGCTACACAGGAGCTCGGCTTTCTTTGCAATTACTCCAGTTTCCCCCCGGTGACTGCAGTGTGCGCTCCGTTTTGGTTTGCCTTTTTGTTTCTCCCTCCCACCCACCAGTCTCCCTCTCTCCTCCCGTGTCCTTCTCTCCAGGATGGCGGAAGCAGAGTTGCACAAGGAAAGGCTCCAAGCCATAGCAGTAAGTCAGTTTCCTTTTACTTGCTCTTTTGTCCATAGCCGTGGGTTGTTGGAGGGAAGGGGGGATTCCAGCACAGTGGCTGGGAAGTGCCCGGAGTGCCTGGCTTTTGCGAAGTTGTGTGTGGAATTCCCTGTTCGGGAAATGAGTGGTTAAAATCTGCTTTGCGGGATTTGGCGGAGAAAGAGGGCTCTGAGGAAGAGCTGACACGTGCAGAAAGAAAAATGTGAATGCACAGTGGCATGCTTAAAAGATTGATGATAGAGAAGAAAAGAAGGAATAAATGGGGAGGAGGGGAGATTGCAGGAGAAAATCAGTACTCTGCTGAAAATATATTTTTTCACAGTTGGAGGTTTTGCTTAGCTGATGAAGAAGTCAAGCAAAATGATCTGCTGCAGGATGGCTTTTAGTGCAGAAAATAATGGTGATATTACTAATTTTATGACAATCGAACACAGGCACTGCATTAACAAAATTGTGTAATTGTTTGATCTACTAGTTAAACTGTCACCTCAAGCTCCATAACTGAGTACATGATTTTAGAAAAATTCTCTGCTGAGCTGCATCATGCCAGGGGTAAAATCTAGGCAGGATTGAGCCCCATTTTAGTTATAACTTTTGTTTTCACATTTAGTAGAGTAATTTTGATTGAGCCATGAGCTCCGCTCATGGTGCAGACCTCAGAGGAACATAGGTAGAGACACCTGGTGAAGAAAGGGCCTGGGTATTTAGGATCCACCGTCATCCTGGCATACAGAAACTGCCAGCTCATCTTGTAGCATGTCACAGACGCCGTGTCAAAAGGCCTGTGTTTCCGTGGGCACTGCCAGTCGGACAGCCCCATACAGCCTGCCCTTGTTCAAGTGACACCCAGCTCTTCTTCCCCATGGCTGAGATGTTGATGCAGCTGTGCCAGTCCCAGACGGATGGCACTGTCTGTGCCGGGGACCACACACCTGGAGGTCGAAGGGAAACAGAAGACAGCAGAGCCCGCATGGATTTAAATTCTCTTCCCCAGTTCCCCCAGTGATCAACAGATGGTACATTTTTCTGTAGCTGGCACAGGTTACAGATTTCTTTTGTAGTGTAACAGGAATGGCTGCTGCTGCTTCTGCTGCTGCTGTTGTTTCAATGTATTTTTCTGAAGTCCACTATTCTGATGATAGGTTCATGGAGATTTAGTACAACCAGATTTAAAAGAAATAGATAGGGGATTTCTCTCTCTAAAATATTAATTGTAAAAGAGCAAATGGTATCATTTGATGTGGTGGGAAGGAAGCTATACCCATTTAATTTTCAGGCAGTGGAAAGCAGATGCATATTTTTAAGCTGGTTCTCAGTTTTCTATCAAGACAGGCATTGCCATATCTCAAGTGGAAACACCAGGAATGTTCCCCCAGAGGCAAACTTCACCACTGCCTGTGGTTTGGGACTCCTTTATGGCAAAACTGTACTGCAGAGCTGCTTCGTGCTTTGCTGCAGTGCATAGCTCTGAAACACTTCTGTCTCCATATTTAAAAAAAAAAAAAGAAGCTTTACATTGTTGTTGTTTCTTTTGGCTGCTATATAACAAAACACCAGGCTGCACTCATTTCCACATGATGTCCTGAAACGTTTCACCAAAGTTGATCAAGTGCTCTGGTTCTTAATGCCCTGCATTTCACATCAATGAGGCCATTATGGATTTAATATTATCGTCTGGTAATTATTATCACCTGGTATTGCAGCTTTTACAGCAGGTTTATGCTGGCATAACAGAAGGCCTTGAGAGTCTGGACCTTCACTTTCTATACATATTTCCTTTTTGGTTTCTATTTCTGGTAATAAATGTAACATAGTAAGTATGTTAGCAGTTAATTAGATTGCAAGTATTTTACTTCGGCATCAAAAATATTCAGCCTTATTTTAAGCGTTAATGTGGGTCCATGAACCATCTTGTTTGCTTACCACTCTCTAGAGCAACAGGTTTTCCATATAAGCTTGTTATGTGACTTTTCTCTTATGCTTGGGTTGCTGCAAATGTTTGTCAGAATGCAGAGAAGTTAATTTCTAGCATAAGCTTTGCTCCATCAGAATGAGTGACATGATATGAGTTAGGCATTTCCCTCCTGCCACTGGTTGGCAAAAATAAGGTCAATTCTCAAATGTTGTATGGACTTTCACAGAAGAAGAAAGAAATGGCATTTCAGTTCAGTTTGGTGTTTCATCTGTTTGAACACGCTGCAGTATCCCTCAGAGATGAGCAGAAGCTCACTCCAGCATTCTCCAATCACTCTGGCTGAATGCTAGACTTGGAGAAAGAAATCCACTTACCACTGAGTTCTTTACGTTCTTTACACTGTTCTCTGTATGTTTGCTTCTAAAATCACTGTGGTAAATGAATTTGCTGGGAAACGTGCAGAGTAAATTTTAAGTGTGCATCACTGAATATTTAAAGAAAACAAATCCAAAAATAGAAATATGAACTTTAACACCAGAAAGCTGACTGGTTTTGAAGCATTTGATTTTATACTTTGTTACCTTGACTTATCACAGTTTTAATATATGCTTCTCTGGCACAGAGGCAAGTGTCATGGGAAGAGGAAAAGAAGGAGTCTACTGTTAGGACATTAATCTAAACCTCAGCGAACGTGAGTTAGCCACTTGTTTTGTCTGCAGCAAGTCCTTAGCCTCTCTGTGCATTCATGTTCTATCTGTAAACTGTGAATAATTGAGTTTGTCCTTGTCTTGGGGAGCTGTTAGTGGGGCATGCAAGACTAAGCTGTACTTGGATACCATGGTTTACCATGGCAAGAAATATCTAAATAGGTCTTTAAAAAATAGAATTTGTGATTCTAAAACCAGAGAAGCTTCAATTGTATGTGTTTTAATGTCATTGAAATGCTTAAGCTGTGATTTTTAGATCTTTCTGAAGTGCCTAAAATTCACACACTGAATACGGCAAGACTCAGAGCACTGTGCAAATCTGGTTTGAGAAGTAGGAAGATGTGAGACAACTACTAAAAAGTGGAACCAAGTTTTCTCTGCTTGGGAGGAAGACAAAAACTTTGTGTCCTGGAGAAGGTCTGTGATGACTAGGAGCGATTGGTTTTCTGATCCTTACTTGAGCAGAGGTCAGATTGCATCTTCCAACTTGGATGTCATGTGTCTTACACATACTGGTATATTTTTCTGCCGTGACATACTGCTCTTAACATCTGCCTGAGCCTGAGCCTCAGTCACCATAGCATCCATCTGCTGCTCTACCAGCAGTGCAGCTGAGTGGTGCCCACTCTTAATGCTGTAGGAAGATGCCTTCAAGAGGCACACAGGAGGTTAAAAGAGGAGATCTGAAGCCATCTTCTCTCTGAGCTTGTTTCTGTATAGAGTACTTTAGTGTTTGCATCTGCTTGTTTCCTGAAGGGGATTGGTGGTAAAATTTTGGGTGAAAAAGGAAGCATTTTTGTGGCTTTAAAAAATATGCTGGCTGCAAGTTGCTCAGAAGTTGGGAATGTAAATAGTCCCAGACTCAGTGGCCTGGGGACAGGTGAGCTGACTTAATTTATCTTATTTTGGATAAATAACATGTGTGGCCCCAAAATTCGTTATATGGCCCCTTCTTTATGACTGTAGAGAACCCCACAAGATAGTGATCTAAACATAGACAAGCATTTACAAAACAAAGTATTTTCTGTCACTTATCTAGCAATCACAAAGCTGGGAAGTAGGGTGTTGAGTATCAGTTGGTGCATCTGGGATACAAATGCACATATGATGCACTGAACATGTGTTATCCGTACATCAAATGGATTAAATGTAATCATTGAGGGGCAGCACTGAGGAAAAACTGTCAATTAAAGCAACAACCAACGCAGGAGTTGGAGGAGGTTTCCAGGTTCAAGGAATGTCCAGATTCAAATGGGGAGCTACTATACTGATTACTTAGAAGATAAAAAAACCAGCCATTATGGTCCCTTACTTACAAGTGCCCACCTCAGAGAACCAGTACCTCAATTAAAGTATCACTGACATTCAGTTAGCCACACCAAAGATACCTTCTGTCAAGCAAGACCGTTCTTGCTTTTTCTATGAGATGATACAATTGTTGAGCTGAATCTAACCTTACTTAGATGTCATCAGGGGGTTGACCTACTACGGCAGGACAGTGGTGGTTAAAAATAGCCCCCTCCTATGTCAGTGTGGTCTGCCTTACATGGATTAAGGACTGGCTTTCTGACAGGTCTCAAAAAGTTGCTATTTGTGAGGGAGACTGCTGTTCCTTGAGAGCAAAGGCAGGGGAGAACTTACAGGAAGCAGCCTTTCCAGATTTGAAGGTATTCCCTAGTTGTAATTTGATGTAAATGAAAATTGCTGGTGTGCAGGTAACATTAAGAGTGGTGGAGGAGTTGGATATACTACATCAAGAAAGCAGGTTGGATTATTTGGTAAAGTTGGATTATTTGGTAAATCCATTTAAAGAAGTACTTCACACCTGTGTGCAGCTGGCATTAAGAGAGGCCAGTATGGGTTTGTGCATCCAGATTTAAGGTAGTATGAGGCTAGCACCATCGAAGAGGGCTCTGCAGTCTGAGCAGGGCTGCCTTTCACAAGGAACAAGAGCTAGTGTGAGAGGTAATTCAACAGGGGCAAGGTGGGGGATCCTTGTCCTGCACAGGAGATTAGTTTCACACCAGTTAAACTTATACCAGGTGAGATTTGAGAGTCCTCCGAAACAGGAGCTAGGTGCAGCTTTATGTATAGCACTGCACTGATTTCTCAACAGGTGTTTGAGAATACTAATACAATGAGAATAGTTATAAAGTGGGAGCCCTGGTGGTGTAGTGGTTAAGCATACAGCACAGTAATTGCCGGGGCCCGGGTTCGAATCCCGGTCGGATACTCCCCGGGCAGGCGGAGCTCGTTAGCCCTGCAAGGGGGCAATCTGCCTACGTCCTGAGGAGGACCTCACTGCCACTGTCCAGAATCGCTTTGGCCCGGCAGATTGAACCTCGGGATTAAAGGGTGGGCTCAGATCTGCGCGCCCTGTGTCTCACTTAAAAAATCCAGTGCGCAGGCTGGGAGGTCTGAAAGGAAAAAGAGGCCTTCCCCGGATCTTCGTACGCGAAGGCTGGCCAGCAGAAGTTATAAAGTCTTTTGGAAAGACAGTACTGGTATCGTTTCAGCATCACAGTTGCTAGTAACCTAAGCATTCTGTACTTCTGGGTTGGATGCTCAACAACTGCAGTGAGGATAATGTGGTGTCTATAGATTTCAGAAAATTTATTGACATAAAAGCCAGTATCCCTTCTGCCTCTTCTCACCCTTCCCCCTGCACACCCTCCCCCCTCCCCAATAGCTATTACTCCACAAAATAAAAACCCATGACTAGTACATCATACCCAGGGTCATTTTACTGTAACACCACTCCACAATTTTTTTGAGTCCTTCCAGAGATCATTGTCAAGAAAATTAGAAACTGGTGTTGAGAATCACCTAGAAAGATGTGGTAAATTAATTTAATCAACAGGTACTATTGCTGTGATAGCTCAATACACTAGTTTCCAATGCCTTCATTTAGGAAGTAATGCTTTTGTCCTCAAAGTTAAGCATAGGATCAAAATCCGTCTGAATCCAGTTGTCTTCAGACCTAAAGACTGCTGGGAAAAATAAAAATGCAGCAAGATATGGAAAAAGTAAGCCAGCTGTGACTTTTCTGCTTGGAAAATAGGTAACTGAGAAGAATCTGCAGAAGGCATGACTGTTGTGGAGAAAGAGGATAAGTAAATACTACTTACATGTTTTGTAAGTAGTATTTATTAGTCGGTATCTAAGGAAGGTAACAGTTGTGGACAAAACAAACTCAAAAAAATGTTCTCCCTATAAAGAGTTGTTAAGTTGTAGAGCCCCATTCTCCAGGACATGGTGGATGTTCAAGAGTGCACTTGGGCTTGAGAACAAACCAGGCGCGTTCATGGAAGTGGAATTTATAAAGGACTTCCTCATTAGAAACAAATTTTGTGTAGAGGCTGGCAGAGAAGATTTTTATCTGTTTGCCATGCTCCTGGTTCTGCTTTAGGTGCTGTGAAGCATGGGCTAGATACCCTGATGAAGTGCAGCCATTCTGTGTACTCAAGCACATTCCTGGAGTAACCAAATCTCAAAGTTTTGACACTAGAGAAAGCCCCCTTTGCAATACTTATTTGAATTCAAACTCATTCAATATTGCTACATAATTTAATCCAATTTTCCCATTCCCATTTTTCCCCTCGTTATCTTATTTGTTCTTATCATATTTATCATATCATATTTATCACACCTTACTTATATTTATGGCCCTGATTAATCACAACCATTCCTCTGCCATCTCATTCCTCAGTGGTCCCAACATCCAATTACCTGAAAGAGAAAAATCCTCTTGTAGCTGTAGCTCTCCTCCTTTTACATTCTGAGCTAAAAGGCTTGAGCGCTAGTGAGACCTTATCATAATTCTAGAGCACTCTGGTGAGAAAGACCTGGCAGAGTTGAGCCTGCATCCAGATGCAAATATTTTCAGGGATGGATTCAGCAGGAGTAAACTAGGGGCTAGCACAAACTACATCTAAATTAGATTATTGTGAGCGTGACATGAATCTGTGAGATTCCTGTGAATCTCAGTGCAAGTCAGCCAGAGGAGAGAAATTATGTTTGCCATTGCTGTAAAGGATGAAGAGAGGTTTCCCTGCACACAGATCGACAACACTACCCTGAACTGCAGCAATACCATGAGTCAGCTTCATGGCAGACGTTACACAGAGAAATACATGCAAGCACAGTTTTATCTTGCCTTCACTTTTGGAGCATATAAAGCGCTGGGAGTTCATGCACATTGTACGAAATGTTACAGCCTTTGCCTATTCTAAGCCAAAAGTCAAACAAAAATGCCTAAAGTATCTGGAAATTAAATTTACCTTCTCAAGTTTTATCTGTATTTTTGCTCTAGGAATGTTTAGATGACAGCAAGAGAGGCAGAATTATGAAGACAAAATATTTCTGTCAAAAGTATCAGTGAAAACTAGGTAGAAAACTAGAGAAACCAGAAACCAACTTGCTCTTCAGAAATTTCTAGACAGTTTCCAGACTTACCCAAACTCAACTGTTTAAATTTAGAATTGTTTCCACAGCACATTCCTAGCCCTTAACACATCACCAACATCTCTTGAGCACAGACAAGAAAGCTGAGATACTGGATTTTGTTTTGTGCCTTTTAAATTATATTTTGAAAAAGAACTTGAAAATGGGTTAAAAGGTTTTGTGATTTTTTTTTTTTTGTTGTTTTTGTTGTTTTTAAGCGTCTGGTTAAATAAAATAGTTGTGAAAGATTTTTGAAAAGCTCTAGCTTGGAGTGAAACTTCAAGGGCGGATTTCCCATACTGTGGTATTAGTGGGGTAGCTGTTCATCTGAAGTCAGACTGCGGGATTTACATGCCATGCTTAAAGTAATGGATAGCTGGGTAGCTAATTTGAAGGTGGGATACGCCTGGAAGGGGTGGCACAGTGATACTCAGCCTCTGCTTGAGCAGTCCTGCTCTTTCAGGAATCACTCCTCCTATCTAACTCCCTACCTGCTTTACAGATACTGTTTCATTCTTGCACAGAATGAAGTGTATCCTTCTTGCAAAGCACAGTCACCAGCATGATGGTTCATCTGCCAAGTGTGTTTGGGAAAGCATTGGACTATGCACTTTTAGTAAATTATTAATTATTAGCTTTCCCTCTCTCAAATGGCACATGAGCGTGTGCTGAGCATGTGTGTGCTGAGGCACTGGTTGGACTGAGGATGCCTTTCAGACGCAGGACTTGGAACAAAAAGGATGCTACACCTGCCTCTGTCCCTAATTTCCTAGCGCAGAAAAGCGTTTTCTTTTGCAAATTCTGATCAGAGAAAGCCACGTGGTTGCAAGGGTTAACATCACCCAACAAGTGGGGTGGCAGTGAAATAGGTATGGCCTTTTGGCAGTTGCACATCAGACCTGTGTAGTTCTTGACACACAGATGCTTTTTGTTACTTAGCTGACTTCCAGAGAGGTTAGATGCTGGAGGCGTGTAAAGCTTTCTTCCTCTTCGCCAGTAAAAACAAATGCTCTCTGTGCACAAAAAAATGCCAGCAACCAATGCAGTTTGGAGAGCTCTTTTTGGAAGGAGACAGACCTGCCCTCATCTATGAGTTGCTGCCCCTTCCAGACACACAGAGCTCAGGTTGTTGATTTAGGCAGTGCTCAGACTGTTTTAATTTGAGCTGCCAGCATAATTTGTCAGGATCCACAGACAACAGTCAGCAGGGTGGGGCTCAGCCCCTCTGCAGTTCCTAATAATAGCAATCACTGGCAGTCAGCTGGAGATTTGGGACAGCAGACATGCGTTCAGATATTTCCAAAAAATTACATACCTTGAAAGAAAGCCCTCATTTTACCAGCAGAGGACTAAATAAAATATGCTTTCCAGCTTTTTGGGGCTATGTCATTGTCAGCTCCTCTGCTTCAGCCATGTTCCTTTGCCATGCAGAGTTGCAAGCAGCACTGCAGTAGAGGGAAGTAACCTGGGCAAGTAATGGCTGAGGAGACCCTTTTAAGAGGCTGACTATTGCAGACAGAAATTGGAAGCCAGGTTGCTATGCAATTTATCGCTGGAGGAGGGAGAGCTGAGCAGCCCGTGGCACTGGCTGCAGTCGCACAGCTGCAGTCTCGTTACGGCACAGCAGCAGCAGCAGCCAGCGCAGGGCTGAGACGGCTCGGAGCGAGTGCGAGCGCCTGGACATTAATTAACCAGCTGAGTGCCACTGCGGAATGGCTGGCCTGTCCCAGAGGGAAAGGGTATACAAGCACGAACACACCCCCTCCTTGTTAACCTTTCGTGGAACACCTCTACTCTGCGCCACGTGCCAGGTCCTCGGAAAAGATCCTGCTGACAACTATGGGTTTTTTTAAGGATCCCTCGTCATCCAACTGTTTCCCATTTGGAGCATAAAGCAAGCATTTGGCATCCAAGGTGTCACTAAATTTACGATAACTGCAGCACAGGGGACTGACTGGATTGTCTCGTGTGCTGGCATTGGTACAAAATTGCTATCTTGAATGTGTTGGCCGGTTGTGACAGCTCTGTGCAGATAGTATTTGAGAGTTAATCCCTTATCTCTTTTGACTCCTTAACTACATTGACATAAAAAGCGAGGCTCAGTTGTTAATCATGTATTTGTTCTTTATAAATATAAGCGTATGCAAGCACTTGCTGCATGTTAGAGAAATAGGCTCCAGCAGAAGTCTGATTCAGCATTGAAAGCTGCATCTTTAAGACTGCTCCTTGTGGTAGGAGCTGCAGCACGTAATATCTGCTGCATTAGGAATGTACATAAACTCATCCCAGCACCACCAAGATCTTAGCAAATTGTTCCAGTTAAGGAAGTAGTTCTAACCAGATAGGAAAAAAAATCTATAGTTTAAAAAACAATAAAATAAAGGACAGCCTAAATGTAACACTTTTAAGAACTGTGTCCCCGAATCAGTAAAACACTGAGAAGTACTAGTTCTTTGTGCTAAATTTACAGTTATTATTGCTGAAATTTCAAAATGTACAAGATTTGGACTAAAGTAAGATATAGACTATAGGATATAGACTATATAAGATGTCTGAAACTCATCTGTGAAATAGCCTGTTCACATGTTTCGTGCTTTAGCTTTAGATTATCAGATTGCCAACTTCCTGGTTTCTTGAGGAAAAATAATAGAATTGAAGTGGTTTATGAGTATTCTTTTCCCTATCATGTGTGACTTGCCTATGATGCTGATCCAAGATATTGGTGAGACTGATGTGTCACAGACCTCCTCCTCTGTGAATTTTGTCAGTAATTCACAGTGTTCCAGAGGAGCTGTTCCAGAATCAATAAAGCTTCCAATGTAGGCAACTCTTTATATTTTTTTTTCTCGGCTTTTAATATAATGTAGTAATTCATAATTCTGAAGACAAGGGGTGTTCTAAAGATTATTCCACTTCTGAACAGAGCAGATGGAAAATCCTGCTGAACTGGAGAAAGCTAGTAGGAGTTGACTTTTACAGCTCTGCTGGAAATCTCAGAGAACTTCAGGGTGAATTCCCCTCTGGATTTGGTCCCTGTATCTCAGGACTACACTGTCTGCAAACTCACTGCCCATGAAAGCAGCCCTGAAACACAGAGCTTATGAAAAAAAACCACTGGTATTTTGGTGGTCCAAGTATCTACAGCTACAATTTCTGCTATATTTTGGTCTGTGATATTTTACAGCAAGCCTCCATCCTGACTTAAACATATAAGAAAACAAAAATAGTTTTTGGTGTCTGTTAGTTTCAAGACACATGCTCATTGATAAAATAAATCCAATTTACATTGAAGTGGATAACATTAACCATGTGACTGTGAGCAAGTCATATGCAACTGGTGGAAAGATGGTGAAATGGTTATATACTGTTACTATCTGTATGTATGGGAGAGTGGTTTGACCAAGCTCATCCGTGTGCCTCTGAAGTGAAAAAGAAAGTTCAAAATTATACTGGCATATTACTAGCCTTTTTTATGTGGTGTCTTCAAAACAAGGATTCTTAGCACCTGCTGCTTAACAACTGCTGGATAGCAGTTCTGAAGAAAAAGTGACAGCAGATAATGCTGTGAACAGTACTCAGCAGTCTCATCTATCATGGAAAAGGCATTGTGTGTATAGATATGTGTATATACATACAAACACACACATAAAATGTTGGTATAGATATTCTGGAATGCTGTTTGTTAGGCACATAGCATGGTGTTTTGGTCAGACCCATGCTGAATGTTAGTGTCCAAGAAATCCATGGGCAGAATGGAGAAGAGTCCAAGAAAGTCAGGAGTGATCAGAAGTGGAAGAAAATTACTGCCAAGGCAAGACAGAATTGTCTGGCGTGGTGAAGAAAATACCAAGGTTTAGGTGATCTTGTTTAAGGGTAGGAAAACATTCTGTATTCCTTTGAGGGTGGATCACCAGTATTTTTGCTTATTCTCAGATGTTTCTGTCAACCAGTGATAACTAGTCTGCATATAAAGGGTTCTTCTGCAGCCAGGCAGTTTCCTTGCAATTCCCCGAGATTTGACAGCTGACATATGGATGCTTGCAGATCCAGAAGAGCAATGTAACCCAACTTCAGTGGCAGAAATCTGAAGCTGGGTTGGTTTACTTTGCATTTGAATAGGTTAAGTGTGAGTAGTCAAGCACTGGAATTCAGATGTATTGGGTAACCTGCTCATGTTGGAGCACATAAGATTACCTTTCTTCCTGTAGGAAGACCACCTATTCTCTTCTGCAGTAGAACCCTATTTAGCGTCCAATCAAGTTTATAGGAATTCTGCTGCTAGTTTGAGTGGTGAGCAGGAACAGACCCATAGGATCCCCATAAGTATTTACAGCATTTCTAACTCTATCATCACAAAAAATGCCAGATCTGTGCCAATTCAGATGTGTAAATCAGAGTTTCCAGGCGGAAGTATAAGGATGAAGAGAATAGAGAATGTGAGATTCACTGTTTGTCGAAACTTGAGAGTTGCATGCTTTGCCATTTGTCAAATGCTCATATCAGCAGTACAGAGGCATAGGTAGAAAGTGCCTAAACTCACCTATCGAAAGTTCAGCTTTTTATGTAAAAAAAATTTACTGGATTTTAAACTCCCTGTGTTCTTGTTCACCCACAGGAGAAAGCCAGTTTTGACAGCTTGGTTCTTGTAATACCTACTGCTCTTGACTTCTTCCCTTTTGTGTTACCAAGAGTGCAGCTATACCTTTGCTGGAATGAACTTCCCATGCTTTAACTGTGCTTTGCAAGGAGCTGCTTTTTCACTACGATCTTTTTCAACAGAAGTTTTTCCTCTTGGTAGATATGTTACAAATGGGAGCAGGGGACAGGGGGGATTGGAATAAAGAAAAAAAATTGTAGTAATGATAGTACGGTCTATTTTTTCTGTTCAGGCAGGGGGGGACCAAAAATTTTAAAAGAGGAGATATTTTCAGTTTCAATGAAACCATGTTAGTGGTTTCTTTGTTAATACTGGAAGGTGTGAAAGTGTGAAGGCTCAGAAAGATGAAATTACTGTAAGGTTCTAGCCTAAAATCAGAGGGGATGAGAACCCTACCCTTCAGCTTGTGCGAACAGAATTAAAGCATCAATACTGTGATTGAATTTTGTCATTTTCCTTTTTATCCAAAACAAACTGGCTTTGAGTTGCCTTTGCAAAACAATGCAAAACTTGGCACTGAAAGTTTGGAGCCAGTCCATAGGGCCTGTTTGGGGGCTGGAAGACAAATACTGCAAAATCTGTAGGGCAAATAAATTGTCAAAGGCCTCTAGAAGGCTCAACTTCAGGCAAATTTCTTTGTGGCTACATCTTGACCTGTATGTGCAGAAAGTCTTTTAGCATGCATTAAGGTAAAGCAAAATGTTCTCAGATAACATCTGTACAGGTTTATCTTTCTCTATTCCTATGTTTTAAGACAGTTCACATAATATTTAAGAAACTGATCAGAGAGAGCCTTCACTGCTGACGTGCTGTTAATATTGCACTCCATTTAAAACTGTTTTTTCCTTTTTTAGCAGAATCTTTTATCTTAATAAAGCCCCACTTAAACCATGAACAATAAGAAACTGGTTTGCTTGTGGATATATTGCTGAAGCATTACATGTTTCCAGGTGCAATCTAGAATTGCAGATATTGGGTACTTAATAAAGGCAGCAAAGCTGATGACAGCCTCTTACTGTGTTGTAGCAGAAATTGCCTCCTGAGTTTTACAGTGTTACAACTATTGCACTGGTGTGTGACATAAAAATCCCTCTCCTTCTTTGCAGACCAGTTCTTCTCCCTTTAACAAACAAACTAAACAAAAGAGTCTTCTGCTTATCTGAGAAACAGCAACAGTGGGTTTGGCTGGTCCAAGAATTGAGCTTTTTTCTACTGCGGAGTGCATCCCTTTCCAAAAGTCACTGTGTAAATGGCATTCAGTTTTCCAATTGTATTGTCTTTCAGAAGTTAATATAGAGTATCTCCTCTATAAAATGTTGGAAATATTTTCCTTGGCTAAAAGACATTAAAAGAATAAGTATGATAATTTAGAGCATATTTAAGTCAAATGCTGAAGTACATACATTTGTACAAAGATGCACATCGGGCTTTTAGGTCTGCTAGGTATCCAAAACATGTCCTCATTGTAACAAATCAGATTACTGGAAGGGATGTACAACATCTATCAAAGGTAATGGAAACAAGCTGCTAACTTGCTCCAAGATCAGCAGCTGAGGGAAGCAGAGAGCAGTTAGGGTGAACACAGCTGCCTCTGCACTGTACTGTGGTGTATGGCATCCATTAGCTCTCCATCTGACTCAAAAATACATGCCAAAGAGCCTTACTCAGTAAACTCAGCATGAAGTCTAAACTTTTGTTTCAGAAGGGAGGCAATACAGTTCATTATTCTCCTTAGTGTCCTTATTCAGGCATCTTTTTCCAGCCAACCACCATCACAAACTTGAATTGTTACTCTATATTTTTTTTTCTGTTGTTCAGACAAGGTCTAGCTATTTATCCATTTTTTCCCTGACATATGAGGAAGAGCAATATTGTCAAAAGTATCTAGTATCTCTTGACACTCAGCCTGCGACTTTTCAAAGCCTGTGTTTTCCAGAAGGTAGGTTTTCAGGAAGGTGCAATGCTTCACATATCCAGAATACCTCTTGTTGTGATCTGAAAGACATTGTGAAATTTCAGTGCATCTGACTTTTGCATCTACTAGAAATCCAGAGCAAATCATGGTGACAGTTTCTCAAGTGGCAAATTTAACAACAGCACACAGTTTTTGATGGGAAAATCTTGCACCTACTTACCCTTTTAACATTGCTTGCATCCTTGGTCTTCATGCTTTTAAATCCATTTTTAGTTGTTTCAGTTTCTCCTTTAAAACACAGATAAAAGGAAGGAGAGAAATGAAACCTACTCAGTAGTAAGGAATACAAGGCATGCCATTGAAGGCAAACAGCATTGGTCGTGCAAAAAAAAACCTCATCAAAACCCCCTTTCTAATAGTTTTGGTTTGTCACCAGGTTACAGGTTTTTTCATGCCACCTGAACTTGTGGCCTCATTCTTCCCTACAAAATGTGGATTGTGATACTTTTGGTGGCACAGAAGCAGTGAGAAATCCATCTACATCAAGTCTAAATGGTGCTTTGAAGATGGAACTTCAGGCACAAGTGCTTCCCAGAGCTTTATTATTCTGTCTCCAGCAGCTGATGGAGCTTGATGCTACAAAGGAGGCAAAGAAAACCCCATTAAACACCTCCTGAATAGTCTCAGAGTAGTTTTTTTTCCTGTTTTGGCAATGGAGAAGATGAATCTCTATTGTTCATTACTGGCATTAGAGCAGTGCCAGCTGAGGTCTACACCCTGTTGTGCCTCCTAAACAGTGAACGTGTGCCCAGTGTCAACTTCCAACAGAGCACAGAGCTGGGAAGATGAGAAATGAGCACAAAAAGTGAAATTATTTACCCAAGACATTCAGGAAGCTGAACCCTCTTTTTACTCGTCCGGTGTCAGGCTCCACAGGGTAGGGTCTTGTCCTACCTCTCTTCTCTGAAGGATGCCCTGATCCTTCAATGCCCAAGATTTCCACCACCTCCATAGGCCATGCCAGCAAGGCCTTCAGCAGAGCTTCTTCTGTAGAGCTTTCATACATTTTGGCTAGCTGGCATTAACAGACTGAGTCTTCCTACATGTGCTGCAGTGCTGCTCCTCAGCTGTGTCGTGTAAATTCTGTGACTACAGCATGAATTATCAATTAACCCATCAGTTTTCTTCGTTACTGCTGTTGTGCATGTCTGCAGCCATACCAATAACACTTTCAGAGATCCATCAAAGGTGTCTGAGGAACAGAATTTGCATTAAACATCTGCCTGGTGACTCCACTGCAGAGACACCTGGTGCCAGAAGAAACCTCAAAAAAATGGACAATCTAGCCTGCTGATGTGCCTTTTCTCCCTCTTGTTCACATTCATGATCAGTATAATTATTTGCCTAGTCTAATTTGGTGGGCATAACATACTTTCCAATAAGGGATGGAGTTGAGAAGCTGATAAGTACTCACATTAAATATGTATTACAGTATTGGCCATGACCTGCACATGTGTTGGAGCAGTCCCAATAGAGCTGGGGAGAGGATGGATTGAGAGCAGTCTCTGGGAGAAGGATCAGAGGCTGGACATGATCTGTCAATGTGCACTCAGAGCCCAGAAAGCCAAACGTGTCCAAAGCAGAGAGGCCAGCAGGGTGAGGGAGGGGATTCTGCCCCTCTGCTCCTCTCTGGTGAGACCCATCTGGAGTGTTGTGTCCAGCCCTAGGGCCCCCAGCATAGGAAGGACATGAAATTGTTGGATCGAGCCCAGGGGAGGCCATGAAGAGGATTTGGAGACTAAAGCACCTCTCCCATGAAGACAGGTTGAGAGAACTGAGGGTGTTCAGCCTGGAGAAGAGAAGGATCCAGGGAGACTTTATAGCACTTTCCAGTACCTAAAGGGGGAAGACAGCTGGGGATAAAGTTTTTACCAAGGCATGTAGTAATAGGACAAGAAGTATGACTTTAAAATTAAAAAGGGTGGGGTTAGATTAGATATAAGTAATAAATTCTTTACTATGAGGGTGGCAACACACCCCCACAGGTTGCCCTGAGAAGTAGTGGATGCGCCATTCCTGAAGTGCTCAGGGTCAAGTTGGATGGCGCTTTGAGGAATCTGTTCTAGTGAAAGGTGCCCTTGCAGTTGGCAGAGGAGCTGGAGCTAGATCATCTGTAAGGTTCCTTCCAACCCAAACAATTTATGTGTTTCTCTGAATATCATGTTTCTTAATTTCTAGGGAGGCAAAGAAAGAACAGCCCCTTACAGTGTAGCACGACCTAAGAAACTTGCATTTCCACCTCTGCAGCAACAGCATCGATGGATATAGCTTGATTTCTCTCCCTTTCTATTTTAGTTCACAGACACATTCAAGGGTACTGCCCCACTGCAAGTAATAACCCTCAGAAAGAAAAAAAAAAACATTAAGGCTGTGAGTACAGAACAACTTTACGAAACAAGAAGCATAGGCAGAAATATTTTCAGCTGTATAGAACTGTTCCGTCCAAGTCATTACAAATGACATAACTTCGGTGTATGTTTTCAAAAATCTTAGCAGTGGAATGGATCATTTTTGCCTCTGACTTTCAAGCTGTGATCTTGGACAGGTGGTAGGAAATTTTGAGGGTTTTAAGGCTGTTAAGATTCAGAGAGGAAAACCAAAAAGGTGAAAGTGTTGGTGCTAGTTTCCTAGCAATCCTCATGGCAGGAAGACAGCGTTTTCAAGTACCAGCAGTTATCAGGACTGTCAGCCAGCTAGCTGCTCAACAAGGATGCACTCTCACGATGAGCAGGGGTAAAAGAATCATATTTTATTAGTATGTACATCTTCTCTGAATGCCAATTGTTCGGCACAAAACAGCAGGAAAGATCATTATGGCAGACTTTGACTTGGGTAAAGTTGCATCAGACAAGAAGATTCTTTTTCTATATCTCTTTCTGTTACAGAGAATTTCTTATAAATAGAAGAGGGAAGTATTCCTGCCACTCCCACTGAATACTCCTTGTGTTAATAGTTTGTCTAGGAAAATATTTCTAAACCTTCTCCCTTTTCAATGAATTCATACAGATTTAGTCTTTGTCCTCTATTTGATATATCATTCTTAAGCACCAGAGATTTAACTGTTTGCAGATGGGACTGAACGTGTGTTTGTTTCATTGTCAGACTGACTTCATCAGATTTTTTTCTGCTTTTCTTTTTTACTTCTGACATTGTCATGTCTTTGAATAGCTGTAGCAGTCCTGTGGTGTGCGCTAGCATGGCAGCTGGCAGTAGTGGAGACAAGTAAAGTCATCTTTTGCAAGTATTGCTTGATGGTTCAAGCCTATCAAGCTTCGATGGCAGTATTGGATGGCAGTATTTGGATGGCAGTCAGGACCCAGCTTGATGCAGCACAAAGAAACCACCCAGAAGATACCTTATGATGGAAAAATCCATTGTTTAGGACCATTCTTTAAGGATTTTTTCCTTCCCTTTGATAAGAAAATTGAAGAGCTTGTACAGCTCCAGTTTCATCCTCTATATGGGTGTGCTTTCCCATATTCAGTATCTTTACTGTTTGTCATGGTTTTTTCATTCCCCCATGGTCAACCTGGGTTGAAGTTTTTCTGCAGAATGCAAACTCTTGACCGGATTTGCAGAAGAATTCAGCAACCAGCATAAAATGCGAAAGGGTTTCAATTTAAGGTGCACCCTTGAAAACAGAGACTCTCTTGTGCCCCCACTCCCTTACATTTCTGTATGGGATGGGTTATATTTTCACAATATATCTCTAAATGTAGTGAACATGTCTACATAAACTCCTAGTGGGTGGATCCCATCTGTTTCCACACTATAAGAAAATGTTTTAGAAACCTAAAGGAAAAGAAAGTTATAAATGTACCCATCCTTACTCCCTATCCCAGCTTCTCATTTTTTTGTCCTCTTTGATGTCTGTCTGTGTAAATGCCAAGACTGAAATTCAGCTCTTTTCCAAAATTTTTCTTTAACTCAAAACTTAACTTTCTTGTTTCTCTTACCAGAGTTTGAAACTGTCTCTCAGTTTTCCTGTGGCAGAGGGTAAATAAGATACTTTGGTCTTGTACTTTACTTGCCATTGAACTTTTTACCCCCTATAATTCAGTTTCTTCAATCTACTCTGTTTCTGAAGAAGCAACTATAAGAACCATCCATAGCAATTACCAGATAAATCTTTCTTATATCACACTTTAGAGGAAATTATTCCAGAGGGAAATTCTTTGCAAGCTTTCTATTATAAGTACTGCTTAAAGTTATAGGAAAAAGAGAGGGGAGGGAAAGCTCTGTCAGTTGTCTCCGCCTTTAGATTGTAAACTGCTGAGGAGGACTTGTAAAAATGCTATGGACATTTGAAAAAGAAAATCTGAGCAAGAGTTAAGATTTAATTTGCATTCAGTCACTTCCTTGGCAACTCTCTTGCTTTAAACTTATCATCCTTGTTTCCTGATGACAATGTGTTATTGACATCAGCTTAAGCTGATGGCAAAGATATTACCAGTTTAGAAAATAAAGTGTCATCTCATGGAAATGATCTGCCTTTGACACTGGGATGCACACCAAAGTGCCCAGCTGGAGCTGTGGAGTCATGATGTTACCACTGCTTGGCAGAAAAAAAGGATCACAGTGCAGTAAAAGAGAGATGTTCATTCTTACCGGTTTGCATGGAAGAATATGATTATATGTTGATTCCATAATGAAGTGGAGACATGGCTTGTAAAATACAGATAATAAAAAACTGCAATATTTAAATACCTGGTTAATTGTTTTCCACAGTTCAATCATACTTCCACGTTTTCTGTGCATTCATAAGGACTCCTAAATTCCTTTTAAAATATGAAAGCTAAGATTGCCATGTAGTCATATAACTGTACCGCTAAGGTTTTAAGAAAAATAGGAAGTATTGTGAAACTTGTTACAAAATCGCAAGAGTTGGCAAAACAGTGCTAGCCATAATGTTTTTGGTATTCCTCCTGTGCATAGGCCACAGTGACATTTAAGACTTTTACTAGCAGAACTTCAGAGGATGTGATCTGCTTTTAGCAAGAAGTTTAGCTAAGTATCAGACACTTACCCTGTGAGACCTAAAGTAAGAGCAAATGCAAAGTTAAGATGGAGAGCCTGCAGCCACAATTAACTGAAGACTGCTTTCATAGCAACCACACCTTAAAAAATTACTTTTGCCAGATAAAATACAATTGAATTGCAGCAATTATAGAAGTTATATATGAGTAAAGATTTCTGTATGTTTTCGCGTGAAAATCTGATATAAAGTTGATATAAATTAATCCGAAGTTTTGTCTCCTCTTCTGGGGCTTCTTGGTATTACTGTAGTGCAGATGGAAGTACCTATTACTCATAAGCTTCAGTGTTGCTTTAGAGTAATTCAGAATTTCCAGATGCAAAATAAAAAATTTGTTTCTCTTGCACATCAGCTAAATGTTGACAATAAGTTTGACACTAAAAATTAGCAGTGCCCTGCTAAGCTAATACATCTGCACTTTGCTCCCTTCTCCGATTTATCATCTCATATCAGGCTAAATGCACTTCTCTCTTTCAAAGTATTTATTTAGCATAACAAGGTAAGATCTTGCTCGCACTATGTCTTGGAAAATAGCTGTTGTGATGCCACATTGCATGTGACACTCTCTACAGGGCTCTGCAGGAGCATACAAGTTGTATGGAAGAACTGGAGAAATTATAACTGCTTACAAAAAATCAGATAGCTTTGTATATCCACAGAGCTAACCCAGACTAGTGGCTGCTTTTCACATGTGATGCAGGAAGAATTTACTCTTTCCTAGTCCAGCGCGCATGATTGTTCCCCATGAGGAGCCACCTCAGCTCCTTTCTTGTTAAAGTGTGATTTGAATATTGAGATAACTGGCATGGGAAGGTTTTCCAAGTTTGCATCTGTGACAATACCATGTGACATCTGCTTATTCAGGAAGGGAGATGAAGGTAGTAGGAATAAGCATTGCGTTTTCAAATGTCCCATAGAAAAATCACATCTTTCTGAAACCAGAACAAATTTGGTCTAAATGCTCTTTGGGCTTGCAAGCCTTGTTTCATTGCATTTAAGGGGCCTCTAGGAAAGTACAACATGCTGTCTGTAAGAAATTTTGGGTAACTGGGCAGTTTTGTTTTCTGGTTTTGAGAGTCTTCTAAGCATTGCTCTAAGGCAGAATGGCGAAACAGAAAGACTGAGACAACTTCCAACCATGCAGTGTTTCAAAGCTGTCCTGTAGAGTGTGGTACCATCCACAATCTGCGGGATTTGACAGTAACAGGGCACAGAGACAGGCAGAAATTGTGGTATATTGATTTATCCAAGATAAACAGGAGGGAGATAGTATGGCAGACGTGCTCAGGTATGAATTTTACCTGAAGTATCAATGGTCAAAGAGGCTAAGACTCTTTTCTTGGGCAACATCACTCAAGTCAAAGAGGGCGGTGTTAGGGAGGTGTTACCTAACACTTCAAGTGAGTATTACTATCCTCAGTGTTCCCTTCCCTGCCAGACCTGGGTAGCACTAGGTCAGTGACATCAAGATCATAGGCACAACATGTTGGAAGGTGAGCTTCACAACATGGCTTCACCACTGGGCAGTAAGACCAACTCACCTTTGTATGCATTCATATCCAGCCTCACAAAGGTCTCATGGCTCTCTGTTTCTACTGAAAATGGTGGGCACCAGCACTTAAGTTTCTGTGTGGAATGTAAAGCCATGCTGCTTAAAAGCTGGACCATTCTTAAGAACTATCTGTCACACAGAATTAAGGTGACTGACTGCTTACCTACCCTGAGAATGCTCAAAGAAAAGCCTAGAAATCTTCCAAGAGCACTTCCTTTGACTGACTACTAGTACAGAGCCAAGGTGGGCTACTCCTGCAGTAAAAACCACTCTTTGTGCTGAGTGTGAGAGGTTGACCACTGCAAAGTGACTCTTGGCTGAGGATTCCTGCCATCAGCAACCTCTTCTAGACCCCTGTTAACAAATAACAGTGGTTTTTATAATCCCCATCCTAGCACTCCTGCAAGCACTGAAGAGTTTTGCCTAAGTATCTGTGTCAGTCACAGAGGTCTTGGAAAGCCTGAGGAACCATCACAATGGCAAGCAGTCATGGCACAAAAGGATGCAACATGCAGTTCAGCAAATTTGACTGTTCAGGGTTGTTTCTTCTTGTGTTGAACCAGTTAAGTTACTGTCATTCACAGCTGGCTGACTGTGTTTTAGAAGCCACCATAAGAAAATATTAGCAATGCACAAACAGCCAAGTGATCTGTCAGAAAGCAAGGAAAGGAGATGTTTCAGTAGAGAAGAATGTATAGCAAACAAAATTTTCTAATTGGCTGGGGTAAGAAAATCAGTGCTTTCTGAGAATCTGTGGAAAAGTGAACAAATTATTTTTTGCAGCTCCTTTTATTATTCTGTGCAGCTGCAGGAAAGGGCTGTGTAATTTACATGCATTCTTGAACTAAAATGTGTGGTCTGGTAACTAGACATGGTAAGAGGGCAAGAATTCCTCCCACTCCACAGGATTTCAAAAACTCTGAAGTGTCCTTTCAAAAAGGAAGAAGAAACACTTCATCCAAAAAGTAAAAGTTCATCATTCTTTTTAATCTGATGAAATATTTTACCCTTAAAAATAATTTCTTTATTTCTCATTAATATTTGAGTAGACAGTGTTGATTAGATGTGAAACACAAACATACTTTATGGAGTAGCTTAAAGATTAAAATGTTAATTTTTAATTCCTACAGCGGCCCCCACTTGAGTCATACTGTGTGTTCATTAATAGCTTGTCGTTGCCAGCCTATCTTATAAAATGGACACATAAGCAATTGCCTACTGTGCAAGAACCGTATGATGAAATGGAGAATTGGATTTGTGGGCTGCATGTCACCCACAGGCCATTTTGTTTTGCAGGTCTGCTGTAGCAGGTGTCCCCTAAGGGGGACACAGACTCTAAAACAAACTTTAAAAGTAGTTACATATAACTATCTCATAGCTCAATGAGATCCATCAGGTCTGGTGAAGATGTCACTCATCATGACTCCGGCCAGCCATAAGGAGTGATGGGTCAGAATGCCAAAGAAACCCCATGATGAAAAATGTTTTGTATGCCAGTGACTTTGTAGGTCCAAAGCTGTTACTTTCCAATGCAATTTTGCTTTCCTGGTAGACAGGCACTAGGAATTGCTAAAAGACCATGGCAGGCAGGCTAGAGAATCCAACCTTCTATGAATCCCGGACTCATAATGAAGATAAAATTTGCTTAATTTTTAATAGGATCAGACTGGAATTCTAATAGAGGAAAGCTCAATTATTTTAAGTCTGCAGTATTCATTAAGAAATAGCAGACTTGCCGTTTTATGGCACCTGAGGAATTGATGTATGAAAATGTATTTAGAGGATCTCATGTGCATTTTGGCTAGCCAGAAGCTGTGCTGTGTATGCCTCAAGCCCATCTGCTGCTGGAGCTGCTGGGGTGGTGATCTCCCGCTTGTTTCAGAAGGCTTCTGCAAGACACTAGGAGCAGGCACCTGTTGGCTGGACAGCTGCTATTTTCTCTTATTCACTTTGGTTGGTTGAATACACTGTGCAAACACTCAAAAGAGACTGTGAGAAGAGGGAAAAAGCAAGCCCCTTTTGTACACTGGAAAGCCATGCTTTGAACAGTGGTACATATCTGTGCTGTAAGGAGACTCCAGTATTGCTTAGTTACTGATTGAAGATCATATTCTCTGTACTCATAGTGCACTGTGGAAGAGTTTTGGTTTTTTTTTTTCAAATAGCAATTAGAAAAACTTAATGCATGTTAAGATCTTTGTAGCTGAACCGAAGTGGAGAAAATTCCTGCACAAGTGGTAGGTCCATCACACCCACAAATAGATGCTAGGATTGGATTAGAATCAGCAATTTCAAGAACACCTCATGTACTGCTTTTATATCGTGTTACACAAATGCAACCAAAGTGTGGAGGAGTAGAGACATCTAGTCAGGTGCTCCAGACCCAGCTGCAGCACTGAGGAGGTGACAACAGCCGCGTTCTGGACAATGTTTTGCTAGAGCCTCCACAGTTAGTGGAATGAAAAACCCATCTCCTCCATTTAAACCTATGTGGCTGACTTTGCCACATAGGTTTAAATGGAGACGCCTCAGAGAGACATACAGAGAGCAGTGTAGTCTCTGCAAAGAAGGAAGTTTCAAGCAGCTGGAGAGCAGTAATTGCTGCAACAGTGTAGTCCTTTGGAAAGCAAGTAAGTGCCTGTGCTTACATTCACATAGGTCCTAAGTGATCATTGCTTTGGAAGGTGAGAACTAAGGTTCCAGGCAAAATGTATCTGGAATGTTCTGTATTTACTGTGTAAATTTTTATAAAATCTTCTGACAAATTTTACTTTCAAAAATTAAACTCTTTGATAGATAACATTTGTTCCTATAGAACAAATAGAAAAGAGGAAAGAGAGATTACATACTTGATGAAAACTATAAGATGACTATATGTAGGAAAGAAGTTTGTTTTTTTTTTCTTTTCTGTGGGCATGCTATAAATTATCTGGGTTCAGATAATGGAGTTCAAATTATTGCTAAAGGATTTGTGGGTCCACCATTCCTTTTCATGACTGCTTTTACCCAACATAAGTTGGACTCTCCCAAATAAAAAACACATAGCAAGAGAATAGGAGGTGGACAGATTAAAGTGTTAGTTTGATTGGAAACATCTGGAAAACAGAAGTTAATGTTCTACAGACTTTTCTTTTGATCGATTGTTGGAAATTATTTGCAAAGATAAACCAGCACAGGAAGCTTGATAGCAAAGATGAAAAAAATACTGTCTTTGCAGTAGCTGCACTCATTTGTTGTCGTTTTTAAGATCTGGGACTTAGGCTGAATAGCAAAAAGAGCTTTGCAGTTATCATTATGTATAGGGAAATGTGTTTCATGCACAAATAGCTGTTGGAGAGCTTCTTTGCATGATATCCATGGGAAAAGTGTTGGTCAGTCTACAGTCTATTACAAGCCTTTCTGATTCTACATGGCTGTTCCTCATCACAGAATCACAGAATGAATAAGAATGGAAGTGACCACTGGAGGTCATCTAGGCCAACCTCCCTGCTCAAGAAGGCTCCACTTGAGCACATTGCCCTGGATTGCATCCAGGGCACTCCCTGGAGTGAGGGAGACTCAACAGCCTCTCTGGGCAACCTGTTCCTATGCTCAGTCACCCGCACAGTAAAGGAGTTCTTCCACGTGTTCAGGTGGAACTTCCTGGTTTTGCCTGTTGCCTCTCTTCTATTGCTCAGCATCACTGAGCAGAGCCTGGCTCCGTCCTCTTAACACCCTGCCTTCAGATATTTATAGACATTGGTGAGGTCCCTTCTCTGTTGTCTCTTCTCCAGGCCGAAGAGGACTAGCTCCCTCTGCATTTCAGCATAAAAAGAGATGCTCTAGTCCTCTCATCATCTTTGTAGCCTTATGCTAGACTCACTCCAGGAGCATCACATCTCTATGCAATGACACTATCAAAGTCATCCTTACATTCACCTCATGCAGAAACCTCCAGCTCTGTGTCAGTTAATTCCTAGCCTCAGAGAAATTAAGCTAAACAAATCCCTTTATATATTTTCATTTGTGAAGCAACTAAAAACAAGGGTCTTGGGGGAGGGTTATTATACCAGAATCAATTAATATAATTTAAAAGGTCTATTTTCAGGGAAATGTTCAAGCCTGGCTGTGGTAGAAAGCACAAGGTCTACCTGCAAAGTTTTGCTATCACATATTGTGCTGCATAAACAGCTATAGCAATATGTGAAAGGAGCAGAGGAAAAAGCCTTCAAGCTCATCTTTGAGTATGTAACCTACTAGCACACATGTAACTTCTTGCTGTTGAAACATAAACGTTATTTCCCTGATGAGCTTAGTGGGGCATAGAGATGGATATCTTGCTTTTGGAAATGACCAGAAAAGCAATTGTTTACCTTTGGAGGCAAACAAGAGCTTCCCTTGGCACTGCAACATTCCAAGTTAGATTTTAGGTTTGTGCGACATCCACAGCACATGCCTGTGACAGTGATCCCAACTTTGTGTCCCTGTCAGGGCCCTCCCAGCAGAGATGGCAGTGGCTCAGCTGCCTTAAGGAAACCCTTGGTTGACCCTAATGTGGGGAATTAATGTTCCTTGGAATAAACACTTTGCAAAAGGATGCTGCTAATAGCAAAACCTCAAAGGCTCTTGCACAACTAAAGAAGGAGGAAGCTGGTGCTTTTGATTTTTCCCAGCTTTGAGTCTTCTGGGAGAAATTCAACAAAGAAGCTGTTGACATCTATACTCGGAGTGGATCTTGATTTTTCCCACTCTCAGTGAGAAAAAATTACATTCTTGGGTTTCATAGTCACTTTTAGAAGCTGGTAAAATTTGTCTTATTTGATCCTTGTTAGAGGGAGATTCGTGTATCATATCAGGAATAGTGCTAAGGGCTTAGTAGCTCAAAGGAGGAGCCTCCAGCCTTCAATATGACACAAAAGTATAAAATCCTCTGCTGCCTCCATTGCAGAAGCAATGACTTTTGTGTCTGAAGCATAGTTACTGTTCACTGTAACTTTTTTTCATTTGTCATCTCAGACAAGAAGTGCATACACAGGGAGCTTGCTTTCAGGTTTGGTGCCACTGTAATTTATAGACCATGGCCTCATTTCACGCAGCAGCCAGGCACCTATCTCAGGGAGACAAGAGGGACTGACACAAATGCACAAGAGCTACCTTAAGTGGGGCAGACAAACAGCAGGGCACTTCTTGTTAAAAGCTTTTGAACTCATAATGATCCCTTTTTATCCCAGTAAATTTCAATTATAATAACAGGAAGGAGGAAATGACAAATAGAGGTATTGACATGAATGTGTGGGCCAAGAAAAGTGAGAGAGAGGTCTAATGGTGAGATTGGTGTGCAGTCTTCAGGAGGCTCATGCAACAGTTCATCAAGTGGGAAGAGAAGGAAGAGGTCAAAAATTGTATAGAGCCAGGTTTGAAACCGTGAGCTTAAGAAAATGGCAGGCAGACTGGGCTCAAGTCCACCAAAGTCAAGGGGTAGCTTGTCAATAGTTCCAGCTTGCTTTGCAGCAGGCTTTAGTACTTTCTTTGCTTTCAGTTCCCTGCCTGAAATGCTTCTGGTCTGTCCTCAGAATCAGATTTTGGGGTGCTCCTCCAAGACTTTTGCCTTTGAATCCCTTGAAAGCAGAGCAGAAGTCTGCCTACCGTCTTACGCATGACAGCCCATTCCAGGATGCACATGGCTGCAGGGAACTAATGGATTTTTTATGATCATTTTTACAGGAATCAGAGAAAAGGGCCATTCAGTCCATCCAGTCTGTTGTACCATCCTGATAGTAACGAAAGCATTACGGCATTTCCCCAGTGCCCTACCTTCTAGGGGAATACAGTGCAGCTGTAGACCAGCTGTGCTTCATTTGCACTCTGCAACAGAGCCCTTTTGTCTGCTTTAACTGCTATTTACCATCTTCTCTTTCACCATTCCTTCCTTCTCCTTTTGCCCCTACATTTGGCTCTTTATAGGCAAAGCAATTGCTAAAAGACAGGTTATCTATTTGAAGTGTAACATTTTCTGGGCTTAGCATCTATCCTCATAATGCTAAATCTAAGACAGCTTTCCCTATTTGTGATATGAAGGAAAATGAAGAATGACTCCTTTTGAGTGAGTACAAAAGGATGGCACGTTGCTGCCCTGGCTCCAGTTTCATTGGAAATAATGGATTTCTCACAGAGCTTTAAGCACTTGGCAGAGGCCCTGATGAGTTGATGTACTGAAGCAAGTTTGCCACTCAGCCATGACTGGTTTGCAGACACCACATTTAAAATTGTTTCTATTTCTTAGTCCTTGAAAAGAGATGTTCCAGTTGTAGTGTCTCCAGTGTGTCCCCAATGTTGCAGGGTAAAAAACAAATTTTAAAATCTGTATTTCCCATTTTATCTCTATATTGAGGACAAAACTGAGTCAGTCAACAAACACCTTTCCTAAGGCAAAATACTGAAATGAAAGTATAGCGCCTCATTCTTCAAATCCGAGCGAGATGGTTTGCTGTGAGCATCTCCATCAACACCATTGGGGCCATGGGCAGCAGTGGACTGCTTGTCTTTTTTTAGTCCAGCATAATTTCACCACATTCCAATGTCATCTTTGCCTGCAAAAACAAACTCCACAGGATTTGATCCAAATACTAATGTAACAGGCACAGGTAGACCATTTCTAATGCATGGATCAAAAGAAGAAAGTGACATGCTACTTTAATTTATTCCTTGCTCCCCTAACCCAGTGCACAGGAAGTTGCATGTATCCAGCATCTATGCAGAATTAATCATTCTTAATGATTAATTAATTAATTAGATTAATTAAAACAATAATTCTTGAATGACTTTTCAAGTATAGCAATATGGCCACAAATGTTTTGTGCAGCCCAAATTTCTGCTGTGCAGCTATGGCAAACAGTGAAGTGACGTGTTTTGTAGTGTTTTACGTCACTATTCCTGTGACCTGTGCAATTTTGGCAGACATAGACATAGCATTGCAGGCTGCCAAGGGGCTGCTGTTTTTAGTGTTTTGGTTTTCAAAAGTCAATTATCTTTCCTTGGTGAAACAAATGGTGGGCTGACAGTAGTATTTTGGATTCTAGTGCCATCCGGTGGCCCACAAAGCATGCCATAATCCTCTTCAGTGTCCCCAGGGAGCACTAATGCACTGCATTTTCAGCCAAAGTAGGGCCATGATGAAAATACATGACAGAAAAAGTGAATCATTGAGTTTTAGAGATCCGTATTTCATTACTGTTTTACATACTGTGAGCACAGGTCCATTTGCAAAGAAGAGATTCAGTCTTTGTCTGTGTTTAGTTCAGTTCAGTGGTCTCTGAGCAAAAGTGGGTACTCAGAAGTCAGCACAATTTATTGCAGACTGTTAGTCATTTTTCTCAGCATTTAAAGCAGATTATCAGGGATTAATTCTGCTCATATGAAAAAGTCAAAAAAAGCTGACAATAGAAAATGAGGCATAGTTTATTAGACCTGTTTATGCTGCTGGGGAAAACACAAGCAAACAACAAAAAATACAGGCAAGGCCTTATTCTGGCAGGGAATGAAGGAAGGAAAAGGAAGTAATAGACTTCGGGCTACACAGGAGCAATTGCCTGAGTTGCATTACTGAGATAATACAGAAGAGGAATTTTAGTTTAAGTAAAGGAATTATAGTGAAGGCCATTGGGAAAATTGACAGGTGCTGTGAAATCTGCCACATCTTGATCAGTTCTGCATTTGCCGTTCTCACATGCTCCTCTTCAAGGGCAATGTGTCTTTGTCCATGGAATTTTTCTGCAGTTAGTATGCTTTACTAGGGTTAGGGGCTTTCCAAAGACTAGGAGGAGGTGTAGACTGAGGAACAATATTATTTTGAGATGAAAGCCATAGAGCAGATGTTTTTAATACAAGAGTATTTGATAGTCTTTTTTGTCTATACTAAATCTTTTGTTCTTGAAAATGCTTTAATGTTCCCCATCTTACCATTTACAAAACTTGGAGGCTCTCAAACACAAAAATCTTAACATAAAATAGACATCTATTAAGATGAGCAGAGCCGGACCAGGATTTTTTTGCCTGTGGAAATTTTTATTTGAGATTGCTGCTGAAAATTGCAGCTCACAAAATGACTTCCAGGAGGAATGTGAGCCACATGATCTATAGAATAAACAGCTCTGACCACAGCTAGTTACAGGAAAACAAACAGGCATCTTCCAGTAAAGTACATACTTGAGGCACAAACCCTGGCAACAGGATTAAAGTGTGATATGCATGACCTGAGAGTCTAGCCTGATCTCTTGATTGTCTCACACCAACAGAACAAATTGTTGGTAACAAACATAAAACATGCATTGCAGAGACCCTTTGCCTCATACTGGCTTGGATGTGGTCATTCTTGTGACATTAGTATGAATAGACTGATTCACTATTTGTATCCCTGCCTAGAAGATGGTATCTTTATCAAAACATATTTCCAGTTCTCAGAAGAGTGCTAAAAATAGTAGAAGTGATAAACCAACAGCAGGAAGCAGACTACGGATCATCATTCACTCCAATCTACTTAATTACATTGGTTCCTAAAGAATAGTAATGTGAGGAAGGACTCAGAAGAAATTATGCTCGTTGTTTTTATGGATGTATTATGTTTGTTAACATACGGTCTTATTATGCAAGGAACAGCATAGTATCGTGCAGTTCCAAAGGCAGACCAAAAAAGAAATCATGACTCCAGGAACCAGAATTTCTTTTGAGTTACCTATTTTAGGAGATCAAATGCTGCCTTCAGAGCTCAAATTCTCTGTGGTGTTGATACCTCAAGATACTTCCCTTTAGCCATGCTGCTGTGTGACAAAAAGAATTCAGCATGGTTCTCAGCAGGTCTTCTCACTGTTTGAAACTTCTCAATGCCAGAATAATTTGTGCAAAAAAGCAGGGAAACCTCAATCCCCTACTCCTTTGCCTTCAATGTGATGACAGCCTGACAAGGTATCATCTAGAGCTAAATGACCAGTTGTGTTATGGGGGTATACTCCTGCTCCAGGGAAAGGACATGGGATCCAGCTGTTGCTACTAGCTGCTGTGCCAGAATAATGTCCTGTAATTCATGCCTGAAACTGGAGCAAAGGTATGATTTGTATAAAAGGGTTGCTCTGGATTGTCCCTTGGCTTTCTGACACTGAAGTAGGAGTTCCTGAAGAAAAGGAGTAGATCATGGGGAGCAAACTATATATTCTGTGGGTGGCAAACAAGATGCTGTTGTGTTCCAGCTGTCTGTAAATCTTCTGCATAGTTGTTACAGACAAATAACTGACTTACTATGTGCTTTGCAAAGTTATGCTGAATAAGTACCCTTTTTTTTATAAGTAAGGACCGTGACAACCTGTCTCTTACAGGAAGAGGTCCTGTAAGGGAGCATGTGTGGTTGTGTAGAATTGCTTGGGCAGAAAGAACTATACAAGGAAAGTCTTTCTTTTTTTCATGCTTATCACAGTATCTGTACTGTACCGTAAGTTAACAGGGAAGATCCGGGGCCTGGAGGCATAGGGGAAAAACGCTGGTTTCCTGGCCTTTGGTTGAAAGTCTTCTTTCTATGCCATGTACCTTCTCTTCTGGCATTTGGGGTTTTTCCCCTTCTTTCCACAAAAGTGCTTCATCCGTGATGGTTTTGAGTGCTTTTGCTTACCATAAGGGTGAGCAGGAAGAGGCTTATTTAAGTCACAGAATCACAAGCCAGATTTTGTGTAGAGATACCTCCAGGAGGAGATCTTTTATACTATGCTGCTTTCTATGACATCTGACAAAAGCAGTCTCAAAGCTCCTTTTCTCTTCAGACTCTTCCTTCAGGTGGTATTTAGTACTAGCCTAAATTACAAATCAGGTTTTTTCCTACACAGCATCTTAGTCAGGGGAATATGGTGATTTTATTTTCACTAGAAAAAACTAAATGGAAGATAGTTTGAGTTTGGATTGTTTGGAGGATGGCAAGAATTTGGATATTCTTCTTACCACCAAGCCCAGGCAGAGAAAATGTGGCCATCTGCAGACAAAACTCTTTATCCTCCAGTGGAATTCAGCAGTTTCCCACTTCAGACCTTGGAATTATAAAAGAGCTTGCAATATTACTGCTTGTTACCAGCACATCCTACCCCCACTCATGCTCAGGAGAGTCTTAGAATCATAGAGTTGTAGAATTGCTTGGGCTGGAAGGTACCTTAAAGACCACCTCATCCCAACCACCATGCCAGGGGTGCTTTTCAGCAGACCAAGTTGCTCTGAGCCCCATCCAGCCTGATCTTGAGCACTCCCAGGGATGGGACATCCAGAACTTCTAGACAACCTCTCACAGTAAAGAATTTCTTCCTAGTATCTAATCTAAAGCTTCTCTCTTTCAGTTTGAAGCCATTCCTCCTTGTCCTGTCTCTTTGTGGAAAATCGTTCTTTCTGCTTTTATGAGCCACTGCCTCAAGAAACTTTTTGCCTGACAGTTAGAAAGCATCCTGAATTTGTGTATAGGTGTATTTGTGTATTCATCTGTAGGACTGCTGCATACAGTTAGGGCTTAATGACACTACATCTCTGCAAGATACCTGTCAGATGATCTGAGACAAAAAAGTTGACAAAATGCAAGGTTTTAATCCTTCCAGCCTCAGGATTTGGGAATACATATCATTGCACAGAATTCCTATAATCCATATAGTGCACAGTCGTTAGGTCTGGTTGTGAGACTGTTTCTGTCACAACGTAACAATCCCAGGCAGGAATTAGTACCTCTTTCTATAAGATTTTGTACAATTACAGAACAGAGAGACTATGTCTGCCACTAAGAGCTTGCAGTCTAAATAAAGCTTCCTGTCTCTGGATGCAGACCAGTTGGAAGCCCAATAAAGATTCAGTGGGTTGTGCTGTCTCTGCCATGGACTGAGAGATTGACAAAGACCACCAAACAAACAGCCATGATCATCAGCAGTGGTCAAGAATGGAGATACTTCTCTTCTTAAATGATCCTACAAAAAGTGAATCTTTTCATATTCTATACACTTTCTGGGACCAAATACTGGTTTGCCAAACTGTGAGCAAAAACAAAGATATCTTTCTAACCAGATTTTAGTGAGGCTTCTAAGTCCTCTCCTCATTTGAACCTGTTTGGTCCACTCGTGTGTGGGGACTTGCAGCCAAATGTGGTGCTGACTTGAGCTGTGGGAACTGTATTTTGTATAGAAGTCAGCAGCTACTGCCTGTGCGGGATGACTGGTCCTCTAACATTCAGACCATGGAAAAGTTCCCACGAATTCCTTCATTGTGAGGAGTAACTGACTACGCATTGCACAAGTTCTAATGCACAGAGGAGAGGCATTTTTTAACCCCTCTTTGGTATTGGTAAATAAATTCCCAGCACTCCTCCTAGACTCTCTTGCCATCTCTGGAAAAATCTTGGGTATGTTTTTTCTTAATGGACCTTGGGTGTTGGCTTTACATGCTCTTCTGCAGGTCCCTGCAAAGGCAAGTGATTCAGCTGTGGGCAGCATCATACCCAAGCCTGGAATTGTATCCCACTTTGGCTCTGAAGTGGTCCAGTTTTTCAGGTAGCAGCATAGCCATGAAGCTGAAAAGAGATTTGTGTGGAAAATACAAGTAATTGAATGGTGGTCCAGCAGTTTTCTTTAAAAGGTGATGAAAAGCTAAAAAAACTGATTTTAGCTTGGTTTGAAACAAGTGAAAATAGGAGGTTTGGTTTTCACCTTACTCTGGAAAATTCCTTCACTAGGTAATCAGGGGGCTCTTGTCCCTCTACCTCTCTCCTTTTCCCTTTACTTCTAGGCAAAAAAAGACACTATAATCACTGTATCAATGCAATATAGTACCTCTGACCACCTTTGCCAGTAACACATCCAGAAGTTATATCTCGCTGCTTGGAAGCTGGCGGAGTTAGTTCTGCAAAGGCAAAGCCAACATCACCTCAGAAACCATGGAGCAATCTGGCCAGCAAGGGCAGAGCCCATTAATTGTTGTTTATAGAACAAGGTAGCTTTTTACTTCTAGACTGATTACCATGCAGAGAATATAGATAATAGGTTTTGATTTAGTTTAGCACAAACATGGAGCAAATACAGTGTTGAATTCTCACAAAGTAACTTTGCACTGTGGCATGAGAGGCAGGTGCTTCAATTTAAGTGATGCGTTGCATCACTTTTGGCCAATGTACTCAAGCATCTTTTGCCTTTTGAGCATGTTTCTTGAGCTCTTTCCATTTAAAAGGTCAGAGATCTTGCTTGTGGGTGTCTTCCAGGCGGAAGAGAGTCTGCAGGCCAAGGCTATGATGTACACTCCTTGGAACCGGCTGCTCTGCTGCAAGCTGTCATGGCTTCTGTCATGGTTTCAACGGTGCAGCCAGTTTAGGAATTGAGATCTTCACTTTTTCTACAAGCTCCTACAGGAAATCAGAGTTTACAAACCATATAAAATATTGAAACTTGCTGTATTTTTCACTTTAATCCAGTTGCTGAGTAAAGAGAAACACACATTTCGGAGAGACCTGAATTAAAAAAGATCCTTCAACAAGGACTCCTACAGGGATGTGCAGAGCATCATTTTGAAGACTGCAGCAGATGATGACTATTCACTGACTTGAGTTGTGTGAATCCCTGGAGGTGATTAAGCTACTCATCTTAAAAAGAGAAAGCTTTAAGGAAGAGTGCTAAGCCTTCTGAGGCAGCCTCAGAGAAGGATCTGACCTTCCTTAAGGATGTTCATGTGTGCAAAATTATGCATGACTTTTGAGAACGGATGTGTGTGCAGTTGCATCCTCTCCCTCCTCCTGTTTCATGGAAGGAATTGCTGCAGAGATGCATTTTTCAAGTTAACAGAAGAGCAAAACTGATAGAAATACTCCATGGAAGAAGGAGTGGTTTCAAAATCTGGTGTTATAGAATCATAAGGCCTCCTTTGTGCAGAGGTCTGCAGAACACCCAGACAAAGACAGAGGAATTGCACAGGAGTAGTTAAACAGGACATGCATGACAACTTGTTGGCATTCAGTAGCAGAGGCCACATTACTCGGACTAGAGGAGGCAGGCAGGAAGAGGCAGGAATCAACCCACATCCTTGAAGTTTCTTTTGTTACCTGCATGGTTTGGCTTTAGGTTTTTCTGGTACACTGTTTGCTGTTTAATAAGCTGTTTAAATTGTTCAGAGTTTTATAAACCTGTCAGGTGTGTGTGTGTCAGCTAAGTGTGAAATTTCTTTAAACTATACAGGCTTCACGGTTTCAGATCTTGCCAAAACCTGAGCACCTGAGCAGACAAACCTACACAAACCACACAGCAGGCATATGGGTCACTGAGATGACCTTGAAGCTGTGAATTCACAGATACACTTCACAGCAGGGATGCAAATCACAGAAAAATGCAGGCAGTTTTCTGAAGGGGATAAACCTTTGATAACACAGCAAAAATTTGCCATCTCTACATTGATTTCGGTTCTGGAGCCAAGCATTAAGGCAGTGAAATCCAGGCTGTGTTTTTCTGTTTCTCTGCCCAGGGTGTCCCCCATCAGTGCAGCAGACTGACACTGTGCCCTCCTCTGCATCCTGCCTGTGGCCCGCAGCCATGAGCCCCCTGCCTTGGGGATCTGCAGCTAATCCATTCCTGGAGGGCAATCAGGCACATGTCGCAAGTTTTACGTGCTTACTGGTTCCTCCTTGCTTTATGCAGCCAGATGGTAATGAAAAGCTGCATTGGGGGCCTCTTTGTGTTGCCAGGATCAGGTTGGTCTTTGCCATTGATGGTGAAGGGAGAAGGCCAGCAGATGAATTTGGTAGACAATAAGTAGTGTAACGTCCCAGCTGTTCCTGTTCACATAGAAAGCATTAGGATGCCTGACCTAAAGGAATGACATAACAGTAATTCCTCCTGCATACTGCTAAGGTTCATGTTGAGGCATGTGATCTTACACCTGTCAAATTAAATAAACTTTCCAGAAGTAAGCTGGCTGGAGACGAAGCCAGTTCTTTTATGTGTTCTTTTATCAAAGGCTAGATGCCAAGGCCAAAGCTGGGTAGGATTTTTAGCATGCCTGGATCATAGCATGCTTTTTTACCAAGCACATAGATGTATCTACTCTCCCAGTCATGATGAGGTTCTTCATTTATGGTCAATGGTCTCTCTGGGTTCTGGTTGGAGGCTAATGCGATTGGAGTATTGGAGTAATGCGATTCCTGTGATTAACTGGAGAGGAGGCAGAAATGGCATGTCCAGCGGCCCCATCAGTCTCTGTGGCTCAGCAGGGACTTACCCCCTTACTGAAGAGGGGCACTCATGCCCTCCCAAACCTGTGGGTCTTCACAATGTGCAAATGTATAAGATCTGGTCAAAAAGCAAGAGGAACCCAGCCTTTTACAGCCTCTTCAGAAAGTAAAAAGAGTGGTGGTTTGTGAACTGGGGTATAGTCTCATTGGCATCACCAGTTTGGAAGGCTACTGGCAGACAGAAGGTGGCAAGTCTCAGACTTTGGATTGCATCACGCTGTGCTTGTAGGGAAGGTTCTCTCCCTCTTTCTTTTCTCTGTAAAACCAGGCATGAATGCAGAATTATGTTTTTCCTGAATGTAGAAGTTAGGACTCAAACACACCAGCAGCTTCCATATATGTTAGCAGATCTCCCTGAGCATTAGACAGTGTAAGTATCTTTAGCTCATGACCAACACTAGACAAAAGCTTAAACAAAAGAGTTTGACCCAATAGTTTTACCTCACAAATGATAAGAATTGCTTTTCATCAGCAGAGGACCCCTGCACAGTACAACTGCCAAGCAGAGCCCTGCAAAACAAGGAGATGGGGTGGGATGGCATGCAGGTCAATGCCAAAAGCCTCGGGGTCAGCAGGCAAGCTGCCACACACACAGGCAAAGGGAGGAAGCCTCAGTCAGAACATTTTGATGTGAGGCACTGAGACTCTGAAACAATTTGCTATTCCAGCCAGAATGTAAGGATTAAAACACAAAGCGCAACTCTATGTATTAATTCCTTCATTTGGGCCTTTCCTACCAGTGCTTTGAAAATAACAAGCAGAAAGCTGGATATGACTCAAGTACCAGAATTAGCACTGGTTGTCCCTGTGGATCCTGGCCATTGCTCTGTGCTGACCAGCCAGATCAGTTTGTTCCCTTTCCACTGCAGAAAATCCAGTTTCCTCTTCCCACGTAATATGCTATGTCCTGGAGAAGTTTTAAGTTTCTTGAGATGAACATGTATGTCATAGGTGCAATTAAAATGTATAAAGAGGGAAAACAAATTTTGCTGAAATCCCAGTCTTGGTAATTCTAATCTAAGTTCTCACCAAATGAAAAATAATGCATAGAGATCCTCACCAGACATTTGCTGAGGAGAAAACCAGCATAAGCAATCAGAGCTTCAGCTTGGATGCCTTAAAATCTTTGCGATTGGTTTTTCATTTCTAGATAAACCTTGTGTAGGTGTTTCTCTGCACATTCAGCTGTGATCAGAAGTGTTTTCACCTTTTCAATAAGGCTTTACAACAGCCTCATTGGCAGCATAAAGAGATATTTAATGAGTGTATGGGGCATAGGGGTAAACAAGAGAGTTTTATTTGAAGCTGTGGAAATGTGATTAAATTATGCCCACAGACCAAATCCTGGCTTTCTCCTTTTCAGCAGCAGACAGTGAAAGGATAGATATTGAATGGCATGGATTTAAACCAAAGCCAGTTAGTAGCAATATGAGAGTAGGGAAAGTTAATGAACTGATTTTCTCCAAATAGTCTACTCAGGCTAAAGAAAACTCCTTATTGTATTCTTCTGTGAACGAAAACGTGAAGTCTGCTTAACGTTCCTTATCCAAAATATATTTTTAAGAAAAATACAGAGAAAAGGTACTTGATTTAAAAGTAGCTTTTTTCAGAATTTTCCTGGTTGTCTAGAGAAAATAGAAGTTTCAGAATTTTTTCTACGTGACATTATCTAGAAAATTCACCTTATTTTTAGGAAGAAAGGCAATTTGCTGGATGAAGAGAGAATTTTTCATCCAGCTCAGGCTGCAGTAGAAGGTCAGTGCTAGCAAGCTGTACACATTATCTTGGAGGTTAGCTGTCATAGGCACTAGGCAGTGAAGAGTGGTTGCCTATCATTTATAACTGCTGTTAAGGATTATTGAGAATAATGGATGAATCATTCTATTTCATGATTTATACTAACAGGCTCTATATAGTTTTTTGAGAACTTTCCAGAAATAATGGATGTTGCAGAGAAGGTTGCTCCTGGACACAGGTGACCCTAAGCTCTTACCCATTTTCAGGGTTAGTGTAAAAACTTCAGAGTTCTGGAAGAAATGCTGATGTGGAATTAATATGGAGTGGGAATCTGACGTTTTTATGGTAACTGTTTCCTTCATTGTCGCATCTCACAGAAAAGGTACTCAGACCCCAATGACTCTGGTCACCTCTCAGCAGCCATTAGAGAGCCTAACACTCATGATCAAATTGTAAATGCATAGGAAAGTGTGGCTTTTTTTCTGTCAGCAACTGAAGGGAAGCAGCGTCTGTGGGTGTCAGCCCATACTCATTTCAGAAATGAGAGGAAAGAAGGGAAGTTGACTGAAACATTTCATACCTCAAGGACTCATTATGGTGGTAGCCCCGTCAAAAACACACATGGATTGTGTTAGATCTGAAGCTGCTTCCACTGACCCAGTAGCATTCAGTGAAAGAAAGATTTGCTTATAAAATCTTGGTTGCAAGGAAATGGGTATTATTGCTCCATCAAAGCGGGGATTTCCCCAAGGGATACCAGAGGAACCGTGTTTTCTCCCCAAATATTTTTACTTCATCATCTCAACGAGACATTTTCCATTATGTCCCCTTTCAAAATTGCTAATGAGGGAATTTTTTAAAGGGAAATTCCTTCCCGTGTTCATCAGTTTTAGTAAGGGCTGTTGTTCTGGGAACAGTGCCATCATTTTATTTGTTGTTTGAGATGCATGGTGATTTTAATTAAGCACTCATTGTCTATGTGCATCGTGGTGGTTGCCTTCAGTGACCAGAGAGCTATAATTACAAGCACAGGGGGCAGCTGAAATTTTTGCTGCAGCCCGTTAGAGGGATTGTGGGAATTTCTGTCTTCACCAAAGATGATCCTTTCTCCTCCTGGACAGTTTTGACTTGGATAGTCTCAACTATGACATTGGCAGTGGGTTTGTGACAGTCAGGAAATGTTCATCACTCAAAAGTCCTGGGCAGCAGTTAGTCTTACAGGGCTCCATGTGAACAAACTCCTCCTCTGATGTCCCAAACAGACCAGGCTATTTCAGGTCTCCTGCTCGAACACGGTGTTGAGGGCAATGTGCACGTGGAAGCAGAGCTATTCAATTTGCTTTAGCACGTCAGCACAGGAGAAACCCATTCTTTGACATAGTGGGAGAGTAGCCTAACTCTTAGACGCAAAGTTGCTGTGCAAGCCAGTGTATTTCTTCCTGACAATGTGTTATTTCTTCACCTCGAGGGTCACCTTATTGAAAGAAATTCTTCCTTACCCTTATCAGAGGCCTGCTCAATATACTAGAAACAAAGCATTTCCATAACTTCTGGGCTCTTCTACTCCCTTACCAGGTTCTGCCTCAGTGAATTAAGTTTATTTTGTTTCCAAAACAAACATTCCAAGTCGATTCTTACATGCTGAGGCAACCTGTATGGTTAATGAGAATCAACCCTTGCAACAGTAATCTCCATTTTACATCAGTTTCACAAAAGAGGAGGTGGAGGGCATACCTGATCATGAATTGTTCACCTTGTCTCCAACGTCAGCTTTGCTTCCAGCTGTGTATGCAACTGTGGAAAGAGCAGGCATGAGGAAGGGAGCTAAACCCAGCCCTTACCTTTTACGTGGGTTTCACTTGCTCCCCTCAGGCATTTATCTGTTGCACCTGTGCAATTTGGAACTTCTGTTGTTTATGCCTCAATAACCCATCTGCTTTTTGCTTGGAGAAATGGAAATGGACACAGCTTTATCGTAAAGTACGTGGGTATATGGAGGACAATGAAAGTCATTGCAGCAGCAGGCTGTACTCCTGCTATCCCTGCATCCCATCTAGAACTTTCCAACATACAATTTGCTTCAATTAGTTGTGGAGGAGGTCCAGTAAGGACTACCAAGGTCTTAGGCACCTAGGACACTTGAAATAATGAATCTGTGCTTTAGGAAATGGGCCTTCTGCACAGGAGAACTGTGAGTGAAGAAGGGTGTCAGTCTCTGAGATGCTACATAGAAGCAGTGCAGTTCTCTTAAGTTCAGAAGCTGGATTCCAGTATACATGTGCAGGGAAGTTGTCTCTGGCTCCTGTTTTGAGTGAAACAAAGCTTAGTGAGGTAGCCATGGGATTTCAGGGAACTGGGGCAGAAAGGGTCTTGCAGGAAAATGCCTAAGGGAGTAAATCCAGTAGCTTACATTTATGTCTTGGTGGTGGTGTAACTGCAGAGAAAAAATTGATCTCACGACAAGCATAGCTTGATTCTGCTTGGAGCAGAGTAGGAGACGAGCTGCAGGAAGAGTAATTTCCCATAGTCAGAAACAACATATATTTTTTCCAGTGCTCAAAACAGTAGACCAGACAAGCCTCCATCTTGCAATTACAGAGTCTTCATGGCTACCTGTAACAACAGGATTTTCACCAAGCATAGTCATGCAGGACAATTGACAGCAAATAATGAAAGTGGGCACTAATGATCCAAAAGGAGCAGGGATCCTGCCACTATCCTTCGAAGTGTATTTTTTCTGATGTAACAGTGTCTCTGCTTCAGTTCTACGTCCTGCCTCTTCTGGTGGTGATTTGTGCTGCATGCTGTTCACAACAGCAGATAAGATTCAGAACTGGAGTCTGCAAAGCTCTGCCAGTACTGGGCTGTATCATTGCAACATGGTTGAGCTCAGGAGAGTTTCCATCTCTTCAGGCACAAAAGGAAAATAAAGAGGTGACCAGACATGAATGAAGAAAGTGGGGGAGAAAGAGAGAAGAGGGGAAAAAAAAAATAAAAAGGGAGAAAAGTAGCCTCCTGTCTCTCTTAATATTTTCTTTCCTGTGAACTGTTGCTACTGAACAGCAAAAGAGGAAACAAATACACAGATTTGATTTCATTTATGAGAGACATGCAGTCACCACAGTGAAAATGGTCATTTAAACAACCACCCTGGTAAAAGTTTCCATTTCCCTGAGGTTTCTTGGGATTATGAGAACTGCAGGTTGAAATTTTTTACAGAACCCAGATGCCCCTTTCCCCAAGAGTTCTGAGCGTCTCCAAACTGGTAACAGAAAAATAAGATGTCAGCAAATCTTTTGCTTGTTTTTTTTTTTCCTTACTTCCTGCCCTAAAAATATGTGAGTTTTAAATACAAGGGGAATAATATCTGTCAACTGGCAGAGTAGAGAAAATAATCACTTACTGAAGAAATTAATGTAATTCTTTGAGGATAATTCTCTGTAACTGTTTTCCTTGCTTTGAAGAAGACTATAGTTTTCCTTGACTTGTGTCGTTTTTGGCTGCATTTATTTTACATTGTCACAAGAGGCAAATATTTTCACAACACTTGCATTGTCATAACCTCTGTGTCAGGCTGGACACTTGCTTGGCAAGCAGGATGGTTCCAATGGGAAACCTCTGAAACTACTGATGGTAGCTCCTTCAGTGATGTGCCACCCTCTCAAGGTTCACATAATCTTTGTTGGATATTTGGTTGAGTTGGGGATGTTTTCTTTTATCCTAGCATGCTATTTTGGATACTTGTACCATAAGCCTGACATCAATTTTAGCCATGTATTTTCGCAGTGAGGTCAATCAAATAGAGTTTAGCTTCTGTGCTGCTTCATGGTGTGCTTTCTCCACAGGTCTCAGCTGGCTTTAGAACAAAGAAATCAGGTGCTTCTGCCAGTACAAGTAGACCAAAGAGCTTTACCAAGTCTTTACTGCCCCAAGGATTGCTAGCGTGCATATTTCTCCACAGATGCTTATGGCTTGGTGGGTTGAGCAATCTCTGTATTACTTCCCATGCTCTGCAGGCAGATTTCTAAACAAGAGCAAAAATTATTTTGTAATGGAAAAGTGAAGTATTCTATGATTGCAGTATCATAGGGAATTGTTTTGGTATAACTTGTTTTCTTCGAGGTCTTATGCTTTGGGTTTGAGTTTTTTTGTAGTTGGCGGCAATGGTTTGTGGTTGGTTGAGTTGTTTTGACTGGAACAGTTTGAGAAGTGTGATACTAAACTGTAGGTTATTTTGATCAACATAAGACACTATTCGGAGAAAAAAGTCAGTAGTTGTTAGGATTAACAATGAGAGAAAGACAAAAGCACACAAAAGCTTAGCAGAAGTCCTTAAAATCGTATGTGGTTCAGGGGCTGTCTGAACCAGATATATTTTAGTTTCTCTAATAACCGTCCTCACAGAATTCCTTCTCTCTGGCTGTCCCCAGGCTCCCCTGGGATGTCCATCCCATTCTAGAACCCACAGCATCTGGAGGCAATGATTTCCACAGCAGCCCTTTGCATCGCCTTCAAATCTGCCCCATCCAGTTTTACTTGATGCCCTTTTTTTTCCTGGAAGACTCAGTGAGCAGTAGATGTCCACTGGCTATTTCCATGATTTTACAGATCTGTATTTGATCCTCCCAATGCCTCTTGTTCTTCCAGGTACAAGGGTTCTTACGGAGTATCTGATGTATTTGGTTTTCAGCAATAGGAAGATGGCACTGACCAACTTTAGTGCTGAGAATTTCATCCTTTCCAAAATCCAGCTTCTTGGAAATAAATTTATGGCTTGTATGTTGCATATCCATGTATGAATGCCTGAATAGAAATCTCATTTTTCCACAATGTGAGCCACCTTGTTGCTTGACCTATGTTCTTTTCCCCTCATGTAGGACTGAGTAAAAAAAAAAAAGTATTTTAACATTCCTCTTTTCCTTGTAATTTGGTGAAGGGAGAGATGCAAAACTTAAATACTGTTTTACTCATTAATATCTCAAATATTCAGAATGCCCTGAGACTACCTCCCAAATAGTAATCCTCTACCCTTTTGAAAGGGTAACCATCTGTTATGACTGTCTGTATTCTTACAAAAGCTGCACAGATAGATATACCTCAGAAAGATACAAATGTTTTCCTGTAAACATGCCACAATCACAGTAGAAGTTTTCCACCACTCTTCAATCCAGTTTTGGGAGTAAACCTTTTTGTTTAAAGTAAGCACTTTACTTTCTTGGTGCCAGGACCCTTAGAAATTTGTAATTTGTCAGGAATACTTGAAAAAAGGTATTTGTAAGTAGATGGAGGAGTAATGAGGAACATTCACTGGCTTACTCATAGAAAAGTGCCTTAACAAATGCTCAAGTTAAACATATGCTTCAAATCCTATGTTTTCATAAAGTACTGAACCACTGTTCAGAAGACTATTTAAGTGGAGGCTGGAATGATGTCTAAAATCCTTGACATGATGGTTTTAGTGGGATTTTCGTCATCCAGTCCAGTCTTCTACCACGCTTTTCCAGAACCTGCTTATGTAAACCAGGTACACATATAGTTCCAACCTTCAGTGACTGGGATAAACCTAAATGGAAAGTTATATAGTGACCTGAAGGTGGAAAGTCCTGATACATATTCCTCACCCGTAGCTTGTACAAAATGAGAGGGTAAAGGCATACACTCAGGCTGTCTGAATGCCAGTGAAATGGACACGTGAGCAATATTCCAATTTAACTCCAGAGAAATCCACTAGTAGTAAGTATCTCAAGTATTTTAGTGCCTGCTGTGTTGCTGCCTACAGGGAAAATACTCTAAGTGCTTTCTCTTTCTCAAAAAGAAAAGGAGTTTTCATCTATCTTTTATAAGGCCATCTTGTCACATCCATTATACAGCACAACACAACCAGCCAAAGGGTGTATTGTGGTGGTTTCCATCACATGTTTTAGTGACAAGGTTTTTGTGGAAGGTAGACTACATACATTTGTGTGTGTGTGTGTGTCTGTTTATACACATTTATATATAAACATATGTATATACAGAGATGCACTTAGCAATCCAGATCCCTTATCAGTGAAGATGTATGTGCCTTATCCTGGCCTATGGAGTGTCAAATGTGTGGTGCTAATATGTGAAATCCAATATTTTTTCATCTGGCCAGCTTGACACAGAAGGGCAGAATTATCCTTATTCCAAAAATATTAGGCCATTACTGGCACATCTTTTAGAACTACTTTATTCTGGTCCATGGCTGACCAGCTATTTGAGGAAGTAACAAAGAACAAAATCTGGTTTTGAGGCTCCATGTACACTGTTAGTATCATAGAATGAAAAAAATGGCAAGAGATGTCCCTGAATGATATTGGGGTTTTTAATCCCTGAACCATCTAATACCTTACTCATTTCGAAAATGAAAAGGGCTAATGCAGACTGGAGTGGTGATACACAGATCACAGTTCTATATCAGAAGGATTTTGAAAGGTGCACACATAAATTCTGTGTGCCTGTATGTGCATAAATGCAAACTGTTTTCTGTGTGCAGAGACCAGTGAGATGTCAAGATAGGCACGGTTTTTGACATTTTAGATACTAAAAATGCTAATTTTCCCACCCTAAAACAACTTCAGTGAACCTATTGGAGCATGAGGAGGGCCAACAGGATAATTAAAGGGATGGAGCACCTCTCCTAGGAAAAAAGGCTGAGAGAACTGAGATTGTTCAGCCTGAGAAAGAGAAGGAGTGACCTAATTGTGGCCTTCAGGGACCTGAAGGAACCCTACAGAAAACATGAAGAGGAACTTTTGACAAAAGCATATAGAGACAGGACAAGGGGGAATGGATTCAAACTGAAAGAGAGTAGCTTTAGATTAGATGTTAGGAAAGAATTCTTCACCATGAGAGTGGTGAGGTACTAGAACAGGTTGCTTGAAAGTTTTGGTTACTTTGGGATTGTTTATGGTCAGGCTGGATGGGGCTCTGAGCAACCTGGTCTGGTGAAAGTGACCCTGCCCCTGGCAGGCTGGCTGGAAGGAGATAAGTCTTTAAGGTCCCTTCCAACCCAGACCATTGCATGATTATATGATTCTCTTCTATGAGGATATTTTTGTTCAGCAGTAGTATTCCTACATACTTCAGACAATGGGGAGCGTCTGTGTAAATGTAGATATACATGAATAATCAGCATATAAGTGTGTGCAAAACGTTACAGAACTGCTTGACATGTTTAGCTTCTTTGCTTCATCTGGTTTCATTACTCCAGCCTTTCCATCACCATTCTGATGTCTAACTCCTCAGCAGAAGTGGTTCAGGCAGTTTTCTATCTCCATGTTTTGCTTTATTTTTAGTGAATTTGACACTGGCTAACAATATTTTACAAAAGCTTCCTGATCTTCCTTGTAAGTGTAATGTTGTCCCTCAAAATGTCCTGCTGTCCCTCAAAAATCATAAGGATGATTAATTTCTGCATGGGCAGAATCTTACCATATACTCCTTGAGGACAAGGCATGAAGGTTTGAAATCCCTGGAAAGCAGAGTGTTCACAGAGCATCAGTAGGGCACCTAGAAATAAGTAAGAAAAACTACTTTGTGGATTTAAGAAATCCCCAAATGTCTTCAAACTGAACCTTACAGCTACTGAAATATTTAAATTAAAAAAAAAAAAAAGTTTTTGCAAATAAGAATAAAAACAATTTTTTCAGTAAAAACAGAGGCTGGTGTGCTTACTGACCGCCTTCATTTATTGGTCAGTATTTCTGTCTTTGCTACAAAATCTAAATGAGAAACGACCTTCAGGAGAGGGAACCTGGTCCAGGATGGGGATGGATGGGTGAGGAGAAATGCTCCCCAGAAGGTGCAGAAGACTGACAAAGGCAAACTGTTGACCTTCTTAGTAGGAAGGTGTTGCAGGGGGAAAAGCAGTTCTGCTCTTGAAACACCTGAAAGAGTCTGCTGCCCGCTGAAGGGAGTAGCCTGGGCACAGGCGAGTGGCAATGAACAAGACTGAAACTACTCAGCTGTGAAAAGGATTGTGCTGTGCTTGGCACCACTTGGTCAGTCCAGCCTCATGGACCTAGTAATGGCCAGTTGCTGGTGTGTGCTGGCGGCTTGAATTTTAAACACAGCCAGCCAGAGGCTACCAATCCCATTTATTTGTAGGTAAATCCTATGCAGTTTGGCTGAAATATCTTCTCCCTGTTGAGCCCAGGGAAAGCCTTACCACCAACCTTGCTGGGGAAAAATGAGGTCTGCAAGCAGCTCCCTTCCTCCATGATGCCACCCCCTGCTTTTGTGACACCTTGCTGTCACACCATTGCACCACACTATTCATGGTTTGGCCCCAGCATCTCAAATGCAAAATCACATCTTTGTCCCTTTAACTTCTCTCTCAGCTGTAATGCCTGTTTTCTCCCCTCCTCTGGGACTGTGCACTCTGTTGCTGCTCTGGCTGCTGAGAGCAAGTGAGGAGAATATCTCCTACTGGCAAGTAACCAGCCAGTCTGGGGCTGACATCTTCCCAGAACGCTGCTGTTTGCATACCAGCAGGCAGAGGAGCAGGTGAAATGGGACTGGTGACATCTGTACAGATGTGTTTGACTGCTTACATGCCGTTACGAATCTGCTACCCTTAAATCTTCCGTTTCTCTGACGAGATATCTCTCTCTCTCTTCCCCCCTCTCTCCCTCTCTCTCTCTCTCTCTCTTTCTCTCAAAATTATTTTTCCAAGGAGAAAAGGAAAAGGCAGACAGAAATAGAAGGCAAGAGACAACAGCTTGAGGACCAGATACTTCAGCTGCAGCATTTCAAGGTAAGGGACTGATGCCAGAAATGATGGATTGACTAAATCTGTTCATTATTAGACATGCAGATCACACGTCTGAAAGCTGGGAAAAGCCCACTCTGTCATGAAGCAGCTTTCACTGCCGGAGCCTATCTCTTGCAGTGATCATGTCCTGCCTGCTTTTCATTCCGTGTGTTTAATGCAGAGGACCATGTTGTTTAAATGGTTTTGGAGCATGGAGTCAGGAGGGTGTGAGTGCAGGCAACACAGCAGTGCTGTTGTTATTAAAAGCTGTTATTTATTATACATAATGATAAGACACCAATCGCTGTGGATTGGGTGTGCACTGCATGGCTTCAGCCAGCACTTTCTGCCTGCAGAGCTGCGTTGGATTTCTCTGGTGCCTGTCATTGGGTTTTGTGTGTGTGTGCTGCAGAAGGAGTGTTAGTTAGCATGCATCTGTGTATGTGTAAAGAGATTTCATTGTAGGATGAAGTTATTAGGCATGCTAGGCATAATAAAATGGGCATGTGTGTACATGCAGGGAAGGCGTTGATGCATGTGTGTGTGTGTGTCTACATGGAGAAGCGCCTTGATATTTAACAGGGTGCCGAGCAATCCCGGTCCCTGTTGGTCTCCATGACAGCTGCAGATAGCATCATTTGAAAGCCATCCTTGCTATTTCTAGCATTTCTCCCTCCTGTCAGTAGCGTATTTGTGCATAGCAAAGGTAAGAACAAAAACATACATGTGGTCTTTTTGTAACTGATGGGCATTTGTGGGTCAGATCTTGTTATATTAGTTCAGTAGGGGAGCCTGAGGAATTTCAGTGATTAAAATATCTGAGAAAGATGATTAGAACTGGACAGTTAATCCTCACGGCAAGTGAGCTGAAATGTGTTTTTAAAATTAAGATATTTAGGTTGCTTGTGGAATAAGTGTATGTGTGTTTGAAGAGTGCAACTGCATTGGGAGATGATGTGCAGAATATCTCTGCCCACACATGCACTTGTAGACCAGACTGCAAGTTATGCTACAGGCAGAATCTTTCTCCTTCCTCTCCAAGACCCTGCAGTCATGTTCTGCAAGCTATTCCTCGTTTTCTGGTAAACACAATGCAGTTAAGCCCAAGTAATTGATGTCAGCCTGCACAAATGCCCCATCAGGTTTACCACCAGTCTGTGATGTCACACATTGGTGTTTCCAGTCAAAGATGTGATTGCATTTCTGTGGGGCAACAGGAGTTGCCATTTTGTTCAGGCTGCCATTGACTACAGGCAGGGGAGAATTTCTCTGGTAACTGTAGTGTACTGCAGCAGAGCAGTAAGGTACTGTTCCAGTACCTTCACGATGCTTGCTTTTTTCCTTTTTGCTACCAAGCTGGTGACTCCTTTTAGCCTGTTAACTGTCTCCAAGCTTAACTGCATTATGATTCTTCGTGAAATTCTTTAAGCAGAGCCTTTTGGATACACAGCTCTGTCAATTTTCTGCTTCATCTGTTTTGCTTTTATCTAGCTGTTGCTAAAATGTATTTTATCATCATCCATAGGAAAAGTAAAACCCCTCAAGGTGGTGCAGTGGGATCAGCCCCTCAGCTGATGTAGACTGGCATTGACTTCAGCCCTGCTATGTTGATTGCCACTAGTGGAGGTTCAGTTTTGATGCATGGATTTTTTCAGTGACACACATGAAAAATAGCTGTATCCCTTTATTTTTTATCCCACAGGCTGAAGCAAGAGCAGTAATCATATAGGAAGCTAAAGGGAGATCAGGGCATAGAAATTTAATGGAAGAGACATTTAAAATAGCAGCTTTCTCAGCTAAAATCACAGCCAGACTTAAGGTCTGTAATGCTGTGTGCAAGGATGAGCATCAGGGTACGATAAGATCTCCACCTCCCCATTGAGTGGCATCACTTGTCACCAGAGGAAAACTGCTGCTTTTACAGGGGTGGTCATGGTGACTGCTGCTCTAGGAGCTGCCTCTACCACCAAGCAACTGCCTGCTGGGAGACCTGAATGAGGTGATAGCAGAGGTCCAACTGGGATCCCAGAGTTCATCTTCATTGCTGCTAGAACCTTTGTAAAACTAAAATAATAAAAAAAAAATTTAAATGGAGATAGAGGCACTGGCTGGTAGTGTTTCTGGTTCTCTTTGGAGGCAGATGAAGAAAACCTCATTTTTATTTGATACATTGTTTGCTGTTCTGGTTGCTTAGTGGAGTGCTGACCTGTATTTTGCAGGTAGTATTTTGCATGCCAGTTTGATTTGCTAATTTGCAAAACTGTGTATACTTCTCCCATCTCCCCAGTGCTCTCCCTCACCTCACCCTGCTTGTCCTGAGCCTCTCCAAGTCAGGGGCTCCAATTCTGGTATCAATATAGTCTCTCAGTCTGGTATGGCTCCCCAGTCTGACACACCAGACCAAAATAAGTGCATGTATTTTCCCTCAGAGTGCTAAGTAGAACATGATTCATTTCCTGAATTATGTGGATTTCATCTATTTCTGTGCAAGGCATAAATCTGGGTTAAAAGACCAGGCTTTTCTAGGAAGTCTCTGTATTTACTTAAAATGCTCTGAGGCTGTTGATGTCCATATACAGTATAAGGATTTCATAACAGTGTTCATTAAAATCTGCTGTGAAGAAACCTTTGAAAATGAAATCTAGGTTAATCCTGTGTCTGCAGTATCTGGGTTGATCCCACAAGCATAACAGCTTGAATTCACACAAAGACATTCATGCCAGTATTCAATGGGTTTGCTTCATTTTTGTGCAGTGTCAGAGTAATTTTCTTTTTAAAATGCACTGTGTAAAATAGCATGTTTGGTTACCTAATAAGGGTTCTGAAAGCTACAGGGTTTCTGTTAATTTCAGAAAATTTTATTTACATTGGAAAAATGTCTAATAGAAATCATTTATTGCAAATGTTTATGCTGGATTACCTACAGTTTTCAAGTTGCTGATGCAAATTAGACCCCTGACAAAATGACTTTACTGCCAGTTCATTCATTTTTCCCTTGTCACATATCTGGCTGACAGTAAGGCAGCAGCAGGTACTGTCCCACTGCTTTAGGCAGAGCAACCCAGAAATCACTAGACCTAGTAAAAGTTAGCACTCAATGTGAACAAAGCTTCGGCAACACCTTTTACAAAGGCTCCTGAGAATGAGGCCAATGCTGAGGACATCAGAACAAAAGTGTGGCTCAGCTATTAATGGCCTCTGTGAGATTCGAAGTTAATCAAGTGAAATCCTTCAAATTTGAAAATCTGGAGTAGGAGAGAGTCTAAAGTAGTATAGGCTCTAAAAGCTGAATTCCCTTTTGCTGACAGTGAAACCGTGTCCTATCTTCTGTGAATCACTGCAAAGGACATTGGTGGGCACAGACCGACTGTGTTGTACCTTGGGGCCATTGGGGCTCTCTGTTGAAGGCAGGAGCTGTATTTGTCTACATTACAATCAGATGTCTTCATTGGAAAGGCCCTTGGTGGAGAAACAGGTATAAAGATGCTTTGAAGACCCATTTTTGAGATTGAACATGCTCTTTTGTTCTAGTAAGAGGCAATTTACAATGGTTCTCCTAACCTCACACCTACTCCAGTCCTTAATATGAAAATAGTGCTTCTTCTTCCATATAATACCAGGTCAATTTTGTTGTGTTTTTTAACAATAGATGGAATTTAAACATCATGCCATAACAGTTTCTTGGCCGTATGCTTACAAATGGGACTTCCTTGACGGTGGGACCTGGAGGTATTACCAGCTTCTGGAGTTTAAAATCAGAGAAGTGGTCAAAATTCACCTTACACGAAACACATTTTGTGCAGTATCCACCAAAATTATTTGGTTTCTGGAGAAATACTACAATTTATTTTGGTTTCTCAGTTGAACTGGACGATACAACCTAAAAGCCATGACTTCTTTTAAGAACTTGTTCAACTAGGCAGCAGTTGGGCTGGCCTGTTTTAACAGAGATCTTTACTATTTCAAATAAACTCCAGGGTAGCAGCATTTCTTCCAAAATCTGACTGTCTTGGTAGTTAGTTGAATAGAATTTCTATAATTGTTTACTGTAGCTCTGTTTGATGGCTGATGGTCATAAAATAAACAGAACAAAACCTCTTAATTGAATGAAAAACTACTTCTCTGCTGTTACTTTAACTATTACAATTACAATAAATCCATTTTCCACAGTTATTTTAGTTCTGGAGTGGTATAAATATTAGGGACCTATTTATTTTAACATCTGCTTCTTAAAGAACTGCAGTTCATGAGCACAATCTATAACATAATTACATCTTTACTCTGAAGGAAGGGACAGCCTTTTTATGTTGTTATAGAGATTTTGTTAGGGTATGGTTTTAGTTGAAACTATCTCATCTATAAATGTATTTTAATTTTATAGTTCCAGTTATATTGCTGTCATCAATTTAATCTATTCTTAAAATAATTACCATCAGAAAATATAAATAGATATGTCTGTCTCTCTCTCGATATATGTACAACACTGTGGAAAAAGAGATAACTTTTGCAAATGAAGGAATCTTGCTGTTTCTTTACAGCAAATCCCTTTATGATTTTCAAGTAAATTAATCCTTAAACCAAATGGCAACTCAGCCAAGCACGCAAAAATGTTTGATGGTGTCATACAGTCTTCATTCCCTACAGAGTTAGTGCAATATTTTCCAAAATCTAGTTCAGAGATAAGGATTTCATATAGAACAGCGTTAGTTGTGGCTTGCACAAGCCCAGGAAGGTGATATCTGTTGCTCTTCCTTTATCCACCAATGATTTATGGCTCCATCATAGAAGGCCACCAAAGCTGTCAGGCATGATTTGCTCTTAGTAAAGCCATGTTCTCTGTCACCAGTCATCTCCTTGTTTTTCATGTGTCTTAGCATAGTTTCCAGGAGAATCCTGCTCCATGATCTTGCCAGGCACTGAGGTGGATGGGACTGATTGGCTTGTCATTGCACAGGTCTTCCTCTTTTTCCTTTTTAAAAGCAGGGCATATGCTCCCACTTTTCCAATCACTGGAAGCTTTACCAGTCTGCCATAACTTCTCAAATAAAGTGAATAATGGCTTAGCCCCCTGCTCTGCCAGTTCTCTCATCAGGTCCCATGGTCTTGTGCACCTTCCTGTCCCTTAGATGGTCTTGAAACTGATGTTCTACTACAGTGGGTGGTTCCACATTCTCCCAGTCCCTGCCTTTGCCTTCTGTGTCTCAGGCAGTGTAGCTGGAGCACTTCCTGGTGCAGGCTGAGGCAAAAATGTCATTGAGTACCTCAGCCTCCTTCATGTCCCAGGTCTCCTTTTTCCTTCTGGAGAGACTGAACATTTTCCCTAGTCTTCTTTTTATCACCAACATATCTATAGAAGCTTTTTTTCTTGTCTTTGATGTCTTTGGCCATGTTTAAGCCCATCAGGGCTTTAGATTTTGTGACTGGATCCCTGGCTGCTTGAACAATCCCTTTGGATTCCTTGTAAGTTGGAGAATTGCTTTCATGTCTTGTCCTTGCTTTCACACTCTGTAGGCTTTCTTTTCATGTTTGAGTTTTTCCAGGAGATCCCTGTTCATCCACACAGGCCTTCTGGCATATTTGCCTGTCTTCCTCTTTGTTGGGATAATCACTCCTGAGCTTGGAGGAGGTGATCCTTGAATATCAACCAGCTTTCTTGGGCCCTTCTTCCCTCCAGGGCTTTATCCCATGATACTCTACAAACCAGATCCCTGTGGAGGCCAAAGTCTGCTCTCCTGAATTCCAGGGTAGTGAGCTTTCTGTGTGCCTTCCTTGCTGCTTTAAGGATCTCAAACTCCATTTCATGGTCCTTGCAGTCAAGGCTGCCCTCGAGCTTCGCATTCCCCACCAGCCCCTCCTTGTTGGTGAGCACAAGATCCAGTATAGTACATCTCCTTAGCTCCTCTATTACTTGGAGAAGGAAGTTATCATCACGGCACTCCAGGAACCTCTGGGATTATGCCCTGCTGTTGTCCCTCCAGAAGGTATTGGAGTTGTTGAAGTCCCCCATGAGGAACACAGCTTGTGAACAGGTGTTCTATAGAGAGCCTCAGCAGCAGTTTTGGGGCATGGAGAGGTTAAGAACTAACTCAGAGGGAAATTTCCATTTTGGGAGCACCAGGAACGCCTCTTCATCCCATTCTATGCACTAGCACCTTTGGGCTGATGCCCACCTCATCCTGAGAAGTTTGTCTCCCACCGCCAGAGAGGCTCTCTGCTGCTCTGCTAACCTGTTTTATGGTCCAAAAGAGAAATCCGGATTCATAGGCCAGAAAGGGAGTGGGAGATGGTATAGGCCTGCACAGTGTAAGTATTTAGGGGACTTCTCTATCTGAATTGTTTACAACCTTGAATATCCTTACTGAGAAGTAACATTTTGAAAGGAAGGGTTTCAAAAATCCTTTTTTGAAAAAAATGCTTTTCTTTTCAAGTAATCAGAAAACAAAGTAACTATCCTCAGTTAAAATCTTTTAGTAATAAAAGAATAAAATAGAATCAAAAGACAGAATAGTTTATCAAGGCCAGCTACACAAATTGACTACCACAGAGAGAGGAGAGCTTTAGTCCTTTAGCTCATGTTCCTTATCTGCTTGCATGTCATTGAAACACAGCTGTAATTAATATGGTATTATCCCTCTGCAGGGATAATATCCCTCTACGAGTTGTGCTTTTATTCTGGAAAAATATTATGTGTGAGTTGTGCTTTGAACTGGGGCAGAGTTATCCTGGGACGATCATGTAAATAAACATACCATACAGGCAGGACTTCCTTGAAACACATCAAAATTAGCATTCAGGTGTCAAGCAGTAACAAGGTCCTTCAAGCACTCCACGGCCTCTCCAGAAGATTTTGTTTTAGCCAGATTATGTTGATGTAGTTCAAGGATGCTTACAGCTTTCTGCAACCTCAGCCCTTTGCAATGACCTGAAACATGTTCAAAATAGAATTCACATCACCTGCATCCAGCTTTTAAAAATAATGAGTATAAGAACTTTTAAGACTAGCAAACATTGGAATCTCTGAAATATAACTTTTCTTTTTGCCTCTTTTGACTGATGTGTGTACACAGGAAGGAGTGATAAGATGAAGCCAAGGAGAGACTGAATATAGAGAGGAAATTATTCTTTTGGGAGATAAGAACAAAAACAAATGTGGATCTGTAGTAATAATAGCTTGCCAAGCCTATTTGTTTTGGGGGGAGAGGTTTGACAATTTTTGAAATCTCAGATTGTTAACTATTCAAAAAAGATTTTCGTTTTTAATAATTTTTACTTCTCGCACAATACACTTTACTTGCTTTGTAAACATGGAGTGAGTACTTATAGGGAAAACTAAATCATACATAAATTTCTGGCACCAGGAGGTAAAACTGTGGTCACTCTTTTCATGTGTGTATCTTTAAGAGGGGGTCCTGTCCAGTCTTTTCAGTCTCAACTGCATGAAGGCCAGAAACATCAGCTAGCTTCAACTGCTTTTTATTCCAGCTCCAAAATTCCCTGGGAATAAGAGATGTTCTTACGGATTCAAAAAGTAATTTATGTGTGAGGGAACCTGGAGATATCCTTGTGCTCCTGACAACAAGAGCAGGTTTTTCCTATACCCATCTTCATCCCAATACATTTGGATTCTTGACTGGGACAGAATCTCATGCCCCACCCCCTGGAGTTTTGGTCCTGGGTTGGGCCATGTGGGACCTCAGTCTGGCATCCCCTTTTGCCAGCTATATCCCTGATGGTGTGCCTGGTCTTCTCATCCCTCCCCTCACCTCTGCAGCAGCCACTGACACTTGTTAATAGTTTATTCTCATTATAGTGCATAACCTTGCCACAAATGAAATATTAAACAATTGAACAGAGCCATCATTATCATCCAGCAGTGAAAAAGTCTGAAATTTTAAATTGACTTTCTAAAGAGAAATACATTTCTAAGGAAAAATAAACCTTAACTCTCCAGCATAAAGCTTCTGGATACTCCAGAAGAGAGAGTATTCAGTATCTTCCTGTTACTTCAAGCAGAATTTCTGGTAGACGGGATGCTTAGAAAATATATGTAGAAAAGACTTATGTGCCTGACTTACCTGTCATCTTGTTGTTCATCATGTTTCATCTCAGGGTCATCTCAAGTCTTTAATGAATGTTGGAAACCCTTGCCGTGTATTGGGCCATGCCTGTGATCCCTGTTGGCGAAACAGGTCTCTATAGGCCCGTGCTCTGCAGCTGATCAATGATCTGAATGGGAGAGATACAAACTTTGCATCTGCTGTTGTAGAGTCTTGACAATGTCTCTTGCTTTGGTGGATTTCCTTGAAGCTAGAAGAGCTTGGCTTTTAGTTTGTCTGCTTCATCTTTGACTGGAAATAACTGTCTACTTGGTTTACCTAGTTGAAAAATTGGACTTGAACAATTTAAAAGCCATGTACCCAGAATATTTACACTGGTGATCTTGCTAATGAATGGGAAGCTTACTCTGAGGACATAAACTGATTGGTCCTTTTTCCCCCAAAAATAATTCCTAATTGGGCATCTGTCTGTAAAAGTAGCAATTTCTGTTCCTGTGAGGTTTTTAAACAGACAAAGCATGAGACCTTCATGAAGAAGCTATCTATAGTATATAGTATATATATATAGTCATATATATATATATATATATATATATAGTCAACATACCTACCCCCTTAGGTCATTTGCCCCAGACATGGCTTCTCCATGCATCTGCATTTCTGGTTGCACATGGCTCCCACTGAAGCCATGCTGTTAGAGCCCCTTCCTTGTCAGGGGACACCAAGCCAAGATGCAGCCCTTCCCCAAGTGAGCATAAATCATGCCAGCTATCTCAGTCTTCCTTCACCTGTTTTGCAGTCATGTTGCACTGTTTTACATGTTACTGTCTGCTCTGTTGCTGTGCTGAACCTGTGCTTTGAGAAAAAGCAATGGCTGTGTAAATACTCANCTATAGGCCCGTGCTCTGCAGCTGATCAATGATCTGAATGGGAGAGATACAAACTTTGCATCTGCTGTTGTAGAGTCTTGACAATGTCTCTTGCTTTGGTGGATTTCCTTGAAGCTAGAAGAGCTTGGCTTTTAGTTTGTCTGCTTCATCTTTGACTGGAAATAACTGTCTACTTGGTTTACCTAGTTGAAAAATTGGACTTGAACAATTTAAAAGCCATGTACCCAGAATATTTACACTGGTGATCTTGCTAATGAATGGGAAGCTTACTCTGAGGACATAAACTGATTGGTCCTTTTTCCCCCAAAAATAATTCCTAATTGGGCATCTGTCTGTAAAAGTAGCAATTTCTGTTCCTGTGAGGTTTTTAAACAGACAAAGCATGAGACCTTCATGAAGAANGAAAAAGCAATGGCTGTGTAAATACTCAGAGGAGCTGAAGGACAGTCAAATGTACCTCCTAAAGCAAGCAAACAGGGGTGAAAAATAATCTCTTAAAAGTCTTTTGGCTGCCATGATTCCAGGTGGGGCTTATATTAGTGTCAATTTTTTTATTATTTACTTGTTTACTTGCTTCTTTTATTATTTATTTTCTCATCTCCCACATGTACCCCCCTTACACCCACAGCCTGGTGGCTCACTGGTACTGTAGCAAAATTCTGTTACTCCAGGAGTTGTAGGGAAAGAGGAAACATGCTTTTTGGGGACAGGTGGAGTACCAGTCCATTTGGTGAGCACACTACCTTGGAGACCCTGGGCTCAGTAATCCACTGCACTAAGGATTTTATGAAAAGAAAAAACTCAGGCAAATTACCCATACCTGTGTGGCTGAGAAGAAACTTAGGAAGAGGTTATGCCATCAGTCTCCAGTGCCTGGTCACAAAAGCTTTTCAATTCCAGTGGTCTAAACACGATGGAAAAAATTAAGTTAATGTGTTTTAATGTTCTGTGTGATGAATACACATTAACCAACAGTTGGACAGCCTTCACAACTCTTAGATTAAATCTAACCTCCTTAAAAAATTTTAAGATATCTCTTCCTTAAGATATTTCTAAGAAATATTTTGTTCATTTCCTGAACAAAGAATAACAAGAACAAACTGGCAGCTACAAAGGATAATGTTTAATCTTCTTTATAAACATGCTGTTTGCTATTGAGCTGGCTAAGCTTCACCAGCTAGGATACTTTTTTTTTTGTTGAATCATACATATGGAAGCCATGACAATGTGATTCAAGTAGAGACTACAATCAAGCTGCAAGTTTTTCATGTTGGCTTCATTCCCTAATCTGGGCAATGCTTGAATCGTACCATCTATCATGCACACATGCTCCTTGGGCTAAGAGAAGTGTCTTAAATAGCTGGAAAGGCAACAGAAAGTTTTGCTGCAATATAAAACCAGATCATACCAGCAAGCTGGAAATGGCTGCTTGTCCTGTCCATGGACAGTCATACCACGCAAGGCCACAACCATCTTGCAGCAGAGCAGTGTAGAATCTCTTGTGCTTACTGAGGACCACACCTCTCATTTGCTCTGCAAGTAGATTCTCTCACACTGAAAACCCACATAGGAAAACTCTGCATCACTCTGAGCAGAGTCAGACTGTTTCATTTGCCTAATGGAAAATTAAATACTACAGCAGCACTCAGGAATACATTCCGAGAAGCTGCTTATTTCCAGATGGACTTACCTGTCATACAGCCTATGTCTACAGCCCCTTTCTGCATTTGCATATTTATTCACAAATGGTTAAGGGCATCTAACATTAACCTGCCTGCTCACACTACAGGCATGCAAATAATCTTTTTCTTCCTTTTTTTTGAAAGGCAAGAGAAGGCCTGCTGGCAAAGGAACAAGTCTTTCTATAATCTCAGTACCTCATGTCCCAGTAACCTCTTTGCTAACGCTGCCAACAGTGCTGTACATCAGCAGGCCAGACCCAGACATGCTGGGTAGCCTGTACTAGCTGGGTTAGAGCCAGGGGAATGGCTGGGCTGCACAAGAATACAACAGCAAGAAAGACACTGTTTGGAGAGGCTACGGAAAGAGGGTAGGCAGGACAAAGGAAGAATCCCAGAGGAGTTTTGACCGTGGTCATTCTTGCACTTGCATCCCTTACAAACTCAGTTTATCAACCCAGTTTATCAACCCAGGCACACGCACAGGCAGAACAGGCTTTGCTGCTCTCTGAGGCTTTCCCTCTAGCAGCTGATCAACTGGGTGACAGGGGCCCTCCAGGCAGCTGCCAAACAGCAAACAGCATTGCTGCCTCCAGAGCTCCAGATCTGCCTGAAAACCTCACCTTTTTTGTACTGAGGTAACTTTCTGAAGTGCAGAGAGCAAATCTGAAATGCAGCCAGTTATGCTAGTGTCTTAATGGGAGTGTTTGGGGGCAATATCTGAGCCCCAGTGACAGGGAAAAGAAGATGTTCATTGAACTCTTTTAGTAGGCCGTGGGCTGGTTATATGTAGATTTGAGAACTTGGGAAACCAACTTTTTGCGTTCGTGTTTTCCCATGGGTAGAGGGAGAAAATAATTTCATATTAATAAATTACATCAGCTCTAAAATGTTAATGTCTCATGGTCTTCAAGCCTCAAAATGCAAAGGCTATTGGCAAAACTTCAGTTTGGCAAAGATTTTAACTAAAAGTCCCTTTGATGTAGCCCTGCTGATTTCAGTGGAATTACACCAGGGATCATTGGTGGCTGTTTTCTAGGGCACAGAAGACCATAATTACCCAGAAGAGTCCACATTCAGAAGCGTTTCACAAGAACAGGCACATTATACTGGAGGACGCTGTCTTGGATCAACTTTTCACCTTTGTTTCTTCTCAGGATTATCACCTTCCTTGAACTCAGGAGACAGAAAAGTGCTTCACTTCAGCAAGCACTGCTTTCAAGGAGAGGTAGTACTGATTGCCCCCTAACCATCTGCAAATACAAAAAGCACACAAAGCTTGTTTAAGGAACTACTTCAAAAAGTAGCAGCACAGCAAGGACTGGGGCTTTTCTCTTGTCCTAAAAAGTCATGACAAGTTTGTGTCTAGGGCTCGAGTTAAGACACTGTTACACTGCATGTGGAACTGGAAATGCATTATTCTTATGAGCTAAGTGTATGGGAGTTGTTTAAAAATCAGCAAGGCTGATGGTTAGAACTAATCAACTTTCACGAAGCAGGGAGTACAGAGGTGGTGTGGAATAGGCATAATGATTTATTAAAAGGATGCTAAAAATTTTACTTGCTGTAATAAAATGTTCTCTGATACTTAAACTTTTGATGCAACAGTAAAGCAAGATGCAGCACTAAAAGGAAAGGTTTTCTTTGCATGTACAGCATTAATTCTACTGCGTGCATTTGAGAAGCTATGCACTTGCTAGCACTAAATGTAACCAACATGAAGTCCTCATGCTTGAAGCATGAAACTGGAATAAATAGCACATAAGATTGCTGTGTACCACTTTTTATGGCCATCATGGTGTCTGCTGCATTCAGACATTTGGCACATCTTGCTGTCCTGTCCAACATTTGTTCACTTATTTCTGTCCTCGCTGTGGTCTGTTCACATAATTGTGACCTGATTTTCTCCTTTTTTTCGTGGTGCAGAATCACTCTGTTTTCCTGTGCTTGAACAAACTAAACCAAGTGAAGCTGCCAGTTATTTCTATAATCTCAATCTCAAGTCTCAATTCTGTGCAGACAAACCAAATCACCTGAGAGTAGTGGCAGCCTAGAGGATCACAAACCCAGTGCCCTTTCCACTTCGGTAACAAAGAGCCTTTTTAATGATATGATATAATTTCTGTTGGCAGATTTAACCCTCAAGAAATTGTTTTCTTGCAGTAAATGAAGGAATACTTATACCAAACAATACATAGCATAGCTGTTGCTCCGTCAGTGAAGTGGTTCCTTCTGAAAGTATAGCATATTCACTTTATTCACAATATTCACAATATTCGCATATTCCAGTATGGCAATGAGCTGTACAAATGCCTGTATTATTACAGTAGTGTATCTGGCCACTCGAAGAGCTCTTTATCATTTTGACAACATCTAATCATACAGCACAACTTTGATGCATAAAGCTCTAAAATGCAGTAGAGAGTTAAAGCTCATAGCAGACAATGAAGAAGAAATATTGCTGAAATACCAGCTTGTGGTCATTTTAATCATGGGCTGTTAAGAAAATGCACAGTATTGTTGAGCAGGGGTAGCTCATACAGGTGGGTATTTCTGGGTTCCATCCTCATGCACACCTTCTTTTAGCACATTCGAGAAACAATTCCTATTCTTCCTGGGATAAGATTTTGCAAGATTTTTTTAAGAAACATGACCCAAATTTCATAGCTATGGAGGACAGATGGCAGCGAGCTCTCTTTTGTTTCCAGTTTGCATCTGGCTCTGGTTTGCATCTGTCTGGGTTGTTTTGATGTGGGCTTCCTCACTAGATTTTCTCATACCCGGGAGCTATGCCTAAGCACCCAGCACGGCTCTACCACCACCTCACTACCCATCATTGGCCTCATGATGTGTACCAAGGTCTTCCCTACATGTTTGTGATGAAAACACCTCCTTGGGAAATGCTTAAAGCAGGGGAGAGATTCTTCCACTCCTGCCCACTGCTTCACCCCTACACCAGTTACCTGTCTGGGGAGAAAATGCTTCCTGCACAGCAAGATGTGTGACCAGCATGCCCTGGTGTGTGCCTGCCTGTTAGCCTTTTGTGTCTGCAGCGAGTGTATAAATACACACAACCTCAGCAGCTTGGCAAATAGACTGTCTGCAGTGTAAGAAATGCATTTATAAATGTTTCCATTTCTCAGTCTTCTTGTCTGAATTCCTCAGTATAATATTTAACAAATGCTTTAATTTTCATCTTAAAAAGGAGAGACAGAAACATCAAAGCTTCCGGTTTTCCTGTTTTAGATAAAATATGCTGACATTTCACCCGAGAGGGAGGATTTTTAGTAGATCATAGCATTCCTGTCTCTAAATATGTCTTTTAAAAAATCCCATTGATGCTTTCCAGTTTCAAATTCATGATATTAATAGGTTAAAAGAAAAAAAAAAAACAAACCTGGGACAAAGAAACCAAGTGATTTTGTAGCTTAAGTGTTTCCTATAAACAAAGACCAAAACAAAGGCTGTACAAAATACCTTACTTTTAGTGTACAGCAGTTGTACTGAAGGGACTTGCTTCTCCCTTTGTGAGCATCAGCATGGAGACTCTGTAAAAGCACATTGAAAAAAGCCTGTATTTTATCTGTCCTCCTGGAGTAGGAGAGGAGTGACTGTTAACTTAATGTCTTCAGTGACAGTGCTGTCCAAGCAGCACTTTGTCAAAGGCTTTAATTATTTCTTTTTGCTGGAGCCATATCTAAAACAGGTTTAGAGCAGAGAAGGCTGTCTTCATCTTTAGACTTAGGTCTTTAGAAACTTTGGGGTTTTTTTCCAACTGAATGTCACTCAGAGTTTCAGATTCAAGACCATGGGTGAATATGATACATGCAGCAACACAGTTCCTTATGCAGCTGGTTCACATTTAAAAGAAAAGGCAGCAATTTGCTGAAGAGCAGTCAGACTTCACGAGGTTTGGCGCTGGATTTAGCCCAGCAGGTACCCACTGAGCTGTGCTAGTGAGACTGTAAAAGCTAAAGCACAGAATGTTATATGTTCAGCCCCTCGAGACCTGTAAATCCATGTTTGACTGTCTCACTTTGTTTCTTCGTACATTTGATGACTTGAGAGTCCTCTGATGAGGGGACATTTTTATAGCACAGTGAGTCTGAGTGAGGTCATGAAAATTCTGGCCAGTAATCAACTCGGTTGAACACAAAAATTTCACTACCAGCACCCTAAATGTGGCAGGAAGCACTAGTAAATGGTAGTGCCAGACAAGAAGTAGCAAATGCAGAAACTGTGGCTGGAGATAGCCACTTGTAATGTTTTGGCAAGTAACACTTTGGAGACCATGAGCAAAGCTGAATTCAGCCAGGTAAAGTATGTCACCAGCATCAGCGAGTCCAACTATTGAACTTGACTGCATGGGACAAGAGCATGAGACCTTTTCTGTTATGCAGAAGTACTAATTCACAGAGAAATCACTTTAAATCTGCCTAGACACCCTCTCATGCACAGCACAGTTAATGCCAGTGAAAGCTTGAGTAATTTTTAAAGTATAATTTGCGTATGCATTGCTTTATGTCTGCTGCCTTACTAAAATCAAATTGCCTGATATCAAATAGGTCATGAAGTGACAAAAATAGTTGGTGCATAGATACTATGTCTATATATGTACGCACACTCAAAAACTAGCAAGAAAGCCTTGTCTGTCATGTCAAAAGGGTTCTATTTTGGGTGAAGTTTGAAGCTTGCTTTTGGTGGTAAATGTTTTCCCTTTATACATAGTTTGCACAAGTCATGTTCCATTCCAGTGACAAGTATGGCATTGAAAAGACACATACGGAGTGTTTGGGCTGCCTCTGAAATCCAGTTTCCTTGAACTGATGATTTCCTGATTAACATCTCTTTGCAGAAGAGGAGCTGGTTCCTTGAACTAGCATTGCCAATCACTTTGCAAATTCAAAACCAAAAATCCCCTTTACTGATCAATGCAAGGGAAGGTTTGCTTGGTCCCCTGGCTGGCCATTTTTTCCACCCGCTCCATTTCCTTCTTGCCAAGGGGCAAAGTCCTGCTTAGGACTTTGGGGTCCTGATCTTCCTCATCCTATCTGCTGCATTCCTCTGTCGGATTTGGGCCAGACAAGGAACACAGGCCTATATGCTGTGTAAAGCATGGCTTTCAGCCAGTGCAGCTCCGCTGGTGAACTACCCTGGATAAGATGCAACTGTATTAAATGGGGACTGGGTGAAGCTAATGATGCCTTAGGTTTTAACTTTTATATTTTTCAAATCTTGTACTGCCTAGTGTAACTCTGAAGTTTCCTGTAGCTTGTTAAGTGCTGTTCTCTATGCTAAGATAGACATAACAAACCACTCTAACTTGCTCTCCAAGGACACCCAGACTGTCCCAGGCCCAAGAACTGTAAACCATCATCTTGGGGAGGGGGGGCAAGTTTGGGGAAATTCCATCATTGGCTGGGTTCTGGTTGGTGAATTTATGCTGATATAAAAGTGTGAAGAACTCGTGACCTGTTGTCCATTTTGGGATCCACTGAGGCAGGACCCTCTGGAGCCCAAAAGTGTACATGTGAAGGCCTTTCAAATAAGTCCCTCCTTTATTCCTTTATTTCTGTCTAGTCTCTGTTTATAGGTAGCCATTTAAGGCATCACTGTAGCCACATTTTTGGTGTATAAAGCACAACAAAACTCCCAGGAATAATTCAACTGGGTGAAGGATGCTGATGCTTTTTGCAATAGTGTTTCTGTGTCCTGGGTTGTCCACAATTTCTGGAAGACTTTTGTTTATTTGTTCTAATTTGTGTATGTCCAAGAGATGATGTGTGTTCTCATATTTATGTATGCATGTGTCTGTCTGTCTGCCTGTACATATATGGAGACACATCTGTTGTATAAATAAAAAACTACAGCTTTGATTGATTTAGTAGCAGACTATTTTTATGCTTCATGAAAAACATTACATTTAGAGCACAGTGGTCTTTTTTTTTTGAAGCTATGGAAAGTTTATGTCTTCAGTCCTTCCAGCAAATGCCTTATCATTCCCAAGAAATCCACACTTCAGTTCAAAAATTTCAGTTCTTGCAGGACTTGATAATTAGCTAATTTTAAACTCTTGGTTTTATTAGTAACTAAAAATAACTTCATGTTAAAGCATTGATGGTAAATAAACTGTATACTGTAAAACTGACACTCCTCAATGTGGAAGAGTTTACATCTGGATAAACAGCTAGTTGTTTGGCTGTTATCAACTGTCTGAAGCAGTAAGCAGAAATTCAGTGGGGACCATCTAATATTCAGAAGCAAAGACAACTTCTTCTCAATCTTCAGATAGTTTTTGTTCAGTCTGTACCTAAGACATGGGGTTTTTTTACATTACAGTCAAAAGCTCTTCGGGAAAAATGGCTGCTACAGGGAATTCCTGCTGGCTCTGCAGAAGAGGAAGAAGCCAGAAGGAAGCAGTCAGAAGAGGATGAGCTGAAGGTGAAAAAGCTGGAAGAAAACATACACAGGTAGGGACAGCTTCCTTTAGCTTTGCCTAAGCGCAATCACTCCCATTAAGGCTGGAGACTTTCCTTAAGAAGGTCCCCACTGACGGCAGCTGCCCAGGCAAGACTGTAAAAGGCAGCCACACACACATCCAAATATGCCCAGCATTTGTCTCCTAGATGCCCATGTTGTGCAAGATAGAGTCATTGTGTTCTCTTTGTGTTTAATGGACTTTTAAGGATTTCTTTCATGAGGTAGCTAAAGAGAGGGCCAAGGTCCCCCTTCAGATGCATGTGTATGACTTGATCAACACTCAAGAGATTCTCCATTCCTTTATACCTCCTACAGCCAAAATGAGTTCCAACAGGGAGAGCATCCATTTGCACTCACTTCACTGGTGCCAGTGACTTTTTGAAAAGCAACAGCAGATGCCACCAGCAGATCAAATACCTACTGTTTTCAGAAGCAAGGTTTGGGTGTTAGAATTATTTCCTTTTGTCAGTTTCCCATTGCAGTCTGAGTTGACATTTGTCCTCTTTTTTGTGTCTTCCCTTGTTTTGTTACAAACAAAGGTCTCTAAAGCTCATAAGGAGAGTGCTTTTAATCCTCACAGAGCAAATTTCAGAGCTATTTCTACCATTTAGTCTATGTAAATTTAGAGTCTTTTCAGCTGATAAAAACTGGCAAAACTTGGCAACACAACTTTTACAAATGTGTCAGCTGAGGCTACAACAGAGAAAAAGAGAACAGGACCAGTAGTCCAAGGGCTGACATATTAACTCAGCATCTGCTGAACTCAATTTGCCTTATGGCACATTTCTTGTGAAATTTCTTGGAGAAGTCAATGAGAATGTTTCTTTGGGAATATACACTAGCAGACTTATCCTAAGCTTGGACAATGCTAAATGACTACTATGTAGATCAGCACGAACATAAGAGTTCTGTCATGCTACTGGTCTTTGTCCTGTGATTTGTGTTAATTGAAACTGAGAATGTGCATTGTTCTTTCACATTTGTGGTAATATAAGGCAAGAAAAATTTTTAGATTTCACATTATTTTAGATTTCATATGATACCTGATTTTTTACTTCATAAGTTAATACCATGTACAGAAATAATACATGGACTGTGCTTCAGAAATATGTACTGTAATACATATTTCATCTAGTGCTGAATGCTCCAAGGTGCTAAGAGCTCTGATCCCATCCAGCAAACACATCAGAGTGGTTAATTTCAGCTGTATGATTACCACCACTGAAGGCAGTGAAACCTCTGTGCTTAATTAGTTCAAAGTGTAGGATGAAGGACTGTGTAAAACCCTTCCCCTATGGTTTGCCTTTTAACTTCCTTAACTGCAGCCATGAAATCAGGTATTTGAATATTTGAAAATAAGGGAGCTCTCTTCTTCTGTAACCACCTATCTGTCAAATGACAGGTCAGCTCCTTTCTCCTGAGTTGAAGATATTTGTGTGACAGCCTCACTAACATACTTAACTTCTCTGTTGTTTTTCTAAGGGAATTCCAAAGACAGTAAAAAAGTATTTTAATTTAAGTGAGAAAATACTATGTCTGAACTATAGAGATTAGACAGCAGAGGTTGAGGTCATTAGTCTAATTGCAGTCTACAACTGTGACAACATGACGCATCCAGAGCCCATCAAAACAGGCTGAGACGGTAAAGGGCTGTAGAAGAGGGAAGAAAAGAGAGATGATGTCAAGCACGTTATCCTGAGGAGTGAAGTAGAATGAACTCATCCTGAAAGTGTTTTTCTTGCTGCTTGTGCATTACATTTTCCCTCTGCATTCCCAGGAGAGAAACAAAGGGGAAGGATTATGGGGGGATCGTTCATCTGTTCATGTTTGCAGGGAATCAGTGGCCCTTTGGAAGTCCACTATGCACTATCCAGGGGAACCCTGTGAAAAAGCCTGAACCCTCTCAACAAGGGTGACAGAGAGCAGACTAATCTGGTTCACCAGGAGGATAGAAAATTACTTCAAGACCTGCCCTAAGGCTGATTCTGCAGGACTGTAAAACCACTGTGCCATGGATCTTGCATATTCATTAGTGTCATACTGCATCATATGTGCAAGCACAGAGCAGCTGCAGTATCCATATATCTGTGAAAAAGCCTTGCGACACACATACTGGAAAACACGTATAAAATATATATAATATATTAAAAAAATATATCTTTTGCATTTCCTCTTGGATCAGGGTGAAACATATTTGTGAGGGGCGATGTCCAGTGCCTGGTGGCAGCCAGTACCCATGACCCTGCTTTAACAAGGGGGAATGTGCAGTCATCCTTTTCCTCTTACAGCAGAGCATCCCATCATCGTGACAGAGAGCAGTATTTCTTCTACACACACTGAAGCACTCAAAAAGGTTTCTTTCTCATACCTCTGCGTTTACTGCATGAATAGCTATGGTAAAAGAGAAGTATCCATCACTGTTTGCAGGCCAGCTGTAAAGAGTAGGTCTGGCAAACTGAGTGAACTGTAGCACTTAGAACAGAAAACTGAGCGTTTGAGGCCAGACAAACGTTCCTAAATGAGGATGTGGCCTCATGTAGGTGGGCTCATGAGAATGTGTGCTGTCCAGAAAAGACCAATACCTCTTGGAGATACAGTAGGGCTAGCACTGAGTTTGTAGATGGTCTTTAAGGCCTTTCACATCACACAAATGCTTTGGTTGTGTATTGCCCACTCTGGGTCCGTTTTAAGTGACTTTCTCACTAAAATCATACATTTTGCGGGATGTAAATGTGCTTCTAATGTTTATTCTTAAGCTTGTGTAACCAGTCCTCCTTTGTGTGGGAAGTGTTTCATTTCAACTGAGGCAGTAAAAATGCCTAAGTGTACAGACAGCTTCTTATTTATTAGACTTCTATGTTATTTTGTCATGATACAGGAAATCATATACTTCAGTTTGTAGCTTGCAAGGATGTGTGCATATGACTCAACTTAGACCTGAGTAAGTGAAATGATTTAATGAGCTTCCTTGTCTGCAAAAGCATTTTGAAGAATGCCTACATTACTCAGCATTTTTGTGCACTTCATGTCAAGCAATGGAAAAAATATCAGCATCAAAAAAGAGGAATAAAGCACAATAAATAATACAATGTAAATAATTTAATGCTATTATTATGCTGATAGTTAACATCAGGAGGACATAGGAGTACATGATGTACATCTAAGTTAAAAAACAGGGAGTGCAAGAGGAGGACAAAGTGCAGGCATATGAATGGTGTAACTGTGGATTACAGAACAGTGATTTGACAGTTAGGAGTAGTTTTATACATTTAGAACCCTTGTAACCAAGAATGCAAAATGAAAATAATGGAGTCAAAAGAGCTGAATTAATTTTGGTACTGGATTTCCAGCACTCCTGCTTGTCTGACTTCAATCTTCAGAATAAGGCAAGATGCCCCATGTAAAAATCCATTCTCTCTTGCATTTTAAAAAAAAAAAAGTAATTGGCCCAATGGACTTAACAAGAAGACTGAACCCCTTATTCAACATTCATTGAGTCTTAAGAAGACTGGATGTCTGTCTGCAGTGGGATGACATTGTTAAATGTTTTGAAACCTGGCTGGAAGAGTGGTGGCATCATTGTATCAATGTCAGAGTGAAGCTAGACACGGATATGTCTTGACACAAACTGCTCTTAGGCATAAACGTTAAAGCCATTCAGTTTCTTAATGTTCCTGTAAAGATCCTGGGTCAGCGTTAGAGGAAAGCAGACACTTCTGAGTTTCTTTCCTGTTGTTACACAGTGCAAAAGTGACCTCCTGTTATTTGCAGCTACCTTAGATCTGGAGTAAATGATAGTAAAGGAGTGAAAAATGAATGAAAAGCATTTCCCTTCCCTTAAACTTACTCTCCAAATCCCAAACCCGAAACACATTGTTTGGGATAGCATTGAGGGATTTCCAGTTGACTTTAACAGACATATTTATGATAGTGTGTTGTAGGTAAAACAAATGCTGCAATGTGTTGAGTGTGATGCCTTAGGTTTTAACTTTTATATTTTTCAAATCCTATACTGCTAGTGTAGCTCTGAAGTTTCCTGTAGCTTGTTAAGTGCTGTTCTCTTATGCTAAGATAGACATAAAGCCTCTCTATCTTGCTCTCTAAGGACACCCAGACCAAGAACTGTAAACCATCATCTTGGAGAGAGGGGGGAAAGCTTGAGGAAATTCCATCATTGGCTGGGTTCTGGTTGGTGAATTTATGTTGATATGAAAGTGTGAAGAACTCGTGACCTGTCGTTCATTTTGGGATCCACTGGGATCCACTGAGGCAAGACCTTCTGGAGCCCAAAAGTGTGCACCTGAAGACCTTTCAAATAAATAACTCCTTTATTCCTTTATTTCTGTCTAGTCTCTGTTTCTAGGTAGCCATTGAAGGCATCAAGTGCCTCCCATGGTTTGTTTTATTTACTGCATGATGGTCTGGTTTTCTTGCAGCAGTGAATGGAAAGTTGGCATTTGACATCTGGATATTAACAGGTAGTATTCGTAGAACAGAGAAGCCCACCCAAAGCCTGCTAGTCCTTCACAGCATTCCAAATGCTCCCAAAATTATTTGTTACATTAGCTTAAACTGTAGTTCATGCTGGTGGCCTGTGTTTATTACAAAAGAGGAAGGGTTTTGGTGGCTCTGAAGCTTTTGGGTATCATGAAAAAAAGAAATACTCTGTATCTGCCGACTTGATGATGAACACTTGTGTGAAGTACCAGGACTTGTCTTATGGTTCCTTGAGTAAAGAAACCCAGTGAAATAGACATTCAGGAAATGGGCATGTCCCTCCAGTAATCAACAGGGCATCTGTTCACCTTGGATGAGGAGGTGTCCAACTGCTCCAAGGAGTGACAAATTATTATTCTAGCCGTTTTGGACACGTGGACCAGACAGACAGCTCAAACCCGTGGATTCTGGATCCCCCAAATGCACACACAAGAGCCACTTGTGACACTTTGGCACTGTGACAGCTCTTGGGGGTGAAGCAGTGCAGGACAGAGGCCAAGGTGTATGCAGATCCCTTGTTCTTTGCTCAGGACTACTCATCTGTCAGCACATCCAAGGTACTAATGTTTGCAAAGCCCTTTGGGGTTGTGAAATGCTTCACCTTTCTGCACGTTGGTGACAAGCCACTGCTATGTCACCTTTAGGAGAAAGCTTTTCAATGGTGGTCCAGCACTGAGGGAGAGCTCCAGTGCTAATGATGGGAGGGTCTGTGCTTTGGCCCATAGGGCATAAACTCTTTCCCGGGACAAGCATATCCTTGCTGGTTGTTGCTGCCTTGCTGATGTGGGCAGGTTGTAAATGCAAGCAAAAATTCCCTCCCTGCCAGCAGCTTCCATCTCAGAGTGAAAGATGCCTAACGAGAGGAAGTGCAGGAGAAGCACAGCTTCCAAAGAGGTCTGCATATTCCAATTTCAACAACCCCTTGGAACTTCAGTTTCCTAAAGAGCACAACATTCTCCTCCCATTGAGCTCTTGTTGGGGTTTATTTTCATATGTGATACATTTCTTAGGAAAACAGAAACCAGAACAAAACCAGGCAAAAATCCTCAACAATAGGAAAACTCAGGTTTTCAAAGGAATCTGCTCTGCAGTGTGGTTAGAGAATTTCTCAGAACTTGTGTGATGATGTAAGAAAAACAATGAGCTAGGAGTTGCTGGGTAGAAATGGATTTGAGGTTTTTCCATATGGTATAATATATTCAGATGTGGCACTTCAAAAAAAACCAACAAGCCAATACTAAAAATAATAAGATAGCTTACTACTTCAGCTCTGAACCTCAACTCATACTTGAAATAGCAGAATGACATGCCAGTGCCACAACAGTTGCTTAACTGCTGGTGTTCTGGGTTAAATAGTAGTAATCTCTGGATCTTCCACAACTCCTAGGTATTGCTAGCTTGTAATAACTTAATGATTTCTATGCATCTTACAGAATGGAGAAAAGGAAAGACTCTTCAATTGGAGCACAGAATCCATCCACATCACCTATGTCTGCTCTCCTTAAATAAGTGTACCATATATGGACATTGGTATATGGACCCATTCGCTTAATTTGAGAGCCAGATATAAAGGAAGTCCCAAAACCCTCCTTGTACATAGCAAGGGATTTTCCACTTCTAGTGCTTCTGACACTTCACCCATGTCAGTGTGCTATAGATTTACAGACATGTTCACTGAGAACAGAAGCAGGTTGTCGAGGTGTTCTGGCTTCAGCTAGGGCAGAGTTAATTTCTTCCAATGGTGTTTCATCTCCAGCTGGGCTTAAAACCACCACACAAGGATGTATCATTTTAGGCAAGATAACACTTGTAAAGTGCCATCAGTTTCTACATGAGTTAACACTAGATCACATGGTGCACCTTCTTGTGAAAGGGGCAATACCTCTAGGTCAGATTCAGCAAGAAAAATGCAATTTTAATAACAGCAGCTTTTCAATAGAATGGACATTTTGTACAAGTCTGGGTTTCTGTTGCCGTACTAGATGAGACATAGCGAAATATTATCAAATGAAAAACTCCAGAGCCTCCTTGGCTTTAACATTTCAAAGTTAAAAAGTGCACATCTCTCAATGTGATGGTGTTAGCAAGAGGAAATCTCTTCGTTACATATATATTATCTTATATATTGACTCACCACAGATGCAAAGCCATCTTAGATCCTCACACTTCTTTTAAGCCTAGTAGAACTGACAGGGGTTTCCTGAAGCAGTAAACTGTATTATAGCATGAAATGTGGGAATTGATGGACTACATTATATCTGAATTCAATATTAATCATGGTTTAAATGGGATAGTTGCCTGGAATAAAGCAAAACTGACTAGTCTCCATTCCCTTCCTTGTTATCCTAACTTTGTTGGCATTGGCTGGTTGGTTTGTTTTCCTTGTGTACCAGCCTTAGCTGGTAGTGCAGATGAAACATCTCCTTACATACAGTTGGTTCATATAGCACTTGGTAGATGGCAAAAAAAAAAGTTGTGGATATTCTATAACAGGAAGACAAGTTTGTGTGAAGGTAACCTACAAGTGCACAATCCTGAAAGACATGACAAACCAGGAGCATATTTAGAAAGAGAACGTAGAGACTTAGGCCATGGCATTAATTTGTTTTATTGCTTTACAGGATCATTAGTCTCTCTCCAAACTGAATCAGAGGACTTCTCTTTTCCCTGCCAAACCACTCTTTATGTACTGGACATAAAGAGGCCAGAACATGCAGTGTACACAAAATTCTGAGATCAAGACATGCGGTGTACACACACACATGCTCACACACATGAGATCACAGAGCCAGGGAAGACACAGCTGCAGTTCCGGGCCTCAATATTCCCTTGTCCCAAGGGGCCAGGTTCATCCTGTTGAGTTCCAGGAGTATAAATAAGTCATCTGCATTGGGTCATCATCTCATTTGGCCCCCTACACAGTCAGTGAGAGAACAGCATCACCTCTGTGGGCGTGTAAGCCTCTCTCTCTCTTGAGTTCGGGTGCCTCAGTTAAGTTCCTCAAGGGCAACGTGTAGCATTTAAGCCTTGATGTTGCTTCCTGCCCAGGCACCCTCTGCTGGGCCTCCGGGCACTACCGTGATGCAAATATTCACCAGTAACCATTACTTACGTGTCTGGTGCACAACCTGTTTATGACCCCAGGCTCTGCCCGGACACTCTTGGAGGTCGTCAGCACTGAGACCTATTTCTCCAGAGCTGGGCTAGAGCTGAGTAGGTGGAGGTGGGGCAAGGTGCAGTGTCTGGAGCCACCCAGTGGGCACTGGCAGTCTGAGCCTCGATTTTAAAAAACCTGCGGTCTGAAAAGGATGTCACCTTCCCCGCAGGGCATTTTAACTCCTGCAGTATGTGAATCCCAAGGCAGAAAGTAAAGCAAATCCCTGGTGATGGTCCACTGAAGGCAAAGTAAGACGGGGTGCGCAGTAAGGAATCCTGATTGATAAGAAAGGGACACGTGATGAATTTCATTGAGAATTTGCAGTTAAAGAAAAAGAAAAGTCCCAAGGAGGCATGTTCAGGAACAGACAATAATCTGCTCGCACATGTTGCATGGCCTCACTATAAAAAAGTCAACAAGCTGTAACAGAGAAGCTGAGAGTGTTAGGAAAAAATTGTAGACATCCAAGAATACAATGCATTCAAAGCCAAAGTAACAACGAGGAACATCTAGAGCACTTGGACCAACCTGCTACAAAGGTAAAACACACTCACTGCCATGTACAGGTACATGGCACATGTACAGGTTTGTAGGCTGAAATTGTATATGGCTCTATAGTGAAAGATCCTGAGGAATCAGGCCCCAGCACCAGATTGCTCTAAGTGCTCAAAGTAGAAAACTGACTTAGTATGACATCTGTGCACAGGGGCAGCAAAACCTGTGAGGGGGAATGATAGAGACTAATAAGTGGAGACAGCAGGAGACTTCATACAACAAATGCACATGGATTAAAACAATTTCAAAGTAAGATTTGCATGGAATCTGCTGTGACCTGTTGTGGCCACAGGGGAAAAAGGACTTAACAGAGATGTCAGGAGTACTGCCAAACAAGAGAGGAGGGGGGAGAGGGAGGAAAGGAGGAAAACTCAAAAATTTTGCAAAACCAGCAGCGTAAAAAATTAGTTCATGGTCAGACAAAGCAGAGCTTTATCAAGGATTTCCATATCATCAATACCCAGAGCTGCAATTAGGACTCCAGAACAAAGTATGTTGTGTGTTGAAAAGTTTGGTCAGCGAGGGCAAGCAACTGGAGTATTGGATTATGTCTTTAGAATGTCATTAATGTCTTAAAAAGAATATTTGGAGTGAAAAGTAAATTCCAATTTACAAAGTCTGATTTTGGAATCAGACTTGGACAATATTCATGCTTCTTTTTAGAAGTTCTTCAGCCAGTGAAGACTATCTGATACACAAGGAGTCGTAGCTATGGGACAGTGGAAGAGAGGTATATACTGAAATTGGTCCACCTGGATACTTCCCATGTAAAATAATCTGTGGACTAGAGTTTGATATACTCTAGGAGCCAGAAACATGGGTCTTCTGGGGCTTGAACAGGGATCTCTTCTCCCTCCTCTGTAGCTGTCAGTCTACATCAGGACAAATTCACCTAAATACTTGACCAGAGTCCTAATAAGGCATGTAAATTCAAAAAGTACCTGCCAGTGAAAACATGCTCTGAAAGAGATGAAGCTGATTATGAATAACTGGATAACTGGTGAAATTTCAAAAAGCTGTGAAAATATTTTTTAGAGCAGAGCAATACTGTCTTCATGCTGTCCCATTCCCAGGAAAATGCATTTAGTCCTCCGTATGAAAGTTTGTTATATTATGCCAACTCTGTACAGGAACATTTTTCCTAATGCAGCTACACAAGCAAAGCTTCCCTTTGTGGATTGCTGTTTTTACCACCAAAAAGTATGGACACTTGAGTGGAGTGAGCTCTACAGGCAAAGGTTGTTGTGGCCATATACTTACCTATCTACTAGAAAACATACCAAAATAAAATGTTTTTTAAAATAACCTGCCCTTTAGGCAAAACCAGCACATCAATGGGAAAGTTTGCAATCAGTGCTAGTGGAGAGATTCACAGGGACCAAGTCTTTGCATCCTGTATTTGTCTAGACAATGCAGGTGGTGCAGAGTGTGTCTTTGGGAATTGCCTCAAGGAAAGAAATCAACTATGAGAGTATGAATTGCAGAATTACCCCTGGGTTAAACTCCTGCCTCTACCAAAGACTTCTGTCATTATTTGGAGCAAGGTACTTCAGCAGTTCTTCCACATCTCGTACTCTGGTGTTCATTTGTGCAATTATCTTTCCCACACATTTAGCATGATGTGAGCTGAGCTCTACGGTATGGGAATTGCTTCTCGCTGTATGAAGAGAACTTCAGTGGTGCCCCTTAGAATACTGAGACAATTTTTGCTCTTCAGAATTCTTCATGTTTCTCTCTTATTCTGCAGTGGCAGCTGAGATCTGGTGCTTCTGAAGGCATGGCTTGAGGTGCCTCAGGCCCATGGTGTGACACACCTGCATAATTAAAAGGGTAGCTATTGTTGATTATTCCTAAAGGAGTTTTGTTTTTAATTCAGCTGTCAAAATCCAGTTCCCAACAACTGATTAATCCCTTTAATGTGATGGTGTTTTTCTTATCTTTGCCCATTAGCCACTGGGCTTGTTTTATTTCTTCTTTTTCTCCTGCTGTCACTCTCTGTATGCAATGAGTCAGGAATCCAGGATTCCTACTGGATCTCCAGGTGGGTTGCATCACTCCACCAGTGCTGTACACAGTAGTATTATACTGTTTGCTGCAAAGACTTGATATGCGTGTCATCAAGGCAAGCAGTGACTAGAAAAGGAAGTGGGGACCAGAAGCATGGACTAGAGCCTAGGTTTTCCAAGCTTGAGTGATGTGTTGTGTAGATAAGCCAAGTCTATAACCAATTGGTGGACTCAAATTGTAACATAGATCTTTAACACCAGAAGAAACGCTTGTTGTCTGCAAACAAATACCAGAGAGAGAAAGCCATTCCAGCTCAGACCCTGACGTCTTTGCCTGTAGCTCAGGGAAAGTGTCCTAAATGGTGGAGTTATTGCTGGGTTTTCTAAACAACTTTTTGTTTGTAGGAAACCCGTTTGGGAAACATGAACTTGCCTACAGAATCTTAAATGCACAAAGTGTGAATAGACAGATATTCCCAGTAAATGTGGATTACTGGTAATGCTTAGGCATATGGTAGGAGAACGTGTAACACTCAAGTCAAAAAAGTGACCAAAGAAAATAACTTATAATTAGATCTTGGAGCTGTAGCCTTATACTAGAAGTTTTCCATTCCATTTTAATTTTGTTCATTTTTAAAAACATACTTAAGAAGTTGCAAAGACTGTTTCCTGGTATGAGTCCATCTTTAGCCTCATTTCTGCTCTTTATATATAAGGGTCCTTATTAATCAGGAATTTCACAGAAGTGATCCTCCCAAGAACCCACACTGCAATCAGGAAATGGGCTGGCTTGTTTCCAGTAAGATGTTTTTCTCTAGGTCCATTAGATAAAGGAACAGTCTTAGTAACCCAGGTAAGGTTTGCTGAGACTTTCAAGTGAAGACAAAGCTCTTAGTTCCAAAAGAATAGAAGGGGAATATGAAATACTACTAAGTTACAGCAAAAGGCTAAGGGTTTTCTGACTTGTCTGATGACCTCTGAGCTTTGTGACTTGGCACATCTGGAATAAGCCCAGAAAGGCAGAAGATTCCTAAATTTAGAAATGCATTCCAGGTATCAGCTGCTGCAGAGAAAAGATGTGTCACCAGTAGAGCAGGGCAGGTGAGTCTCATCTTGCTTGAAGCACCCAGGTGGGGAAACCAGAGTAGTCAGTTCACTCTCCAAACGCTGTTCCAGGGGGATTGCACAGGGCTAGCCATTGATGTGGTCCTGCAAGCACAATCCAGCTCACTGTCAGAAGCTATGCCCAGCAATAAGACATCACTCCTGATGCAGGGCAGTGGTTCATATTTGTTACAATGGCAGTCCAGTTTTGATGCCATAGGATTTTCAGCTGAGAAAATAAATAAAATCCAAAATAACATCATTCTGACTTTAGGAAAGGTTGCAGCTGGAGAAATCAGTGCATATAGCACAGGATTTACATGTGTACCCTGATTATGCCCCAAAACATGCGAGGGAAATGCCTCATGCCTTTGAGCCCTTACCCCATTGGAGTCACCTTCTGAGGAGAGCTGTGGAGAGCTGCCAGGTGTCATCATGCCAAGAACATGGTGATCCTCAGCTCTGTTTTCTTCTTGTGAAATAACTGTACTTTCACTTAGGCACAATCTAAAATTTTCTGCCTGCCAAAGGCTGGAAGTAACCATCACATCAGATGTAACTTGTTATGTTACACATATGGTCATTGAAAGCCCAGTTTTAAGGCTATGGGCAATGTTTTGTAGTCTTCCAGGCAGGCAGCAGTGGTCAACACTCCTTTTGTCATCATTAGGCAAGTAATTTCAGGAGCAACCACCCTACATTCAAAACTCCCATGTAACTCCCTGCTCTTTGCTACTTAAAATCAGCTTTACAAATGCAAATAATCAGTCATATTGAAGCTATGTCACAGAAAAATCGTCCTCTTTTCCTAGCCCTGTTGAGGCTATCATGGAGGTTCTTTCATGCTTGTGTAGCATCAAAGGTGAGGTAAAGAGTCCAGCTTGGTCTGGACAGCAGTCACTGAACACGGTATAGATTCCCTGGAAGGATGAATTGAAAAGAGGTTCCAGTAGCTAAAGTCTGCTTCACACAAACAAATTTTGAGAATTTGTGTTCTTCTTGCCAGCTATTTTTTCCTTAATGTTTGTAATACATTGTTTCTACCCAGAGATCTTCAATTATCACAGATTGGTATGGTCAAAGTTATGCCACCTAAGGCAATACAAAACCTCAGGTGTTGCAGAGAGACACTGTGTTACACTGGTTCATTAAATGCTTCTATTTAAAATTTACAGTGCATGACTAGAAAATATTACCAAATCAGACTATTTTCCACCATGTAAATTCTTCATCCATACCTCAACTTCTTCCCCTCTTCAGAATGGGAATGTAATAGCTGACAAACACTTTGATACCTGCAAACAATTAGCAGGACACATGAGAGCCACGTCCTGATGTCCTGGCTTACAGTGTCCAAGGCTACCATGGATCCCAGGACAAAACAGATTTTTTGCCTGCAGTATAAGTTACTACACATTACTTTTTGCAAGGCTGCTATTGCACTGCATTTTGTAGGCAGTCGTTTCACTCTTCAGGCATTTCAAAGAAGGAGAATGGAACAGCCACAGCTTCTCCTTCTTGAGTGCAAATGGAGCCCAGGAGAATGCACTGTGGTTCTTGGGAAGTAACAACTCCTGCTTAAATGGGGCATGTGACAAATGAAGACATTTAATGAACAGGATAACTGTTACAGGTGGCTCCTTTTCTGGAGCTGTGCATTATCAGGCCCTCCACCAAACACCACTAGACATCCCTTGGGAATCAGGTTGGCTTTATGTGGCACTGGAGTGCTTTTGGGTTTTCACAGTTAAACTACAAACTTGCTTGCTTCAGTGGAGCTGTTCTTAACTTGTCTCAATTGCAAACAAGATAATACAGCTTTTCTTTGGAAGATTAACAGATCAACAATGACTGTGAAACATGATGACTCAAGCAAAGTAGGGTGTCTGATATTCCTTCCTTATTTCCAGTGCTTATTTTACCATATGAAGTGTCTTTAGGGCAAAGCTGCAAAATTACCTATCCTGAAAATGTCTTTTTTCTTGTTAGGAGTGGTGGTATTTAATGATTTCACAGCTTCATTAGGTGGCTTGTTTTACCACCTACTGCATCAGTACAGACTGCATCATACTGGCAGCTTGAATAAGATGAGTAATACATTGATATTTTTCCATCTTAGCAGCCCCCGCTGAGCCACCTCATCTCCCAAAAGAGAAGACATTTGAAAAACCTGATGCAATGACCCAGCATTTCTGAAAGGTGATTCCTTCCTCATTAGTCTTTGCTTTACCTGCTGCTGAGCTGGAAAGGATTCAGTGCAATTAGGGAAATAAATATTGATAGCTAGTGTTTGATTAGGGAAGAGGTAGATTGTGTTTAGTAATGTATGACTGAACTGCTTGTTGCTTTGTGAGATATATAGTATCTGAAAATACTGTACATAAACAAAATTAAAATTGCTTCTAAGTGGGCTTTCAAACTCCTTTCTCTAAATAGGAATAACCTTCAGTCAAAAAACAATCATTACGGAAGTGACATATACTACGGATATCTGAAATTTTTATTTCAAAAATTAAATATTTGACTTTTTTTTTGGCACAAAAATTATATAGAGAGATTCTCAGAAGCTGTAGTAGTCAGTAATACACTGATTTTGCCCCCAGATATTTGGGGCAAATTAACCATAATACAAATCTATGTTGGATTAATCTGATTTTTTGGTAATGGAAGCTTTTCTTGATAGTAACTAGACACTAAAATAGGACATGGAACACCTTGGTTTTACCTAATTTTCTTGTTTTATGATTTACTGGTGAAAAGTTCATGCTGTTCTATGTACTGAGAACAATTTGTAGAGGTGAATTTTTCTGAAGGAATGATTTTTTTCATCTGAACCACATGTATTTTGAACATGATCAAATCTTACGTAATTCTTTGAAGGATTTTCTTTCCTTCGTAGGAGAGTGTCTTCAAAACAAATAATAGTGTTTTGTGTCTACCATGGGAGGAATGCTAGCTGGGAAATAGCCCAGAGTGTACAAAGTGTGTTAATGTGTCTGTTTGCCCCAGGGATGCTGAATCCTGTGTTTTTGAGACTATTCTGAGAGGGTTTGCATAATGAAGGTTTTGAAAAATCCATGTTCTCCAGCTTTTCCTGGAGAATGGGACTCCAGTTTTTGCTGGATGAAAACTTTAATAAAGAACTGGGAAACCCTGGCAGGCAGAGAAGATAGCTTTGCATGGAGGACCAAGGTGAAGTGATAAATCATCGCCTTCAAAATCACCAGAAGTACTCCAGCAGCTCTCATTGCTGTTCTGTTAAAAATTTCTTTTCAATAAAGTAGCTCCTCTGTAGTGGTTAGCTGCACTTCTCGTTTCATGCCGTGTATATTTTTTGGGAGAAATATTAGCCTAAGGACCGTGCACCAGTAGTCATTCAGTGCTAAAATATTCATTGTCCCTTTTCTACCCCATCTGCTAGGACAAATGAAAGGAAGGGGAACCTACACAGAGGCATTCCTTTTTTTGCTGCAGTTAGGTGGACTTTGTCAGTAGGATAAATTGTAAGGATTTAAACTGTCTTGGCTATTAAAATTGCTGGAGTTTAACAGCTCCCAGAGCTTTCTGTCTCTTAAATGCTATTCATGTCTATCTTTTCTCCTACTGCCAAGCCTCTAGTTTCTGTTTTATTTAACTGTTATATTTTTAAGAGTTTGGTAGCTTCTTCAATATGGCAAAGGGTTTCTGGGAAACAACAATTTTTTGCAGATTTCTCTCCTGTCACATCTCAGTAAAGTGACCTGCTGCACAGAGTCTTCAAGGCAGGCAGCCAGGTCTATAGGCAACATCTGGGTTCCCATTCTCCTCTTTTGTCACCAAATTCCCTTTTAACTCTGAACAGCAACGTGACACGGCTCCATGGTGAGCTTTTTCTCCGCACTCGTCAGTGGCATGGTTCCGCCATTCCTCACTACCTGCTTTTCTCCAGGGCAGCAGACAGGAATGCTCTTGCCACTCCAGCAGAGAAGGAGCTGGGGAATATAAGAAACTTTCCAGACCTTAGCACTAGTTTCTTTGTCTCCTTTCATCCCAGGGGTCACAAATGGGAGGATTTGCAAACCCACACACAGAAGTTTTACTTGGTGGTATTGCAGACCCGTGCCAGCGGCGCCATCCATGCTCACTGAAGCACGGGCCTTGATGGACCTCAGGCATTGCTCAGCCTGTGTGAGCGTGGCTGGAGAGGGTTGGACTACACAGGTCAGTCCTATTAATCCAGAAAAAACAGGTCACAGGTTGATGGGGTGATTCTTTAATTCCAGAAGCAATCAGGAAGTGTAAAAATTATACCTTCTGTTTCAGCACAGGTTCTCCTCTGCTTTGCACCACTTCTGCTCCCTGCTCCCTTCTTTCTCCTCATTATCCTCCTAGGAAGACTATTTTTTAATTAAGTGGGAGGGTAGATTTGCAGAAGAGAGTGAAAGTCTTTGTTCTTTGTGTCCCACATTGATTAGCATTCTTGTAGCTTCACTGTTTGCTTATCTAAAAGGAAGCTGTGATTTGACTGAGAGAAGAATAGCTTTTGCATATTAATTTCCTCCTAACCAAAAGCATCTAGGTTATCCTAATGATACTGGAAAAAATTCTAAGACTCAATCACCACTCTCAAATTCATTTAAATAGTAACCTTCCCTGACAAATCCAGCAGAAAATACACTTACAAGAAGATAAAGGCATTTAAAAACTATGCTTATTTTGAAAAGAGTGTTAATCATCTTAGCCCCACCCTACACAGAGAAGCAAATCTTTGGAGCATGAATATCTCTTACAGCCAACGATTCAGAACAAGGAATTTCTTCAGGGTAGTTAGTTTGTAGTGAGACCCCACAAAATATAAAGGTTAGGGAGCCACTAGGATGACCATGAAATTATGAAGTCTGTGACTTACAAATGGAAAAATAAATTTAAAATAATGCATTTGGGGTAGGCAGATTTCAATAAACCTGAGATTTCATAGCTGAAAGCTTTGATGGATAGAGGAGTTACACAAGGTGAATGACCATAAAAGCACAAACTGGCCCAGAGGAAAGATAGGCAGTGTAGGACCAGACTCGCTGCACTAAATCACTGGCTTTCCCTCGGCATTAAGCAAATACAAAAGGTCAGAGAAAATGGAAATCAGTTCAGATTGCTAAGCATAACTTGAAAGAGTTGCAAAAGCAGGTGAGGACAAAAGCCAAAAAGGCAGAGGCATAATGTGCTCTGTACCATAATGGGAAATTATTCTGCAGTAGTGTTACTGGTAGGGAGAAAGCAAAGGAAAATGCTTATCTCCTGTTCTATGGGAGGGGAAAAATAGTAGATGACACTGAGATAAGAGTCTTGTTTTGTTCTTCAGTCTTCACTGAAAAGGTGTGCTGCAATTGGGCAAGAAATGCAGTTGCACCAGGTACTTATCTGGAGCAGAATAAAGAAAAAACAAGTTGAAGAGTACTGAGGCAAATCAGGCTGGTTTCAGATCATCTGAGCATGGTGAGATCCATCCCCAAACTGGACGTCTGGCTGAAACCATCTCAGGGTCTTGTCCCTTTGAGATCTTGAAAAGAGAGGTTCATAGGAAAAGCAAGTGTCATTCTTAACTTTACCAAGGGGGTGGGGAAAAGAGGAGTTAGGGGATACTAACCTAATTTCATTCCTTAGAGGAGTGCATGGAGTTGTCTAGGAGAATACATAGTGATTTATAAACAACTTGAATTTATCAAATAAGGCCTGCCACGATACCCAGCTTCCTTGACAGGCACCTAGCAGACCATGTCAGTTGAGGATGTCATTTACCTTAACAGTAAGGAGACTTTGATACTTTTATAATCCGGTAGTAGAAATATGGTTTGGACAAAACTTGTCTAAGACAGATGCAATACTGGTAAGAAACTGTTCAGAGAAAATTGAAGGGGAAAGTTTTCTATGCTTGTTCTTTTACCATTTCATCTTCTCGTAACACTGTAGGCAATGAGAAGGTTTGTGAGTAGACATTCTGTTTATTAAACTTGAAGACAACATCAAACATGTGGGCCCATGCTGAAGAACAGTATGGTAATTGCAAATCAGGGACAATCCTAAAAATGCAATAGAAGGAAAAAGCAAAATTTTACCTTTGGGCAGGCATGGCCAACGGTGGAGACAGGGTGGGCTGTGGCAGTCAGCCACAAATTCTCACAAAAACATGTGGAAATTAGGTTGAATAAGAAGCTGGACATGACTCAAGGATTTTATGCTGTAAAGACGCTTTGGTATGTAGGTAATGAAACATAAAAGAATACTCTGCTGATCATTAGTAAGGCCTCATTTGTATTAATGTGCAGTTGAAAGTACAATTCTGCTTGAAGTACAGTTCAGACTACCAGAAAATCAGGAGGAGAAGATGGAAGTGGTTGGGGTGCATGGTCTACAAGGAAAGAGTGTCCAGTCTAAAGCTGAGAGTAGGTCTTCAAATACTTTATCAGCCATTGGAATGGAAAGGAATAATGGGTTCTTTGTGTTCACGGTAGAAGGGACGACTACTGAAATTAAGTATTGGCAACGGAAATTCATTAGGGAAATCCTTCCAGTGATCAGGACAGTGAAGCACTGGTGAGGCCATGGGGGGTCCCTCATTTCAGGTCTGTGAGATGAGGTCAGAGATGAGGTCAGACCAGGAGCAACGCTAGTTCAGCCAACACAGTCTGCAACCAAGGACCTGCCTGGACCCTTTCTCCTGGGCCACTGGGGTTCAGCACTTGCTTCCAGCCAGTCATAGATTTTTCTCCCTCTTTCTGATAACAAAGACCCATACTTTGCAAAAGAAAACTATTTTAGGAAAAGGAAGTTGAACAGGGACATATTAATATCTTCAACTAGTTTGGAAATAGCTATAAAGATGAGGGAAGTAAGTTCCAAACACAAGAGAAGTGGGATTAAAATGCCAGAAGGCCAGACCTTTAAGAAAATAATCAAGCCTTTTTCCTGCAGATCTTTTTCAAGAATGAGCATGTTGAAGCACTGGCATAGATTGTCAATTGCCACAGGGCATCTCTGCTCCTGGACAATTTCAGGATGAAACTTGACCAGTTTGTTGAGATACTTGATGTAAGAGGGAGGGCTGCACTATTTTCTATTTCTGTAATTCTCTTGGAGAAGGGTTGTGCTAAGTATATATGGAAATGAAACAGAGAAGTAAGATCAGGATCTGCTTTTCTCTAGAGCAAATGACCGATTGTGAAACAAAAACCAAGACATTAAAAATGTGGGTATGGGGGAACCTCAAATTTTTTGCATTATGATCAGTCATCTTATTGCACTTATTGCACTCATACAGTGGTGTGTCTTGAAAAATACAAAGTAGAGTCTCCAAGGATTAACAGACTAAATTAGTGCTTGGGGCAGGCTGTTGGTTCTTACAGTGTAGAACAAAGCCAGCTTCTTGCATTTTAGGTAAGGAAGAAACTTTCCTATGTGTAAGCCAATACTGAATTTTTGGTCTGTTTCCATGAAATATCTAGAAACAGGTAATGCCAGGCACAGAACTGGATGGACTGCCAGTGCAAAGCAGCCAGCCAGCTCCCAGTACAGCTGCTTGAAATGATGATGGAGTTTTCTTTCCACTCCCCCTCTTCTCACTAGCTGGCAAAATATTTCTGTGTTGGAGTCACTTGTTTCAGAGTTCCTATTTGAAGGCATAAATATAATTTCTGGTTTGTATTCAGAGTTTCAGTTTTGCTCTCCAAATAATTTTACATTGTTTCACTAGTCTGAGATAGACTCTGGATTTTCATGCTTTGTCGTTAGAGTTGGAATAGACATCTGTGAAGAGGAAGAGAAGGCATAAATTTTAGACTCTGTGCACCTTAGGGAACAAGATTATGAGAAGCTGAATCTATAAAATAAGCTGTAGCATAAAGTGATGACTTGAATGGCTCATAACTAGAAATTTCTATCTTAGACAAAATTCCGAGACTTTGAAACTTCAACACTGCCTCAAATAAAAAGCAGAGAATAAAAAAAGCTTATCAAAAATGTTATGAAAGAGAGGAATTAGTATTATTTGTCTGACCTCCTGGAAACATTTATTTTGATAAGACTAATGCATTTGCAACATTGACACTGGAACACTTTTATCTATTTTTATCTGTTAAATGATAATGTAAAAAGCAAATGTTTCTGCTTCATGGAAACAAAATATTGAGATAATTTCCTGACAGATTATAATGAAATAGATAAATTCCCATAAACATTTTATATTTAATTACGTCAGTGTTTTCCAAAGGAGTAATACTTCTCAGGGAAATCACCAACTATATGCCATAATTTTTCAGTGTCCTTTAACCTCCACAAATATCAAAATGGTATCTACTTCTAAGCAAAGACAGAAAAATAAACTACAGTCAGGGAAATAAAACATCATTCCCAGGGTGAAACAAAACAACTGCTCAATACTGCATATAAATGCTTCGTAATTGTTTAACAAACATTTTTCACATTGAATCTGCAAGGAGAATCAAATATACATATTTTCTGTCACAGCAGTTGCTCCATACAAATGTGTCTTATGAGTATTGTACTTCCCTTTGGTGGTTTGTTCTATCTCTTCATTTCCAGATTTCTGCTAAGAATTGCCAAAAGCATCTTACAATCTCTGCTATTGCATGAGATTGTAAGATGTTAAACATCCAAGGCAACAGGGAATTTATTAAGCTACTTTCCCAGCCTATAAGGTATCACTGATCTTGTCACAGGCGAGCTGTTGTTCCCTTCCTTCCTCCCCCTTTGTGCCGTGCTGCAGCACCCCTCTGGTACCCATCCTCTGTGTGCAGCACCAGGTGGTCCTGCCCCGGGGCCTGTCACTGCTGCAGACAGGACAGCCATCCCTGGAAAGGGACCCAGGGGGTGTCAGCACTGGAGCCAGGAGGGGAGTCCTGCCCTCTCCCTCTCCCTGCTGTTGCTGGTCACCCACGGCCAGGGACCGTGGTGCTTCTTAGCTGGACTGCTCCCTCTCCTTTTAGCAATACTGTAGCTGGGATTGACCCCATCAATCATCAATTGCAGCACGGAGACATGAAGATGCCTTCTCTACTCCTGTTCCTTCTTGCCTCTGTTTATCCTCTCACTAGGCTGCCTTCCAGTTCCCAAACAGACGTTTGGCATTCCTGACTTTGTGCCATGATAGAGCTGTGGTGTCCAGCAGCACACAGGGCCACTCAGCAGCCACTCAAGCACAGCAAGGCTTCCTCCCACCAGAGAAGTCATCTTCATCGGGTTGGTGTTCAGCAGTGCCTTCTGCTTCCTATTCTGTCCTGTCTCAAAAGCAGAACACAGAATAGCTCTCCTGTCATGTTCCATGTCAAGCATGGGGTGTCCCAAACATGAAAAGAGGAGGTGCTGCTTTACAAGGTTGTGCCCCACAGTCTGCAAGCCAACAGGGGAACCAAGAATGGCACTGGGCATTTACTGTGGTGGGATGGTGCTGGCCTTCTCTAGAGGCTCCTGTCCTAAGTGTTATCAGGCCACCTCTCCTTTGAGTACCACTGCCTGACTTCCTTTTACATGTCTTTGTTTATTTCTGCATAGTGGTTTTCTATCATAAGACATCACCCTCCTTCACGGCTCATTTTAAGTTCAGAATAACAAAATCCTAGAGCATTTCTTGTATGGAATACTGGGTTTCTCAGCACAGCCCCTTCTGAGGACACGTGGAAAGGGCCAGCATCAACCTGACTGCCTCCCAATGGAAATGTAATCATAATGCCAAAGTATATGTTTTTTGCATGGTTTTGTTCCGTTTTTGTTTTGTTTTTTTTTTAAATACTGGAGACTAGAACCTGACTGAAGCGTCCAAAACAGAAATAGTTAACTAAAGTACTGGGGCTTATATAACCAAGTTTTCATGGAATAATGTCAAGATCCCACCCCAGAGAGTGGACAGCTGTTTACAACCATTAGGAATTATCCCTGGGAAGGCTCAGTTTTACCACAGAAAAGTACTTTTACATCCCTCACTTCCTCAGATAGAAAGAGGCTGTAAATTGCATCTACTTTTGTATGTGGGACATACAGGTCAGCTACCGGTCAGTGTGGCGTGGGAAAGGCTGTGCTCAGCGATGTGCTGAGCATCCAGGCTCACCAAAAAATGCTGCTGCTCCCACCCTGAGGGAGAGTGCAGTGCCGTGCTGACATACCCCTCTGCCTGGCAGCCGGCACAGACTGCACCGCCATGGTGTGCTGCACATCGCCCCAGGTCAGGAGGCAACGTCAGCACAGCTTTCTGCCAGGCTCAAACATATTTTAAATGCATTCCTTAATTAAAAATATTTTTAATGAGCCAAGACAACATGAGTAATCCACAACTAAAATTAACTGTATTAAGGTGTTTCCTTAAGCTATCCAGAATCACACTGGGCTATATCCTCCTTTAAAAATAGTGTGACTATATTCAGAACAAAAGTCTGGTGGAAATTGGGGACCAGAATATCAACAAACATTGCACTGAAGTCTGTTCAGCAGACCTGGTTTTGGCAGACCTCTAGAAATGAGTTGTATTCAATGTATCCCTTTAAATTTCTCATTAATTAACACTTCCTTCCATCCTTTGGGGAATCACCATGACCCCACAATGCATCATCACTCCAGTAGGCTAGGGTTTCACATCACCACTATAACTTTCTTCTTAATGTCTGTGTCTTAACACGAGCTTTCAGCCTGCTGTGCTCATTTCTGGTGCTCTTGTTCCTCACAGCCCGGGGCTGTCTCCTAGATGACTGTGACCACAGGAGAGTTAGCACACAGAAGGCACAGATTGCCAGCTCACAGAATAACTCCGCATCTGGAACAGCTTCTTCTCTGTAGTAACATTTACAGCTGGAAGGGTCATTGTCATATTTTGGACTGTGTGATTAGCTTTGATGGGAGACATTAATAGCCTCCTTCTTGCCATAAGATACCAATGTATGATCTGTCTAGTTTTTTTTAAACCAAGGAGATGTAGGTGAGAACTGGAAGTACAACATATGCAAAAATTGCCATTTTCATTGTATTTTCCATGACATCATGTGAGAAGTCATCCCAGGTGAGGTTCTCCTCATGCCACACTCAGTGGAAATGTTTTAGTTTTGTAACTTGCAGAAGTCATGAGGATGATCTGCTAGGTGGATAGTAAAGAAAGCTCTACTGACCTTGTCATGCATATTCACCCTCACCGCAGAGTGAGGGCTTGGTGTCTTTTCTTTAATTTGGTAGCTGGCATCTCATTAAGATTACAGAATATGCCATTAGTTTATCAAGTAATTCGTATTTTCATATGTCTAAAGTATCCACAAATAGGTGCTTCAGGGAAAGAAGTTCAGTGTATATAACCAGTGGGAAGTGAAACCATGGGCTTTCTCTTTTTGCCATACTTTAAAGGAAAATGTCTATTTAGGCAAATTCTGATGTATGCATGGACTGCAGGAGAAAACTTTGTATGGATTTATGTTAAAGGTTATTTATTTAATACTGCAAATATACGATCCCAAAGACCACATTTTATGCATCCTTTGTTTCTGGTGTGATAGCAAAGCGGTTTACATTTGTTTATCTTACAATGAACACCAGCAAGGGAAAAACTAAGAAGACATCTTTATCTAGAATAAAAAAATAATTTTCTTAAAATTACAGTAACAATGCCAAAGAGGCCAAAGGGTATTCCTAAAATCTGCCACCAAGTTTTTATGTGCATGTATGTCCATCCACTGGGGTCTAGAGTCATATCTATATGATAAGAGTATCCTAGAGAGTCACATTCAGGAATTGTGGGCATTCAGACTCCTAAAGATGCAGGAAACTTTTGTCTGCTTAAGGAACTAAGAGATTACCTGGAAGATTTTAAGCAATAACACCTTTTGAATAAAAAAAATTAAAAAGTAGAAGATAATAATTTTGAGAAAAAAAATAATATTACTGTTATATCATAGTCTCCAGCCTTTAATCTTGAAACTAAATATATCCATCCTCTTTTGAGATAATCCAAAGACTGGCAATGTTACAAAAGATACATTTTTTTGTATACTGGAATGCAATACTAGAAATGTTTGAATACATGCAGTACTAGAAAGTTGCTTTAATGTAAAAATCCTACCATAATTACAAGGATATAAGAGTGAATCTCTAAGTGAGGAAAACCTCCATAAGAAATTTTTGGCGCCGTCACATGTTGCCTTAGGTTTTTGAAATATCAGCCTGATGTTGTTTTAAACAGTGCTGTAGCCTTTCTGTATGAGTTGGTGTACCTGCAAGTCTCACATCTATATAACATGCTTCCCAGGCTGAGGGCGCTGCAAGGAGCAGGAAATGAGAACTTCAATTCAAGCCAAGCCATTGTTTTCCATAATATGAAAAAGGATACAGCAAAATCATCTGCTAATTCAATGGAGAGAAAAATATGGACATTTTTCTAATGCAGAGATATTACATTTTAACACTTAACTTTGCAGTTTCAAAATACCCTGTTTTTCTAAAAAATTATGGTCACTTTGGAAGTGAAAGTGCAGGGAAGCATTACTTTAAAGGACCAGAATCTATTAAGAAAAACAAGTGTTTTTAAGTGAACAGTAGCTGAAAAGCTGCATTTCGCCTCTCTCCTGAAAAGCTTTCTGGTGTTTTATGCACTACCCACTAGTTTCCTCCTCCCCTACCCACTGGCACTGTCCTGCATCTATTCCCTAGTCCTCTGGTTTAGACCTAGACCCAGCAACCCAGTGTTGATCTAAAAGTGGCATTTCAGAGTGGTCTGGTCTTCCTCCTATAAGCTGAAATAATGTGTGCTGCCACATTCAGTTACATTAAACTCACACATGCTGTTGTACTGTTACAGCATTTGGTAATTTTTTAAAACAAATTTCAATCTGGGACCTAGAAAATTATTTCTGTCCTTAAACTAGCCATGGAGAAATTAGCCCTTGAAAATAGATTCTCCTGAATATTCTCCCCAAAGTCCATCTGATCAAAGAAAAGGGAAACAAAAACAAAAAAAACCCACCACAAGACAGACAGTCTAGTGCACAAAGCACTGAGCTGGGAAATAGCTAGCATCCATCTCCCATCTGCAATATGATAAAGTTGCACTCAATTAATTGTCAAGATGAAAAATTAACAGACTTCTTATGCAAAGCCAAAAGTTTGTTGTTAAGGATAAAAAAATCTTACCAATCTAGCAACTTACCGTTTTTAATATCAGTCAAAATATAGAAGAAAAAGGAACAGTATTACACAAAAAGTCTGCAGCGTAATAGTTACAACTGTTGTGTCTTCCTAGTACTTGCCACTTTTTCTGTTCTTAGAGTTACTCTTCCACAAGTAGCGTAACTCTAAGAATCCATCCCAGACACAGTTAAAATATATGTCAAGTCATCAGCATCTCAAACTCTTCATCAAGGTAAATATTATGCTGATTGTGTGAGTTTCTTCCCTTTTCCAGGGGGAATGGGATATAGACAGTGGTGGTTCACTTCTCCTCATTTTGGAGTCCATTGAAGCAGTTCTTTTTTTTTTTTCTAACACCCTTTATACCTTGGTCTTTCTTCATGGGTCTGTAATTCCGTGTCAGATCTGCTATATTTGCATTACATGTGTTAGATGGAACCATGGAAGTACAGAAGAGTTCGGGTTTAAGGAACCTCTAAAGGTCTTTATCTGAAAATGGTGAATTTGCTCATTGCTCTGTCTCGTCATCCCACCCCATCCTCCTCCTCACAGTTCCCTGTATCCCACTTTCTAGGCTTCTGCTGTGGCATCAAGCCCATCTTCCTCTGCAGGGAATGACTACAGTGGGGTCATATGCATTTCCTTCTACAGAACAAACTGCTTGGCACTGATGTCTGTAGACTGTAGCTACACCATGCAGTTTCACATACATGTGCAGAAGACAGAGGGACCATGGCAAGTCCTAAAGCCCTTGCAAAGCTATTTCAAAGCTTGGGATCTCTTACTAGCAATGGTGCTACTGCATTTACTGGGCTGCACAGCTACAAAGCTGATTATATTTTGTTTCTCTTGTCCATAGCCTATGTAGACACATACACACTTACTGAAATAGCAAATGTGTCCAGATGTGCACACTTATTTCCACTGGGACTAATACTTTCAGTCTTAAAACTAATTTGGTGTCCTAAAATTTGCAGATCAAAGCTTCAGTGACAATTCAGGAGAATGTAGAACAGTTTGTCGTTTTTGCAACCACCAAGCTCCAGATTTATAGCTGTTCCAGAGATAGACTGGTGAACATGAAGAGTTCTCCCTTAAGGAAAGTCCAAGCAGGTCAAACAATTTTTCAAGAGATGAGAAAGTGAATCCTTTCAGTCACTTGAAGACAGAAAAACTGGTGGATCATGTGCTCACCTGGCTCCCAGAATGTGATGAGATTAAACCAATGTTTACTAGGTGAGGGTCTTCCTTCCAGGTTTCTGAGGTACTTTTAATGCAACGGGACAAACTTGCTGTAAACACTTATGCCTATGCTGAAAGTGGAAAACGTCACTACAGAAGAAGGAATCACATGCTGGCACCTGAAATGTCGAAATACCACCCTGTGCTCACAGTCTCCAGCATTGTACCCCAGGTTGAGCAAGCACAGTTTGTACCAGGAGAGTGTGACACTGGTTGTAGGTTTTGGAGTCAGAGGTAGGTTCAGGTATGTTCAAGGGCTCTCTGAGCAGCCACAAAAAATTGTCAAAAATCCCAGGTATTTGTTGTTGCTCTCATAACCCGGCAACCTCACGTGAGATGCAGAGGAGTGGATGGGCAGTGCAGCTGGTCGTGTGTTCATCCCCAGGTAGCCAACCTGGTCTGCAAAACACTGTGACAGGGCTTGGTAGGTGTAATGCTTTGCATTACAGCAGCTTACCTTCCCAGACTGCCAGTCCAGTGTCATACAAAACACAAGCATCAGTTGCCTGAAGAACTTGAAATTATTTTAGTACATCACTTACCCATTTCCTTGCCTCTCAGCAGTTTTTTGTCAGGGAAGACACAACATAATACAGTATCTCATGGCTCCTGACAAGGTTTTCTCACCACCCCAGCTGCTGCAGTGCCTGAGCTGAGCATTTCCCCTTGTCATCCCCAGCTGTGCAGCTGAGGACAGGATTCAGTGAAAACTTGCACACAACATTGCCCTTCCACTGCCAGTATAACTAGATTTCTGACTTCCCATAAAAACCCAGCATGCCAAGGTCCCCTGGTTCTGTTGTCACTCTCTCTTCTCCTGCAAACGTTTTTCTCCTTTCACCTTGCAGTGAAGAATATTGTTGAAGTTTCTATGTGCATACCTGGCTGGCAGCTGGCGTGTGAAGCCTCTTGTTGAGGACAAGCAGGACAAAATGCCATGGAAAAAGCTGAGCTGTTACAATGCCTGAGCTCACTAGATGGCCTCATACACTGCAGAGAAGCTTTTCCTCTAGCAGTCCCCCTCTGTACATTCTGTTTATGCATGCATTGATAGGGACTTTTTAATTATTATTTTCCCTTTTTTTCTTTTGCTATCTGGATCCCTCTTCTTGATTCTTTGCTGCTGTGATAGACCTTTTCCTGTCCCCTGGGCCATGGCAGTCAGTTTGTGGAGCAATTTCCAATTATCAAAGCAAGCCACACAGCGTGCAGCAGGAATGGGAAGCAGAAAAGAAAGCTAGTATGTGACCTTCATAATAATACTCTACAATAATAGTACAAGGTGGTGCAGGGGCACAAGCATTAAGTTTAGCACTTGATGCCTTTCTGCAGCACTCCCTAGGTCCATGGGAGTCTATTTAGCATGTCTGTCTGAAGGTTTGTTCTATTTTACATATTAGGGGAAAAAACTCTGTTAAACAAGCATTTCCTCCACTGCAATGTGTGACTCCATACAGTCTTGGTGTAGGAAGAGCATGAGGGAGGTCTAAGGGGAAGTGAGAAAAGATAAGTAGTTGTGCAAAAGGCACTGAATATTTAGAAACCTGTAAGAAAAAGTTGCATTTGTCTGCAGTATTCTCTCAGTCTCCCTGGACACAGTTTTTGAGAGCACTATTGTCGAGCAGGTATTTACTACAGTACTGATTTCAGCGGTAGGAGTTGGAAACAGAAAGAAAACAAGGGGTCAAACTCACAGTCAGGCTGCCAGAGTGCATCACCTTACCATGCTTCAGATGAGCTGTGATAATGAACTACAGCCCACCAGCAGCCCTCTGCAAATGTGGGGTAAAACCAGCCACTTTCACTGGGATATTTAGTGACCACATTCATCTGCTTGTTCTTGGCTGAGAAGTTGGCTGGACAACATCCAACAGCAGGACTTATTTTTTTGTGTGGAAATTATCTATCCACAATTACCTACATCACGTGCATGGACATGATAACTCAACATAGCTATTCCCACCTTTTGTTGGTGTGCTGTTGGCAAAAACCATTCTCCTCCTTTGTCCTGCATCTTTTATCTACTTAATGTTGGACATTTTGACATGTGCAATTGTATTGACCTCTTCAAAAACAGTACCACCCCTCTGCTTTCTTTCCCAGCAGGGTATAACAACAAGAAAACAGTGGCCAGGCAGCCTGCCTGGTACCTTTGCAAACAGTTTCTACTTTCTGTCTCGATGACACCCACCTGAGACAGTCATAGACAGAATGATGGTGAGAGCTGTGCTCATGTTGCAGGGCCAGGAGCCATCCTCTGCAACACCACTGAGCTCTTTGGGACAACCACCTCTGTGAGGGCAAGTACATGCTCCTGTCACTTCTAGGTTCAAATGTCAAGCCATCCAAAAGTAGCCTGAATCAAGCAGCTCCTGTTTCACCTTCTTGGGTGAAGGGGTGAAATTGGGGTTTGTGTCTTCTACAAAACAATCAATGAAGAATTTTTGGAACTCAGCATAAAGTCATTCCCTTTTTTCCTAGCAGTTGAGTTTTTTGAGGACTTCTTGGCTTTGAGACATTGGTACTTCCCAAAGAGGACATGTCACTGAAGAACACAGAAGCAAGTAAATGCAGAAGGACTTTCTATAAGAGGATTTCTTGATCTTGATGCTACAAATCCCAAACACATAGCAGGAGGTACACAATGGGGCCAGAGACCAGAACAGTTCTGTTGCCAGAAGGCCACAAGACCACTCAGTGTGGATTTGGATCATGGAGGAGAAGCCAGAGACACTTAAAGGCCCAGCTGTTTTGGGCACAAAGTGTCATCTTTACATTGGTCCTACTTACCAGTGTTGAAATAGCATAAGGTGGAAAATACCAGCAGTGCTGTACCAATATCAGAAAATGTCTCTTTGTGACTGATCACAACAGCTGGCATGAAAATGAGGAGAAAAAAAAAAAAGAAAAAAGTAAAGGAGGGTGCAATGAAATGGTGCCATGGATGTTTCACACCATGAATGAGGCAAAATTTGTTAGAGGAGGGCATGACCAGAAAACCTTCAGGGGCATGCTGACAGGAGCTTGCATGCTGCCTTCAGGGTGTATACCAAGGGGGCTGCCAAAAACAGACCTGAGAACTGCAGGCAGAGCCAGAGAGCTCAGCCACAACTGAGGCCCATTACAAATGAGGGAGAAATCATTTAGACAGTTGGTGGTGTCCATCTGGCACTGAGTGACTAACCAGCCAGCCCTTTGGCCAGTCGTCTTGACAGCCTGCACTTCCTGCTGCCCTTGTCTGGTGGTAATTGTAATGCAGTCAGTGGCATTCCAGCACCCAGAATATTGTTGTTGCTCTCAGTTCCTATGCCGTATTTCATATAAGACCTTTTTTTGTTTAATTTTATTTTCAATCTGTCCATTCCAAAGCAGTGGGACAATTTTCCTAATTTTGAGCTGTCACATTAATGTGATTACCCTTTAAGCCTTGAGTTAGAGATACACTTCAACATGTGCTTACATCCAAGTATTCATCTATTCAAACCACTGGAACTACATACGCACCTACAGTTTGATGCCTGTTTATCTCTCTTGTTTAAATTCAAGGCTTTGAGTACTGCTCGTTCACCTACCGCCTGATCACTTCGGCTATAAACATTCATAGATTAAGTACCTTCAAACAATAAAGGTGGAAAAGTGTTCATAACTATACACCAGTTGGCAGGCATATCACAGGAGAAAAGCTTCAAAAGTACCTACATCCCATTTTCAAGACAACCTTTACTGCTTTTAAGCTTTTTTTTGACATCTCAGATGGCACCTACAGACGTCTTCTGCAACGTGCATCCGGCCAGTAATTTCTTAAACTCCCATGTCCTGAGGGTGTGAACACTTGCCGGCATGAAGTAAACTGGGAAATGGGCCCCAGCATTTCCAATTCTATGGACATCTGTGAAGTCTTTGCCCTTGGTCTCATGTTTTAGACAAAGCAAATTAAAATGATCTGTCATTGCTGTAAACCTGAGGAGATTTTCGCAATGGTCTCATATTTATTACTACCAGTTCTTACAAGAATTTACTTTATTTGAGTACCTTGTTCAAATACCAACATTAAAAACATAGTAGGCACAGAAAAGAGACAAGGGGGTCAATTGTACAGGTAAGACCAAGAATATTCATGGTTGTGCCAATTAGGAATACTGCAAGACTCAAAACCAGACAAAATTAACCATTTAGACTTCAGGAAATCCCTGCAAAAACTTAGCCTCTTTTCTCAAGTTACAGGGCAGAAATTTCCAGTGATGTGACATGGACCATCTCCCCTTGCTATCCCATCCCTCAATACCACCATTCCGGGCACAGAGATGGTTTTTGTGTGAGGGATGTACGTCGCAGTCCTGGGATGCACTGAAACCACAGAAGGTGAACCATCTTCTCAGGACCAGCTTGCCGTGGGATTGCAGCCAGGAGTCCATCAGGCTACACTTGGCTTTCTTCAGCTTGCTGCTGTAATGAACTGACTGCAAACTAATTTATCAGGAAGTAAGGGGTTACCACACTGCTAGGTGCTTTGAGGTTCTCCTCTTTGACTTTTACCCTTAGAGAGGCAGTCCTGTGCCGCCTCTCCACTATCATCAATGGTCAGCTTGAGGTCAAGCATTAAAACACAGACCCTGGCATGGTTTTAGAAGTTTTCTTAAAGATTTATAACCTTTTTATAACCCATCCCATTCCACAGATACCCTGCTGGCTGGTTTTTGCTCCATTGAACCAAATCAGCCCAAATGTCTGCTTTACCCTGATTCTGAAGCTCTGCAGCTCTTGAGAAGTCTGGGGTCAAGAATTTCACCCCTCTGAGACTCATGCAGGCAGGAAGTCATCAGCTGACTCCTACCACAAACATGCAGCAGAACGTCAAGGCAAACTTTTCAGCATTCCACAGTTAAAACTGTACTTCATTCCAAGTTTTCATGAGCCAGTAAGGGGGACTAGAAAGGCATTGTCACATTATTAAACACCCCCTCTTTTTTTTTATTTGCACTTCAGCACTGTGAAGGTTCAGAAAGCAGTGACTCAGGTCTGGCTGATGATAGGTAATGTGGAACAAAGAGCTGGAAAAGGTAGCCTCAAGTAATATCAAAGCAATTTTTCCCACTCATTTCTTCATTCACACAGCTCTGTAGCTGGCTCTATTCACCACCACAGCTCAGCAATAACACCACATTTCCAGGGATCTCTCTGCAGCATTATAAATGCTGTCCAAGGACAAATTCAATCTTACAATTTTTCCACAGCACAGAAAGTTGTCTTACACTGTATATGAAATCCAGAGATGTGCTCCTGATTACAGTTTGGGGCATCTAGGAACTGGTTTTCTGTGATTTCTAGTTGACACTGGAACAGCACCCAAGGGAGTGCAGCATCTTTTGTCCTTCAAACTGCAGGTAGATACTTGTGAGAGGCGTCTGATTAAATAAGAGATCAATCATGATATTCAGACAGTTAAAAAATGAGACACAGGCATTGTGTCTGAAAGGCCTGGATAGTTAATAGCTCCTCTGGTTCTGTAGTGGCATGGTGGGGTTAGATCTTTGTAGGTGAAATCCTGTACCCTTGGAAAGTGAAAGCCAGGCTCTGGGTGGCAGAGATAAAACTAGAGCCGTCAGTCTAGCATATAGTCAGTATTTCCACAGCTCTATGTACAGATCCCAGGATGCTGTGGACTTGCTGCTTCCACCTCCTCATCCACGTTCTCCTTCTCCAGGGGTGGTAAGCAATGTCTGGAGCTGGAATTCATTCATCATTTTATGGTATGATTTCATTCTTGTCCCGCTGAGCACAGCCAATGGGAAAAGGAACTGCGCTGTGCTCACTGAGATGGAGTTACCACCCCAGGTCCACCTTCCTTGTGCTTGTATGCCGGAAATTAGTGCTGGGAGTCGGTGAAAGGAATGGCACAGAGCTCTCCGATGCCCAAGAGGACCGGAGGCCGCCCCTGCCGGCAGTAGCAGCACCACCCACCAGCCCAGAGAACACTCAAAGAAAATGACAAGAACAATAGCAGGAAATGTCTAAGGGTGGAAACAACAAACTGAACACAGCCCAGGTTTCTGGGGGCTTCCTGATTGGCTTGATTTGCCTCCGCAGGAGCACTTTGGATAACCTTGGAGCTACCCCACCAGGGCAAAACCTCTCCCCAGTGAAGCCACATTTGTTCCAGTGGCTTTCTGGGACATGGGGATGTTTGCTGCCCAGCACAAATTGATAAACAAGCACAACATAAAAACGCTAAGGTAGATCAGATGGATGAAGCAGGATCAGGACACTGCAGTCATCATACTCAGGGTGGCAACAGCTTGGTTCATCTCTCATTCCTCCCAGTATAAAATCTGTCCATTCTCATGAGGCATGTTCCTTGCCTCACATCAGCCTTCACCCTGGAAAAATGAACTGTGAGTTCCTGTGAGTGAATGACAGCAGAAGACAGATTTGCAAAGCTCAGATCCAAGAAACTGTTTGTATCAAGAAACAAACAAAACAAGTTACAGCTCCTACTGGGTGTTCCCCTTCCTGCCCTGCTGCTCTTTTTCTGTCCCTATTGGCAAGCAGTGCAGGGGAATGGATTTGTGTATTTGTGAGGGTCATGTAATATGGAGAATTTTTAAAGGGACCTAATAAAGTTCAGTCCTGACACATACTGGCTGTCAGCTGCACTGCCATCTAGTTCCTTTGTCAATGACTACTGAGGGCATTTACAGGTTCAGACAGTCGTGGCTAAAGCACAACGCAAAAGGCAAGGAAAGGTATGTTCAAAACTGTCGAAAGGAGGCAGATGGGATCCCTGTAAATTGCAGCTTTTTATGATAGTTGTGCTTTAATAGCCACAGGATAGCAGGATAATCCCATCATTATAAAACTTTAATTGGTTTTTCATGTTTTCAGCCTCAATTTTCTGAAGTTATTTTCATTTTTAGTACTATTCTCAGACTAAATTCAGTCAATCACATGGTGTACCTCAGAATGCTGGATGCTGGGCAATGCTCGCACCAACAAGTAGACTTGTAAGTACCATGTTCCTTGAAACAGCCCATTTAAAGCCACCACAACAGGAAGCAAATAGGTAATCCCTTGTTTTCACCAGTTCTTAGCAGCAAATATGAGTCAGGTCAAATCAAAAACATGGAAATCTTCTATGTATAGTGAGTATAATTAATAATGCCAGCTAAAACATCTACTAGGGATAAGCATGGACTGATGTACTATAGGGCGCTATAGGATTGGCAAAATGTATTGGACCCAGATGGGGGAATGGAGGCAAAATGATTTGCTGGAGGCTAAAGCAAAGATAAAATTAGATAGCTATGGCCCATGATAGCTGTTTTTGTCAACACTGCTTTTCTAGTTAATAACTGCAACATCTTTTCATTGCCACATGAAAGAGCTACTTGCATGTGCTTCTAAACTGCTAAAAGTTAAACATGGTAGGGGCAGGGAGGGGTAGAGGCTATTCCAAATAGCCCAAATGGGAATTCTGTTAGGAGTGAAGTCCTGGTTTCCAGCAATAGAGAACATGCTGCCACTGACTTTGGATGTAGCCAGTGCTCTGTCTAAACAGAAAAAAGACACTCCCCAGAAGTCTGAGTGGAAATAACCAGTGCAGGAATTTAAGGAAGAAAAGAAGGAGGGGATAGGGAAGAAAGGGGAGGGAAGGCAGAAAGGGAAAGAGCCCGTACCAGGAAAAAGTTTGTCTTTCACTCTAGGTATGCTCTTGAGTTCTGCCAGGCACAACCCTTGTACTGTCCCCTTTGCCCTGCCCTTCACTGCGGCAGCCCGTGGGTGGCTGAAAAGCAGAACTCTCTGCAAGAAATGCTGTGCATGACCCTCATCAGCTTCCTGGGAAGAGCAGATGGGAGCACAGAGAGCACCTCCCCAGCTCTCACATGAAGATAAAATAGATAGTTGAGGAAAAATCTGCAGAGACCTGTGGTCCAGGCAGAAGACAACATGTCCTCTCCAGCCCTAGGTAATCATGTTACCTTTAAAGCCAGTCTCCCATGCGTTCTGCTTTTCAATGCAGCACTGCCTGCACTCTAAGCTTGAAAAATTTTATGGCATTTCTCCTGTAGCCCCTTCCAAAGAATGTCCCTAAGCACCATATATACATGTGTTTTGAGCTCTTCCAGGGACAGTGATTGCACCACTTCTGTGGTCAGCCTGTTACAATGCTTGGCAACGTTTTCAGTGGAGAATTTTTCCCTAATATCCAATCCAAACATCCTCTGGCACAACTTGTGGACATTTCCTCTTGCTTTGTCGCTTGTTACCTAGGAGAAGAAAGTGACCTCCACTATAACATCCTTTCAGGTAGTTATACAGAGCAGTGAGATCTCCCCTGAGCTTCCTTCTAGACTTTTCCCCAGCTTTGTTGCCCTTCTCTGGACATGCTCCAGGAACTTGGTATCTTTCTGGGAGTGAGTGGCTCAAAACTCAGTACAGGACTTCAGGTGTGGCCTTCCCACTGCCAAGGAGAGGGTGACAGTCACTGCCCTGGGCCTGCTGGCCATGCTTTTCTTGATAAGCCAGGGTGCCATTAGCAGTCTTGGCCACCTGGGCACACTGTTGGCTCGTGTTCAGATGGCTGTTGACCAGCACCCCCAGTTCTTTTTCTGCAAGGCATCTTTGCCTTGCTTGTGTTCTGTCCTAAACGCCCCATGAGCCTTAGCTGGTTTCTCATCTGACACTGTAAATCAGAGACAAAAGGTGTAATCCCAGTTTGTACCTGGGAGGCTGAAATCTCTTCAGAGAAAATATGTTTATGTTTGGTTTTTTGTTTAACTTCCCTTCACTTAAAAAAATGGTGGAGATTTTCCAGGCTTCCTGACTTTCCTGTAAGTGCTTCTAGGATACTGAATGTGCATCTCTAGTATATCAGCATGTACAGGAATTGCAGGAAAACATCCTCCTTCCTTGGCAGCTTGCAGTGTGGGTACTGCGTTGGGCCACACATTGATTTTGGTAGTACATCTGCACTAACCTTGGGTAACTGCAGCAGCCAGCACTGCTGCATGACGGAAGAATGAGCACTCAGCCGTCATCCCCCAATTGCTCTCCCTCTATTTCTTGGATCTCTCCCAAGATATAAATAACACAATCCACTGTACAGCTGAACTTCTGGCATCTGTTGCTAAACCTAAACGAATTTCACATGCATAGCTATGACGAGCCAACAAGCTGTTTTTCACAGGGCTGGCCACACCTGTGTTGCTTTTTTAGTCTCTGGGTATGTAGTGCTGTGTACAGGGACTTTGTTCCAGGGAAAATTACATATACACCCCTCCTCCACCTGGACCGTGTCTTGCAACAGATGTCCTCTGACTCAAGGTCCCACCACAATCGTGGCCTTTATGGACCCTATTGCCTGTGCTCAGAGTGCCCAACCAGTCCCCTGAAGTACATTTCAAGGTAGGAGCAAAGCACATTGTGATGGGGGAGAGGATTTTATGACCAAAAGCCACACTGGTAATGTTTTTCCCTTGTACCCTTGTGTGTCCTCAGACATCCCAGGACACCTGTCCTGCTGCTTGTCCTGCCGATTTTACTTAAAGCCATGGGAAAGCAAGCAGGTTTCTGCAGGATTCAGTATCTTTCCTGAGTTGTTGCACCTTCACCTTTCAATTGCAAAGAAGAGCGCGTATTCTCTCTCAAACAGCTATTTTATCTTCCATGCCTTTCTCCTGCCATCCCAGTGAGTACCAAACGATGAACCACAGATGATGCACCTCTGCACTTAGAGTGTAAGTCCTGTCTGTTTTCTGATGTGTCTACCTGTCTGTCCAGACACTAAGATCTGTGTGTCTGGTTCTGTGCAGGCCAGGCATTCTATATCAGTTGTGGCTCTTACTTCATTTTCTTTAATGCTTTGGACACTGGCCAGTGAAGCTACAGAGGCAAGAGGCCTGGGTCTGGGAGGGAAGAAGAAAATGATAGCAATGGTGGAGAGAGAAATCCCAGCTTCATCAGGAAGAGCCTAAATAACCATTTTCATCTTGCCCGTCTGGGCCAAGAAACCAGAACATTTCTTGTTCTTGTTTCTTTTAAACACAAGCGCTCCAGAGGCTGGATGATTCAGAAGCCAGATGCTACCGGGCAGGCTAAGTTATCAGGGTGTTTACCTGACTGACCAGGGACTTGGTCAGATCTGCCAGGTCCTGTCTGGAGCCTGGTCAGGAGCACAAACAGGAGCTTTCTGATGCAAACACTGTTATAAGCACATGGAGAAAATAAGAAGACTCTTTGCTCTTTCACCTCTTTGATCACTGGCTGCTTGACTAGGTTCAGAACAGGCCTTTTTCAAAACTTCTTCCCCTCCATTCCCAAAGGAGGGTCAAGCCATGTACTCCTCTGCTCTAAGGGCAAGCATCCAAGGCAGAGTAATTCACTGATATCGTCAGTGATCTGCCATCTCATGAGTCAGTGGGAAGTTTTTAATGTTGCAATCTCACTTGCGCTGGAGACATCTCCCATTCAAAGAAGACTGGAAGAACTAGGTTTAGAAAGGTTTACACTGGTAAAAGTCCAAAACCAAGCATGGGCTATGAGTGCCATGAGGGCAAAAGGTTTTGTGTTAAGGTGATACGAGGAAATCATACTAGGCTGAGATAGCATCTTTAGGAGAGAAAAAGCAGCTCATGAAAAAGTGGTTTCAGTTAGAGGAAGAGTCACACCAGAGTACTGAAGGTCTCCGTATTTGGGAGATTTAATGTGGCATTAGGCAAATCACAGGCAAAAGTTAATATGCAAACAGTGTTGATTTGGCAAGGAAAGGGACTCAATTGTATAAATTCTTGAATTCCATGTCAAAGAATTTGCATTACACTGACACTAAGTGTTCTACATCCAGAGCAGGCAACACTGTAGTAGTTAAATCAAGGTAACAATTATTGTGTTTTCCACCTCCTCATGCATTTCCACCTCCTGTGGCTAATGCTTGACTTGGTCGCCTTGGTTTGCCTAAGATGACATGGATTAACCTCATCCTACACCAGGTAGATGCAGAATATCATTATACTGCTCTATCTCTCTCTTTGTATACATATTTACTTCAGACAGAAAAGTGAATTGTGGAGTTTTACTTCTTTTCCCAAATTCCTCAGCTGGTATACTGGGATGAAATTCCTCAGCTGGTACTGGGATGCAGCTTTTTCCAGGTGAGAGAATTGTTTCCCTTCTCATGTGTTCAGCAAGATTCATATGGATTACCCGAGCAGCTCAATCAGCATCATGCCTGAATATCATATCCAAGCACCAGTTGACGATAATGTCTTCCCAGTTCTTCAAGTCACAGAGGTTTTGCCCTTTCAAAGATGTTAATTAAGTTTGCTGCTGATGAATTTCAGCTGCACTCTGTAAACAACAGCCTGTTGGAAATCATAAGATGTGCCCTGCCAGCCTTCCTCTCTGAAAGTGAGCTGTTCATAAAAGGATATGTGCTGCAAAAAGACTAAACTAAGAAGCACTGAATTACTCAACTCTGGAATCCCATTTCAACCTCCTAAAGACCCAAAATTAAGCAGTTTTTTTGCTATTAGCACTGGCTGTGTGTTGAGACAGAGTGACATCCACAAATGGTCCCACTGGCTTCAGCCCAACTGCTGGTGTTTGCTAAGAAAACTAAGCCAATGTGGAAACTAAACCAAAGATTATTCAGTGATTTCCCCCTCCCCTGCAGCAGACAAAGAGTACTGTTCTCAGCTGCGGCATGTAGATTTCAGCTCCAGTTTCATAGCCATGTTGGCTTACAGACAGGTTGCTGGTGCTTGGCAGTTGATACAGGTAATAGGAAGTTGTCAAGGGCTGAGGTGCTGGGGGATCCAGTTATGCTTGTTTAAAAGACTTACATGTCTTTCAGGGCAACCCTTTGCCCTTGCAAGTTCATTTTCCAAGGTTGTTCTGAACCTCGGTCAGCTAACACGTACCCTGCTGCCCCAAAAATAAATGGGAATGAGAGGCCCCCAATGGAGTGGAGCATTTTTGCCAGTGCACTTTTGCAGCAGAAGGCACTGTACTTCCCGAAGGATGGACCCTACATGTAAAGTTTCAGTTTCTGGTTTTTCTGTGTGGTCAAAAGGTACCTGAGGGTAAAACCCTTGAGACAGGCACAGAGTTTGTGCAGAGATCAGTTGCAGCCCTCAGGCAAGCCCAGTTGTCCCTAAACTTGGTGTTTAATTCTCTGTTTGGTAAATATCAAGGGTTTGTTGTAGTGGTCTGCTTGTGACTGCCATTTTAATACCAGCTGTAACACCTCAGGATGTTCAGCTCTGAGAGACCTGATACTAATTACTGTCTTATTTGTGGCTTTTATATCAATTTGATTTGTGGTGTCAAGCAATAGCAAAATAATCAGTTAAAGTTGAACCATCCCCCACTCTACATATTCACCCGTCACCTTTTCCCTTCAAGTGTTTACTCTGATTAGGTCTTTCCTGTTTTTCTCTTAAGTTCTGAATACTTGTATACTTTCCTTATTAGTGCTGATGAATGTTCTTTTTTCCACTGATATGCCAGTGTGTATGCTGAAGACGTTCTGTTTTCACTGCAGAAATTGCATGAGTATTTCTCAGGTACAACCCAGAATGCACAGTTAGCACAGGCTAAAGAAACTGGTCCATAAACCTGCAGCCGGCCTCCCTGTTTATAATGCTGTGATGCTCCTACCCTGAAAAACGAAACACTGCTAAGCCAAATGTATATATCTCTAGAAGTCATGTGCCTGCTAGAGTTAATTAGCTGGATAGAGAAGGCTGTTTTCTTGAGGCATAGTTCTGCTGACTTAGGATTTGTGTGTTCCTATTGCAATCCAGTATGACTCTGCATCACTTTATTCATTCACTCTGTGAACGCCCTGCAGGACCATGCTCGGAGTCTCTCCTGGGGTCGAAGAAAAGCACCTCAGGCCAGAACAGCCTCTGCTTTTCAGCAAAGAGGAAAATGACAGGCCAGGTTGGTGGGTTTCAACATCTTAGTGTGGGAAGCAGAGGAAATCCTTCACCTAGAGAAAGTACATTCAACACCTTCAGACTGGAGCACAAAACAGAGTCCTGTATTCAAGCACAATGTTTGCTGGGTGCTGAGTGCTAAATGTAAGTGCACATGTACACACACACCACAGAAGAAGAACACACCACAGTTCTGAACCTCGCCTGCTGCCCCCTCACCTCTTAGATTTCCCTGCTTAACTCCCTCTTTGTCACCCAAATTAGAGTACTCTGTCCTGCCTGCCAGCTCCTGTGGTCTGCATCCCTGCATCTCTGCAGGGGAATTCATGTGCTGTTTCTGCCTCTGGTCTTCTCAGAAGCTGCACTGATTGCCTTGTCCACACTCATGTAGTGCCCAGAAAGGTCAAAATGCCACGAAACACACAGGCCAGACTTCCTGTGTCAGTCTAGTACTTCTCCTTCCCCTGCAAGTTCTGTAAGGTTCTGGTCTGAATTTTTCAGGGCATGATAGCTACAGACTCTAGAAGAGAAGGCCTGTAAGTAGCCTTAAATATATTTTCTCCCATCATTCGGGAGTTTCAAGACCCAGCTGGAAGAAGCCATAAGCATCCTGGCCTGATCGTAGCTGACCCTGCTTTGAGCAGGAGGTCAGGCTAGAGACCTCCCAAAGTCGTTTCTAGCCTTTATTATCCTAGAAGCCTGTAGTCTTATTAACCAAGGAATCAGGGTCTCCCAAATGACAGAAAAATGCTGTCCAAAAGACAGCATCCTTTCAGCTGTTTGTGGTTCCTTCCTCTTCATAGTGGGGCAGCACTGTTAACATGAAGAGGAGAGTCACTCAGCTTTCTAGCTTGCACAGACAGCTCTTCTCAGCCCCCAATGAAAATCCTTTTACACCCTCGGAAGCTGCAGGACAGACAAGCAAAAAGGCAGGCTTGGCTTTCTGAGTGATAAAATGTCCCATTTGTGTCTGTGGTATTTGGGAAAATAGGACTCTAAGACAATCACTGAAACAAAACCTTTGCCCATGCCACAGCAGCCCCAGACTCTCTGACCCAGTTTTCTTCTTATATAAACAGTTTAGCAAATCTCAGTCTCAGGTAACTGCCTAGGCCAATGAAGCAAAGATACTAACAGTCTATTTTATACCACTTCTGCCTCATCTGAATCTACATTTTCTTTCTTAATTTTCTTCCCTACAACACTTCAGATATTGCAGTTTTTTATGTAACTGGCCCTATTGTTGTGGCCATCTTTCAAAGGCCAGCCCAAAATCTCATAAGGCGTCTGCTGAGGAACAAGGGAAATACAGGGTTTCCTTGCCAGGTGTCAAATGAGAATTAAGACATATCCTTTTTAAACTAGAAAAAAAGGACATTATTTTATATTTAACAGATTTACACAGGAAGAATGTAAGGCCTTTGTATATATTTCTCTGTGTACTTGTGCACTCTGAATGGATTTATTACTGTTTAAGCCATTATATAGCATGTTGCTCAAAACAGGTGTGATACTAGTGCATTTATTTTTTAGACCAAATTTACATGACTCTTTTTTATGTTGTTACCAAAAAGCAGGCAGTTCTCCTTACCATTGAGCAATTCTGATTATATGAAACTCACTAAAAAAATAATCCATGCAAAGCAACCTTCAGTTTGCATGATTTAAATTTTTGTATTGCTGGACCATATGAAAAACGACAGCATAAAGAAGTGGTGAGTACTCTAGGTCTAAATTTTGCAGCAAGGCCTGTGGTACCCAAGTGGTTTGCTCAAGAATATATACAACAGCTCACATGGAAACTCTGACCTTGAGTATTTCTGTTACCTCAGCAGAGGTTCCTCAGCCCTTAGTCTTAGGGAGTTCAAATAAGAGTAAAAATGTAAAATTGAGCAACAATGTGAAAAGCAACCCCCTGTGGATACCAATGTCCAGTATATGACCCCTGTGCTATCTAACAGGTACATTCTGATGAATGACTTGTCATTTTCCTGCCATTTTTCTGCATTTTACATAGAGCCTGGGAGACTCTCAGTCTGCCTGTATTGATTTCAGTGAGGAAAAGGAAATTTGCCTCCACAGGATGAGTTTTATGCATTCTTATTCAGTGTCACCCAGAAGATCTCTGTTCCTGACAGCTTTATCCATATTTCTATTCATATTTTAGCAAGTTGTTGTCAGTATCACTTCTAAAAGAAAGTAAACATGGGATTCAGGGAAAAAAAAACAGGAACAAAAATCAGAACAACTAAATGTCTTGTCAAAATAGAGTAACATAATGTCTCATCTGCCCAACTCATTTTAATGGTGAGGACTGGCTGGCACGAAGGAAGCAGAAACTGAAGAAGTGAACCAAGACGGGTAAAACCAAAAGATCAAGCAGTCAAAAAGTAAGAAAATATAAATCGAATCAGTTGCTATCTGTTCATGTGCAAGTGCACATGTGCATGTGTTGAAAGCAAACTTTCTCAGCAAGACCAACAATTAATGACAACCCTCCAATTTGAGCTGGTGTACAAAAAAAATGGTGACTTGTGATGACCCCAGATTACAAGGAGTTTACTTACTTATAAACTTGCATCAAAGTAGTTGCCTCATACGCTTTTCATTATAAACTACTAACTCATAGCCAGTTCATTTGAAAGAAAAAGGGCTTCTTTCCGCCCCTTGTATTTTACTGTTGCTGACTTCTACACATTCCCATTTTTCAGTCTCTTCCCATGTCATATAGCAAGCAAAATGTGCTAGTTTACAGAATATACATCCTGAAAATGTTGCTTAGTGACTCACTGAGGAAGAAGTGAAATATACCAGTAAACCCTGACTCACCCAGCTCCACAATTTATTTTCTCCAGGCAACACAGCAGAATATTTCAAATGTCTTTATCAGCAAAATACAAATGTATGTGAACCTACAAATCAGGGATAGAGAAGGAAAAGAAAGCACCTACCTCTTGACTTCTGAGTTCTTTAACTTAGCAGTAATGTGGCAAATGCCTGACCCGAGTTACAAATGAATTTTTCACTTCACTAGGTATTTTAAAAAAATTTCTCAGGGAATTACAACATGAGGGGGAAAATTAATCCTGTATCAAATTGTTCCACTGCAGCAGAGCAAAATACTTAGTTTCAAATTTTTTGCATCTTTTATGTTTTATATCATTTTGGGGAAAGATTAAATGGATTGAAGCAGTACTTTCCAACAGTTCATTTTAAAATTACTGCAATTAAGCCATTTCAACTTAGTGACGAGAGTGTTATCTTTAAGAGAGAGAAATGGCAGTTCAACAAATTACCATGAACCTGAGACTCATAAGTATTCACATACTTCAGGGGAGCAATATCTGCCTTTTTCCATTTGCAGCAACTTGAGCCTGTGATATTTTTCCCTCTCTCCAATGAGAAGCATTATCTGTAAGTGCCACAAATCTTTCATCATCATACAATTAAAAAGTGAGGAAATATTTCCCAGGTGGATGCCTAAAGTTAGACCCCTGCATCTAAATTTAAACACAAGAATTTCACAAGAAACTCAACCTGTCAGGTCTGTCAAAGAAGCAATCCCTTCTTCTATCCTCCCTACATCACCTTCTCCTTGCTCTCTGCCTTGTGATTCAATTAGTAATAGTGGAGTCCTGAGCTGAGCAGGGCTGGGAAAGAGCAAAAATGTGTCCTTTTGTGTGGATCAGTGTTCTGATCCTTCATTTGAACAGTAGTGACAGAAAGGCAGGGGCAAGCAGCCATGGGTAAGGAAAGTACTGGGCGATGCTGACATGTCACATTCAATACAGTTCAACAAGCTATGAGCAGCTACAGATCTTTTGGTAGAAAAAGGAAGTTTTAGGTAGCTATCCCTGTCCAAATGTGTTCATCTTGGCTTATGTATCTATATAGATATATTTATTTTCTTTTATTTTTTTTCAGAAGTGAGAAAATAAAGATAGTAGCACACATAGAAGGAGGAGAGTGGGGGGAAAGAGGGAATATTCTGCATGCATATGTCAATAAAAGGAGGTTTGAGTTAAAGTAATGGAGAATCTAACCTCTATAAAAGTGTATCCCAAATCATAATCAACACATTTTAAGGCGTGAGGTCTCAGCCACTAGGTGTTGACAAGAGAAATGAGTGTGCTGAGTGTTTACTGCCTAGCAGAGTAAGTTTATTTTTTGAACTCTCTATGTATTTTATTATCCAAAGTCTCTGGGGACCCCACTGTCATGCAGTAACAGTAAAAAGCACAGATAAATATCCCAAAGGGGAGCGGGCAAAGTTTCGGTTCAAGAGAAACTCCTAACACAACTGGTTGACTGCCACTTTCCAACAACTATTTCCAGTTTCATTGTCTGAAGTATGGAAATATTAGAAGACACTTATTCCTCTAAATACTATTGCATATTCATAATTGTAACTTGCACTGTGATTTCTAAAATGAAAGTAAAAGTCAGAGATGTTATGGGCATTGGAGTGAAGGGATATTGAAGTATATTTTTGGTTAATCTGTATATGCTTTTGCAGAAGTGGATAAGATAATCACTGTTTTTCTTGTAAATAGATCTGTCTGTTTTACAAATAATTCACGTGCCCTTCATGTGCTGGTAAATCAGTTGTGAATAATAAGAGTCAAAATTGCTTCTGATGACATTTGAAATGTCAGTTAATACCTAGGAAACTCTCACTGAACTAATTTTTATGTTTAATTTTTGTGTGTATGTGCATGTCTGTATGTCTTCCACAGACTGGAACAAGAAATACAGAAATTAGAAAGTGAAGAATCACAAATATCTGCCAAAGAACAAATAATTTTGGAGAAACTAAAGGAGACTGAGAAATCCTTTGACAACTTGCAAAAGGTATTTAAAACAAAAGACACTTTGTCATAGGTTGAAAGCAGAGTGTACTCTTAGCACCATTTGGAAGCAGCAGTTATAAATTCATGCACTTAAGGAAAGATTAAGGGCAGTTGCAGAGCACGTAGCTTAAACCAGTATGAACAAGACTAGAAAAGACACAGTGGCATCAGGTCTATTTTGGTTGGGTTATCTAGATTTTCCCTTCCATCCCAGCTCTTTTTGAAGAGGGATTTCAGTGTCTATTTCCCTTGCTTAGGAGGAAAACCATGTGAGCTTTCAGCCCCCCTTAAAGAGGTCAGCAGGAACCTGTAGAGGTATTTCAAACTTCCCTGTTCTCATGGCATCCAGAGATAGTAGCATTTGCCACAAATGCCACTTTAGAACATTACAGCCTGCGACAAAAAGCAGAGCTCCTCATCTAATTACACCTGTCCCCCAGTCAATGATTGCACCTAAATACAAGGAGCAACAACCACAGTTACCCATTTAAAAATTCCAAAGAACCATAAAAGCAAGCCTAGCATAAAAATCAAGATGTAAAGCAAATTAAGCCCAAAATATAAAAGGTTTAACCAGACATCCTATTTTTTTCCTTCACAGAGTTTCTCCCTCCAGGATGGTGGTAAGTGCCTTTTCATTATTGTATAGCTTTGGGTTTAACAAGAGTTGTTACTCTAGCTTTGTTGCAAAGGTTTAAAGAGTGAGGTTTCTTTCCTTCATTGTGTGTTTCTGATTTATTGCTAGAGCCATTACCTCTTTCTTTGGTATTTCTATAATGCAAGCACAAACGTCACCGTTGTGGAAAAACAGTATTGCTTTGGCAAAGTTCCACCTCTTCTTATGCTCACACAAAGGGAAAGAACAGCACAAATAACTTAAAGCAGACATCATACAACTTCTGTGTTATTGACCCCTTTCACCATGTGATAGCCCTGCACTGCAGACTCCTTCTCACCTCTCTGTGGTCAATCTTCTCCATTATCTGTGCTCATGCTCTGTTCATAAACAGCTGAATTCTTTGAGGACTATTTCTAATATAGAGGAACAACTATTAAAAATAGATTACTTCACTGATGAACAATATTCTCCACGTGATGATTGTTGCAGAAGGAAAACCTCACTTGGTTGGATGAGGATATAGTAATTTCTAGCCTATTAACTCAGTGTCATACGAAGTGTGATCAATCTAAATACTGAGCTATAAATTTAGGTGTCTGAGTGAACAAATAATATGCATGGTTCCCAGGAAGCTAGAGAGACCCTTGTAGGGCCAAGCCAGGACCCTTAGGACCCCGAAAGAATGTCATGCTTAGGCCTCTGAAGATAAATTTGTGCACTAGATACTCATTCTCAGTACATGTCTTTGAAAGGACAAAATACTGAGGTTAAGAGCACCTCCTCCACCTGCTATCAAAGCCATGGCCAGCTGTATTGTGCACGTAGATGAGGAATATGTAGGATGATCCCAACATTAAAACACTGGGGCACAATGGAAGTTACTGTAGTATTTGAGTTGACTTGGAGCTGTCTTTTTAAGGTGATTAATATTACTTAGTAAGGAGGGAGTTTTTTTAAGTCAAAGACCTAGTTCAGAAATTTTCACTTCTGCTAGCAATATAATCCAAGTTTTTTTTGTTAAATGCTATTGTCAAAAAAAAAAATTTCTCAGATAGTGTGTTCCATGGTAAGAACTTAGTCTTTCTTCCCTCTGGCTACCACAAAGTGGTAATTGCAAATATTTTTTACTTATGCATGGAGTTACACCATGGTCATTAGTAAGTTTCCAAAACAGGAATGGAGCCTGCAGGAATTAGCAACCAAAGTGCTCAGGAGCTTCTCTTACTCCTGCAAGATGCAGTCTGCCTCTTCATGTGTCTTGTAATAGCAAAGGAACCAAAGGAAGCCCCAGCTAACAATTATGAAGTGGTAGTTTCCCTGAAGGTATGTAGGAATGCAGTATTTCATTGGTCTCAAAAGGAGCCCTCATGCTCTCCAGATTTTGCCTGCTTTCAGTGGATCCCTTTCTCACAGACTGAGCCAGAATTGAGGACAGTTTGTAGTTTCTGAAAGGTAACAGAGAACTGCAAAACTATGTCAGAGAAGAGAGCAACTCGTGCAAACAAAGAGAGCAGGGGAGTACAACTAAGTGAACCAGTCTCTCTTCTCTTGACTGGCTTTATATATATCTTGTCTCTTCCTCTTGGCAACTGGACCTGGTCCCTTGAGGTGGGCCAGGTCTTCCCCCAGGTAGTGCTGTCTTCTAGTCCTTTATGGATAACTGAGGCTGCAGACTGTCCTTTGAGCCCTCCCACTGTGGGCACACTGCAGCCCAGCATCTTCACATGGTACAAGCTGAGCTGGTCCTCTGTATTCTCTCTGGCAGTGGTCTGAGAGGGTGGCTGATGAGAGCAGGAAGAAGACATGTACATATCTGTGAGCACTTTGGTACCACGGATTGTTCCCCTCCTTCAAAACCGCGTAGAACTTGCTTTGTTGCAGCAGATCAGCCATCTGTCTGGCAACACAGGCTGCAGAGGAAAAAGGTAGAAGCCGCTGGATAACCCAGGGAGGCCATGTAATGCACAGACACAAACCAACAACGACCAGTTGGGGCAATTTCTTCAGTCGCTACCCCATCATGAAAGACTCCCAGGTCCATACATGTCATGTTCATTTGTTCTGTGTCCCTTTATTGTAAATGCAGTGACAGTACTAAAATTGATTTATCTCACCATTTTGTTCCTGTGCATAATTTTGTGCCATCTATATGGTGGTGACAGAGATTTTGAGTGCGCAGGAAGCACAGCACAGAGGGTGTTCAGATCCCAGAGAGCTCCAAGCAAAGGCTGTAAGGGAAGGGGAGAAGTGGTGCTGAGCACCAGTGATAAATTGAAGCTCTGTGCCCTTCACAGCCTTCCCAGAAAAAGAGTTGTTTGGTAGTGAGAATTTCTGAGCTTGAAATCATCCAGACACAATTAACACAAATTCCACATTTTCCAGGGTACAAACACGGCCTTCATAAATCACCATGTAAGAGAAAGTAGAGCAGAAATGCTGAGGCTGGGAGCTGTGGCCCAGCTGTCACCTTCAATTGTGACTGCCAGCTCTGTGGCATCTCCATTAAACAAGGTCTGAGATGATGCTAGGCATTACATCATTTGTTGGTGCTCAGGTCTGCAGTCAAAACCAGGCATGCTGCAGTGCTATGCTGCATGCACATCATGAACAAATGGAAAGGAGAGAGTTCTTGCCCCATGTGTGTATGTTTATGTGTCAATGTACACATAAAATAAAAGGCACATGAAGATTTGATGTAACTCTCTTGTTTGCTGAATCTGCCTCGGGGGTTAATTCATCCTCTGCAATTTTTGGCCATTTGTATGCAAACTTTATGCTACTACTTCAGCCAATGTAGAGAAGCCACAATTACAGTAATTGAACAGTTTGCACAAACCTCTGTTTGAATTTTGTATGTATTAGCATATATTGGGCCAAAAAGTGGTCTAGGAAACCTGACCTGAATTGTTTAGTACCCAGAACATTGCTTAAAGACTCTTCTGGTTTTCTTTCCTCTGATCTTGACCAGCTGTGCAGCCCAGCAGCAAAACAGACCAGCATGCCCTCAGAGGAGTCAAGTACAGCTCTCTGAAGAGTGCTTTCCACATGTCCTGCAAAAATTCATCAGCAATTGGCTTTCAGTTGTAGGCTCTTGATAACCTTTAAATTCAGTCTCCATCTATATTTGCCACAATTACAGCACCTCTGGCTACCTGAGTACAAACCATTTATCACCACACTTGGAATATGACATATGAGTCAATTTCCTACCCATCTCACGCACCACTCAGTGAGTCTTGGCCAGGAGAATGCTGTGGGAAATGGTGTCAAAAGCTTTGCTGAAGTCTAAATAAACATCATCCAGTGTTCTTCCCATGTCAATAGAAGATATTATTGTGTTGTAGAATGTGATTAGTTTAGTCTGTCATGATTTGTCCTTGGTAAATCAATTATGGCTTTTCCCAATCATCTGCTTCATTTGGCTTGTTAAGGTTTCTAGGAGGACTTATTCTGTCACTTGCCCAGGGGACAAAGAGAGACCACTGTGTCTCCAGTTCCCTGGGTCCTGTTTTGGTCCATTCTTGTGGATAGGTATGACATTTTCCCCTTTTCTAGTCATCAGGGACATTCCCTGATCTCTGTGTCTTTCAAATATTATAGACAGTCCCCTTACAAAAAGGCACTTTTCTTAACACCTTAGGGCATGGATTTATGTATTTATGGACAAAAAAGGTATTGAGAAATCTGCATTGTCACCATTGTCAGTGACTAGATTCCCTGCACTCCTTAAGCACTGGTCTTGTGTCTTCCTTCTGCTTACTGCTCACAGATACTGAAGAACTCTTTCTTCTTGACATTTTTTGCCAACTTTAGTTCTAGCCGATCCTTAGCCTTCCTGAATGCATCTCTGCATCCCACTACAAGCAAGGTGCTTGTAGTGCTCAGTGGATAACTGGCTGCCTTTCCACAGCCAGTATGCTGTTTTTTCTGCTTTTAATTACACCTAACTGTTCACTGTTAAGCAAATGGAGTCTTTTGTTTAGACTTCTGCCTTTGCCTTTGCAAAGAATATTGTTGCGCTTTCATCAGTCACTTTCAAATAACTCCAACACTCACAAACTCCTTTGACTTTCATGGGTGCTTCCAATGGAATCTCTCACAGTTAGGCTCCTGGCATATTGCAGTTGTGTCTTCTAAAATTTATGGTCTTCATCCTACTACTGGTCTTCAGTGCTCTAAGCAGGACTTTAAACTCCACAGTGTTTGCTCACTGTATCCAAGGTATCATTAGCAGTTAGGCCAGCAGCGTAAGTCAAGTAAATCTTCTTGGTTTGCCAGCAATAAATCTAGCAATGTGCTGCTCCTAGTCAGCATGTCCAGCTTTTATAGGAAAAAGGAGTCTTCAAGCCATTTCAGGAACCTGGTGCATGGCATGTGCACATTTTGGTTTTGTTTCCAACAAATGTGTGGGTAATTGAAGCCACCCATGAAGACCAGGCTCATTTGGCCCAAGACTTCACTGAGCAGCCACAGTAAGATTTTGCTGGCTTCATCATCCTGGCAGGGAGATCAGTGCGTAACATCCTGCTTAGTGATGACCTCTTACTCACGATCCTAAAGCATTAGTTAAATAGAACTGCATGGTCTCCACGGCTCTCCTCTATACATGCAAATATCTCTGTCACATAAACTGCAACTCCTCTTCTTCCTTTCTTATCTTTCTGAAAATATTTGTAGCCGACCATTGTGGTCACCTCATCATGCAAGTTTTCCCACCAAGTTTCTGTGGTTCCTCTGGCACCCCTCACACTGGGCACAAGGCTCTAGTTCCTCCTGCTTGTTGCCCATCTTACATACATTGGTATACATGCACTTGAGGTGGCTGAACTTAGGATTCTTGCCTTCAGAAAGGGTTGGGGAGCATTTCTCACTGCTCTGGTAGATGCACTCATCCACCACATTGCTTAAGGATGTACCAGTGTCAGCTGAGGACCCTAACCCCCAAGTTTGTTTAAAGCATGATTCACTAAGTCAGAGCCAGACTATGCAGCTTCTAGCAAAAACCTCCACAGATGTTATTGCAAACATGCCAGGAGTGCCATAATCTCTGTTCTTCCTGATGTAGTCCCATGCAGGCCCAGAGAGCTTTGTAGGAGGAACAGCCCTGCCCTGGGAGTCAGTATTGGCAGGAGACTCACCACTAATTTTAGCAGTACTGGACTTCTTAAAGAGATTCCAGCCCCTGGAAAATTAATTTGTCTGACATTAGACCACAAGCCTCTGTGGCTGAGCAGTTTAGCTCAGGCAAAAAGGTTTAGCTTTGTACAAGCACCCTTGCCCCATATGTTTTCACTGGCATTTTTCTGTTTGTTAACCTGGAAGAGTGCCATAGGCCTAAAATGTATTTTATTGCAAGTAGTACAAAAAGACACAGGACTTGTTTTATGGCATCCTTAGATATTAATAACTTATCAAAGATTGAAATGAAGATACTGAGCGCAGTTATTTCAAATGTTACTTATGTTCTGTCTTACTTCTCATGTGAACAAAATGCTAATTTGTGTCTCATACATTCCTTGTAAAATTAGCCTCTTATATCCTTTTAAAGGGACTGAATGAAAGAGACAGTGTTGCCAGTGAGATAAAGAGAAATGAGTGTGTTTGCCTTGTTTGGAGTCGGGGTGGGGGAAACAACAACACAAGACAGGAACTGGTAGAACTAACCAACCCCAACTAACCAAATACCCCATTTCTGACTCATGGCACCACCACTAGCTTTAGAAGGAACTACACAAGAATTGTACTGCCACCCCAGTGCTCCCTTCTCATGACAATGACAGATTGGAGCCCTGAAGCTAATTTTTAAAATATTTTATTATAATTCACATAGAGAAGTTTCTAAACTAAGTCAATATTGACAGCATCTAAGACTTAGCTAGGTCATCTCTCAAAGCAGGAGGTAAGGAAAAAAAAAACCAAACCAAGAGCTTACTAAGGTCCACAGACATCTACCACATCAAAGTAAGGGTTTCACTATCAAGCTGTACAACTGACCTTCCCTACTGCTAAATGTCAGTGATGCTCAGTTCCCCCTACAGGCACTGGGGGAAAAATAAACATTTGCAAAGCATTTTGCCTCCTGCAGTGTCCTTGCATGAGAACTGTACCCTAGCCATGCCTATTGATCCTCATGAACTGCAAAAATGTAAGGACGATTAGTTAAGCAGTTCAAGTCTGCACTGATTACGACCACATGTAACACATGTGACACATTTGTCACTCAGTCACTGCGTAAGTGTGTACTGAAACTACTGTTCCAAAAGAACACTCAACGGGATGAATAATTACTAAGTTTGTGCTGTTTCCAGAATACAAAGTGCCTTCTTTCCCTGGACCAGAAACACAGTCCCCACTTCTTTCTTTTGAGAAATTACTTCAGTTTTCAATAATGGCCTACTCATTTGCTGGTGATATTTCCCAGAGCAACAGCACCAAGCATTGTACCAATTTCTCATTAGAGGCAAGTAACCCTGCAAAAGAAAGCGGTTGTTGCTGGCCATTGCTCAGTCAGCTGTGTGTCTTAAACAATTATTTTTCCTAGGCTGTATTGCTAAAAATACAAAACTTTGAGGATACAGTATGCATTGAAATTATGAAATCCCATTTGCCAAGTCTGTCATTTGTCCACTGAAATATGAAATAAAATAACATTTCCCTGGACAGGCTTGGTGGTTTTTTTCCAATTCATCTGCTACAAATTGAACTCCTTTATAAACTAAATTTGTGGTGTTTTTAAATGAGTTTGCACTGTGCCTCTGTGCCCTAATTTTCTGACACAGGAAGGGAGGAAAGAGGACTCCTTACTTTACAGTGGTCTGTGGAGGGATGGAGTGTCATTTTGGGGACTTATTTTTCTGCATCCACTAGCACTGGTGGCCACCACTGACAGCTTTGGGAGTAAAACCATTTCACTAATATCAAGCCAAATTTTCCTGCCAAAAAATCTTTGCGATTAGAGGTGGCACATAATGTCCTTCCTGACTATGCTACCAGGTGTAGGTATTTTTTCTGGGATGGGAGTTAACCTATACGGAATGTGATGAAAGTATCTCCCTTAACCAGATGTAGTCAAGCAGCTTACAACAGGACATTTCATTTTCACTCTCATTTCACCAGTTCCCTTTTATGGTCTGCACTGGTCAACCTCTCTCACTTGCTTATAGCAACAAGAGGCTTCAAGGAAGGCAGATTGGATGCCTCCTATCCTGACACATGGACTAGGCAGTACCAAGGGCAAATCATACATTGAACTGGCAAAACACCCTTGGAGGAAAAAGAATGGTCTGCTTCACACCCAACAGGATTTTATGTTTGAGCATAAATTTAACTATTTCCAAATGGAGCTGAAAACATTTCCAGTTGATAGGAAAAAAATGTGAATTTTTTTTTTTTTTTTTTTCATTTTGGTCTGGTGCCGGAGCCTTAAGTCAGTTATTTGCACATCGCTTCTCTGAGCTCTGCTCTTAGCTCAGCCACTGAATCCCTGCAGAACAATAAATGCTAGTTGTATTTAACCCAGCCACAAAATATCTCCACTGAAATACTTTTAAATTTATTAATATCTCCTCTAAAGTACCCATTTAGCTTATGATAAGCAGCCATCAGCTCAAATGTAAAACAAGTCAATCATTTAAGATAGCTTTCTACTAATTCAGGATTTGTTAATGAATGATGGCATTGCAGCATCGGCAGGAGCATAATACCTACTGAAGACCTAAACAGGTACCCTATCAATATCTGTATAAGATTTTATTATTAGCTAAATTTCAGCATTAAGAACAAAAAGCCAAATTACGAATCAGTAATATTGGAAAAAAATTATACAAAAGAGCTGGTTTCTTATCCTATTCAGTCAACACCAGCATTTTTAAGCTTTTATAGCTCTATTTGAAATGTCATGTATTCTGTCATGCATTAGGTTTGTTCCTTACCTTCCCCACCCCACCCCCAATTTTAAAGGTCACAGACTTGATAAATCCAGAACCTCCTGACAAATAATTTTATGTGTTCATCTGACATAAGGTTTGAGTCATCTGGACCCATTCCCTCCTGCCTCAGCTAGTCTATTGAACACCAATCACAGGACAGTGACTTTGCACTTTGTTTGCTTTGATCCAATTATCTAGTACAAAGCTCCAGTGACTATTGTCAGGGCTGACAACACTCTGCTGTCTAAGCAATGAAGCCACTGGGGCTCATAGAACGAATCTAACTGTTTCCTGTTCTCTGACACCAGATGCAGTAAATTACATTTACTCCCAGATCCCTGAACTCCCAACCCTCTATTCACGAACAGCAGAGCCAGTTCCTGGGTGGGACGGATCAAGGAGAGTAGCCGGTAAGTCTCAAGGAACAAAGTTCTATAATACCAGACCAATAGCCATGAACCCTTTTGTTATATTACCTTAATGAGTCTGGTGTCCTGATATCATTTAAATGTCAGGAAATGCTGCTTGATGTGTATTCTTGTAAGTCAAGGCTTTTTGAGCTGCAATGAGTAGTCTCAAAACAATGTAGCTGAACTACATACAAGTACCATAGGAAATGTCCCTATTTTTTTCTTTTTTTTAACATGGAAACATTCAGTTCTTTTCATCTCTGATACAAATACATGGTATCTAGGCCAAGGTTTTGTGTCCTCTCTTGTACCCATGCAACTCCAGACAGGCACTCACAAGACCACATACATTCTTCAAATGTTTTTGTCATTTTATTCTTCTCTGTATGCCATTCTTTCTCCTTGGGAAAAGTGGGTCTTGTTTTTTGCTTGGAGTCATACAGAGAATTTTCTAACACTTATTTTTCAGACTGAGTGTGTGTCTTAAATGTAACAACATGATTCTTAGAAGCTGTACATTTTTATTGTTTTCAAAATCCTTCTTTTCTAAGCAATGTACTCCCTACCTCAAGACCAAATTTCTGGTGGCTATTTAAGAGGTGTCCCAAGGAGTGGGATAAAAGGTGGCTTACTTGAAGAGTGGATTAACAAGCATAGCAAAGCAATGTCTGCAGCTAAGGCACTGTACATGGCTATGAAAGATGTAATTTTTTCTGTAAGTTCTGTTGCAAGCCATTCCAAAATCTTCCCTTCCATCAGTGCTTACCCTGATATGTCTTTAATGCAAGCTTTTCTGTGTGTTTTGTGCCATTTTGTTGACAACAAGAAAGTAATAATTTCTTTCATTCTTTGGATGACTGAGAAGCCTTGTTAATGTAGTCCTTAATAAGTGTATTGTGAGTGTGCAACAGATATTCTTAAAGGTGGGCTGTAATCATCCATCTTAAAACAAGCAAAAAGTGTAAGTAGATTTTTATTTTTTTTTTTTTAAGAACAGCCTCTGAATCCAAAAAACAGGCAGAATCTAGATCCTTCTGTTGGCACATTGGGATCTGAAGCACTGCATCATGTTTCACTATAATTAAAGCTTGTGCAGAAAACTTGTACTTGTGAATACTGGCTGTCATTTTCAAGTACTGCTTTCAGTTTCAACTCTATTGTCAGGTAGTTTTGTATTCTATTAGTAGATCACATTTTGCAATAAATATGCTTTGGTTAAATAAAAACATTTTAGAATCAACATTAGTTCATTTTTCAACTACTTTGACAAGCTGGGCTGCTAGGTTTTCCCACAGAGAACAAACATTATGCANCCATCGAGTCCAATCCATGCCCTAGAGCCATCTTGTCAACTGGACCTTGGCACTGAGTGCCACACCCAGTCTTTCCTTAAATACTTCCTCCACCTCCCTGGGCTTTGATGAAATTCTGTCTCCTGTCCAATCTAAATTTCCCCCGACGCAGTTTAAGATTGTGTTCTGTCATCCTGAATCTGTAATTCCATTCCCCCCATTGTGGCCAGGGACACCTTCCACAAGACCAGATTGCTCAAGCCTCCATACAACCTGGCCTTGCTCCAGAGATGGAGCATCCACAGCTTCTCTGGGCAACATGTGCCAATGTCTCACCATCCTCTCAGTGAAGAATTTCTTCCTGATATCTAATCTAAACCTGCCCTCTTTAAGTTTAAATTCATTCCCCTTTTTACACTACCTGGCCATGTACCAGCANTATTTTTTTTTTTTTAAGAACAGCCTCTGAATCCAAAAAACAGGCAGAATCTAGATCCTTCTGTTGGCACATTGGGATCTGAAGCACTGCATCATGTTTCACTATAATTAAAGCTTGTGCAGAAAACTTGTACTTGTGAATACTGGCTGTCATTTTCAAGTACTGCTTTCAGTTTCAACTCTATTGTCAGGTAGTTTTGTATTCTATTAGTAGATCACATTTTGCAATAAATATGCTTTGGTTAAATAAAAACATTTTAGAATCAACATTAGTTCATTTTTCAACTACTTTGACAAGCTGGGCTGCTAGGTTTTCCCACAGAGAACAAACATTATGCAGACAGGCAGATAAGCAAGGTTCTGTCACTCACTTCTCCCATGGCAGTGCTTTTTACTGATAAACAGCTTTCTAAGAAATTCACATATGTTTATGCATTTACTTAGCCAAGTATCTTTAATGTGGTCCTTGGGTTGGTCATAAACCACATGTTATGTCAATATCTAAAAACACTTCAGTAAAATCACAGTAGAAGGCATGGAAATAAAATGTTGACAGAGTCAAAGCTTAAGCAAATTAGCCAGAGTTGAAATACAAAAGGATCACACCTGTTAATTTTCTAGTACAGCATCCTCCAAGAGGTGTTAGAACTTGTTGCCCAAAGTCTCCCTAATAAATAAGACTTTTTTATATGTCAGTATTCCATACCATAGATAAAAACATGTATCTTGCAACTCTTCTTAAATACAGAACCATACAATTGTAGGTTTTGGTTGGAAGGGACTTTAAAGATTATTTAGTTCCAACTCCCCTGCTATGGGCAGGAATGCCATTCACTAAATCAGGTTGCTTAGGGCACCATCCAGCCTGGCCTTGAAAACTTGGAAGGATGAGGCATCCACAGCTTCTCTGGGCAACTTGTTCCAGTGCCTCGCCACCCTCTGAGTACTNAATCGCAGAGCTGGATGCAGTATTCCAGGTGGGGTGTCACAAAGAGGGAGATAATCACTTCCTTCAAGCTGCTGGCCACACTTCTTTTTGATACAACGCAGGATACAATTTNCCCATATAAAAAGTCTCTCTCCCTCATTTTTATAAGCCTCTCAATGGTACTGTAAGGCTGCAATAAGGTCTCCCCCAAATCTTCTGTTCTCCAGGTTGGACAATCCTCTCAACCTGTCTTCATGGGAGAGGTGCTCAATCCCTCTGATCGTCTTCATGGCTCTCCTCTGGATCTGCTCCAAAAATGTTCATGTCTTTCTTGTGCTGAGGACCCCAGACTTGGATGCAGTAATCCAGGTGCATAGAGTAGGGGCAGAGTAGAGGGGGTTAATCACCTCCTTCAAGCTGCTGGCCACGCTTCTTTTGATGCAACCCAGGATACAACTGGCTCTCTGGGCTGCAGGTGCACTCTATTGGCTCATACCCAACTTTTCATCCATAAGAACCCCCAGGTCCTTCTCCTCAGGGCTGCTCTTTATGGTTTTTTCTCCCAGTCTGTACTGACATTTGGAATTGTCCCAAACTGGATGTAGCTCCTTGCACTCGCACTTGCTGAGCTTCATAAGGTTCTCATGGGCCCAGTTCTCAGGTTTGTCCAGGTCCCCCTGCATGGCATCCCTTCCTTCTGTTGTGTCAAGTGCATCGCTCAGCTCTGTGCCATCTGCAGATTTGCTGAGGGTGCCCTCTCCGTGTCATTTATAAAGATACTGAAGAGCACCAGTCCAAAGAGAGAGCCCTGATGGACACCACTCATCACTGGCCTTCACCTGGACACAGAGCCACTGACCACAGCTCTCTGGCTCCAGCCAGCCAGCCAATTCCTTATGTACCAAATAGTCCACCTATCAAATCTGTGTCTCTCCAATTTGGAGACAAGGATGTCAGGGGGTACCATATCAAAGGCCTTACAGAAGTCCAGATAGATGGCATCTATCGGTCTTCCCTTGCCATTGCCAATGACCATTGCCATTATTCCATCACAGAAGACACCCAGATTAGTCAAGCATGACTAGCCATTAGTAAAGCCATGATGGCTGCATCAAATCACTTCCTTATCTTTTATGTCCCTTAGCGTATCATCAAGGAGGATCTGCTCCATGATCTTCCTAGGCACAAAGGTCTGCAATTTCCTAGTTCTTCCTTTCTGCCCTTTTAAAAAACGTTGGCAGTGTTTCCCTTTTTCCAGTCACTGGGGTCTTCACCAGACTGCCATGACTTTTCAAATATGATGGAGCGTAGCTTGGCAACAACATAGAATTGTAGAATCTCTAAATAGTTTACAGTTGGCAGGGAGCTTAAAGATCTTCTCATTCCCTCAACTCATCTGCTAGGGGCAGGGATATCTTCCACTAGACCAGGTTGCTCAGAGCTCCATCCAGCCTGGCCTTGAACATCAGCCAGTTTCCTCAGGACCCTGGGATGCATATCATACAGTCCCACATGCATGTCATACAGTCCCATAGACTTGTGGCTATTCAGCTTCATCAAGTGATCCCAAACATTGTCTTCAGTTAGAGTGGGAGGGTCTGCACTTCCCTCACACCCACACAAAGGATCAGGTACTTCACAGAATTGGGAAGCCTGACACCAGTGAAGACCGAGGCAAAAGAACTCATTGAGTATCTCAGCCTTCTCCCTATCAGTCACCACCTGTTCTCCCTTCTTGTTTGCAGGGAGATACAGGGAGGTAGATTCTTCCTAGCCTTTTTTTTCTAACCTATGTACTTACGGAATCCTTTCTTATTACTCTTCACATCCTTTGCCAAGTCCTATTCCAGCTTTGCCTTGGCTTTCCTGACCCCATCCCTAAACCATTAAACCATATTCCTGTACTCTCCCCAGGTTCCTGTCCCTGCTTCCACTGGTAGATGTTTCTTTCTTACTCCTTGGCTGACCATAGCTCAGCCATGCCGGTTTCCAGCCTGCCTTGTTTGATTTCCTACACGCTGGGATAGAGAGCTCTTGCACACTAAGAAAAGTGGTCTCAAAGCCTCATCTGCTCTGGTCAGCCCCTCCATCCTTAAGGACCGTTTCCCAGAGGATCTCATTCACCAACTCCTTAAACAGTTGAAGTTCACTCTTGTGAAGTTCGGGGGTTTGTCTTTGCTCCTTGCCAGGCTGATGTTCCTCAAGATCACAAACTCAAATATGGCCAGGTCCACATGATTTAACTATCAGATTTTGCTATCTGCTTCTGAATTCACTCCTGCTGTACAAGCCTTCTTTTAATGCACAATACTGACCTAAATTTGTGCATCAAAACAGGGAGGGTCTGGCAGATTGCATCCTCTTCTGTACTACAAATACATGGCACTCAAGTATTTCACAGGAAAATCACCAGTCTGCAATGAAAAGCCATGCCCCAGATAATGTTTTTAATTTTCAAAGAAAAAGAGAGGCACAGGAGCTCTAGGGGAGCTCAGGGTAGTGCTACTGCTCTCTGAGAGGGTAACAGGCAGCTAGTTGATGGGCCCTTTCTGCTGGGTTGTGGTGCTTAGGACAAATCAGGAACCTCTGCCCATCAGAGATGATTTTCTGAATCTGCTTCTTACTGCCTCATGGTTCAGCTTTGCTTCAGTTGGGCTGGCCACTCAGAAACCTCTCTTTTTTAGCATCTTTACCATAGGCTAGCCAGCTTCTATTTTTACCTTTGTAATGTTGAAAGTCTTTGAACAATATCTGCCTGAGCAGCCCTGGTGAGGTCAAGTGATGTTCAGAGCCCACTCATCCAAGCCCTAGGCACCAAACTAATACACAAAATTCTTCTTCCTTTCTTCTTCCCTGTCAAGAAACTGCACCTAGGAAGTTCTAGAAGTACTAGTATTGGTACCTGCACCTCTTTATTTCATTATCACTATAATTTGGATAAAAGGCTTCAGAGCAGAGACACGCAGATAAGACATAAGGGGCACTTGCATGCCAGTTCCTGGGCTGGAACAGTCCTGAGCAAGTGATCCATGCCAGATGCTCTCTGAGATGCTGCACCATGGTGCTGTCTGCCACATTTTCTCAGAGCTATGACTTGGTAGCTTAACTGCTACCAGCCCTAGGGCAACAGTTCATTACTTATTTCCAGCCTTAATTTCCTGTTTCCAACCATGCCAGCTGCCTTGCAGTCTCCAGCTACACATCTCAGAGCAGAGCTCAGCTCTCAGCCTTGCAGCTGACTTCTGGCTGCCCAGACTGCTGTGGGATGGCCAGGCATGAAAACTCCAGAACAAGAGGGAGATCAGAAAACTGTAATCCCTACTTCATTGAGGAAATGGGCATCCTGTGCTCAGGATCATGACAGCTATGGACACAATTAGTCCAAAAAGCTCCAGAAGCAGTGGTAAAACAGTCATTAGGGATAATCCATTAGGTTGCAATAGTCAAGGTGAGAACACTGCTTCTGCAGTCCACTGCAGCCTTGAGCAGTGCATTGCTCTCAGAGGCGGAAATGCTCTTGCACTGGCATCTCTGTCCCCTGGCTCGATGTGGGTGTTTGCGTGGTGTACTTGATCTAGACAGTCCTGCTGGGGCTGGCCAAGGTCTGAGCAGATGCACACAGCACGCAGATGGCCAGACCCAAACATTTTGCCCACCAGACTGCACTCCTGGGGGACAGAGTGTCACAGAGAACAGCATGCACCCACTCACCAACACATTAATTTTCTGTCTAGCACTTATAGGCAGTGTAATGATGCATGTCATGATAAATTTCCTATTGCTGATTAAATACTTTGCTTTAAGATTACAGCAAAAGTAAATCTACTGTGTGTGAATAAAAAGACTGAGGAAATACATTAAAGTAACAGTAATTTTTTTTGTATTAATTATTTTTTTAAATACAAACATACCCAGCTATATTGATTCTTGGGGCAAGGATATTCTATACTCACTTGAAAATAAATCAGGAAAAAAAAGCAAACATTCCAGCTTGTGGTATCCCCAGGTAAGATAAACCACGATTATACCATTGAGGTTCGTTGATGAAAGTGATCACTGTAAGTTTCACAAACAATTGTCACTGCCTGTGGTAATTTGTAATTAAGTGTCTGTGGATGTCTGTCCAAGAGCCAAAATGTCTTCATGTGCATACAAGGAATGCTTAAACAAATGAACACTCTGGAAAATCTGAGATACCTTTGCACATTTTTTCTTTGAAAAGATGTCTAGTGATATGTCATCATATCTCAAAATGGATGTTGGAGCAGAGTAGACTGCTCGTCTATTCCTACTGTGTGGTCTATACTTTTCATCTCATTACTACATCCTTAACTACTAGAAAACCTTTGCTATTCTGAACATGTTTTTACCTGTTGTTTCATGACTCTTTGAAAATCACTTCATTATTACTTTTTTCTTCAACTTTGGCAGTGGTGCTTAATCCTTTATTCACATAAACACAGGAGCACTTCTTGGCTATTTTGTACATTCTCTTAACCTGGAAGCAGAGGTCTGTTGATGTCTTGGTGTGGAAGCTGAGAGAGCTGCCCTGCCACACACCTGTGGGAGAAATTATCCTATTCCTGTGTGATTTTGTTTTCACACGTGTAGAACAGAAATAAACCATATTTCTTCACCCCTCTAAAATGTTCTGAGTGCTACGGATGGAAGAGTTAAGCAAGGACAAGCATTGATAATTAAATGGTCTGAGTGTTGCAGCAAACAAAACTTGTTACCAGCTAAGTGGCAGTTTGATGGCAGAAAAGAGTAGAGAGGTTCTCTCTGAATATTGAGGCAAGTTCAGAATGGAAAGTTCGAGGGCAACCTGCATGCTATCACCTCCCCTTGTCTAAATTACACCTAACCTCTTGGTGCTCCTGGTTGACCAGAGACAGCTCCATGCAGCATGAGCTGGAAGAGTAGGTCCTGTTTGCCGCAGATACGCCCAGCGTCCACCCGCATAAAAAGCCGTAGTGTAATCGTGTCCACAGCATTGCATCCCACCTCTAACGTAGAACACTTAGCCCTTTAGAAGCAGGAGGTAGGAAAAATGGGCACCATAGTTTTCTTTGTCTGTTTGGCAATTAACCATTCACTGGCTTTTTTTGTTGTAACATGCACTTCCTCTCTTGTTTTCATTCAAGCTTTGTGCACCATGGAAATTAATGTGGAGAAAGACAAACAGACAGGAGAGACCAAGATTGTCTCTGCTTCACCTGTTGGCCCAGATGAGGCCCATCAAAGAGGATTCAAAATCTATGATGATGGTTCCAAGGTAGTCTATGAGGTTCACTCTGGTGGCACAGTGGTAGAAAATGGAGTACATAAATTAAGCTCAAAGGACGTAGATGAACTTATGCAAAAAGCTGGACAATCAAGTGTAAAAGGAGGGTATGAAAAAATGACTGTGCCAGACAGAAATATGGTAGCCGATGGAAACCTTAGCCATATGAAGGAGCAAATGCTCTTCAAGGAGGCAAAGCTGGAAATGGTACACAAATCCAGCAAAGGACGTGCTGTGATCCCTCAGCCACAAGACAAACCCTGTATTGGTGAAACACCAGAGGCCAGTGCAGATCAGCCAGTGACAATGATATTTATGGGCTACCAGAACATCGATGATGAAGAGGAGACAAAGAAAGTGCTGGGCTACGATGAGACCATCAAGGCAGAGCTTGTGCTGATCGACGAAGATGACGAGAAGTCACTGCGGGAGAAGACAGTGACTGATGTTTCCACCATGGATGGGAACGCTGCTGAGCTGGTCTCTGGCAGGCCCCTGTCGGACACGACAGAGCCCTCCTCTCCTGAGGGGAAGGAAGAGAGCCTGCCCTTGGAAGCTGCCCCAGGTACACAAAAGAAAAAGCGCTGTCAATGCTGTATTGTCATGTGAATACCTCCTCCTTCCCTGCTCCAGGCAGATCCTGCTCCATCACTTACCTAGACCTCACTGTACTTCTAACTGCAATACTGTGAACTGGAAGTGAATGCCTCCATTGCCTTGCAGTTGGGTTGCTTTTCTTTCTAGTTCTTCAGGAAGAGGAACGCATGGTTATTTTCCCATCAGACATAGTATTTGGTGTTGGGGAGGGGTTGGGGGTTTTTGGCTTCTTTTTTTTTGTGTTGTTGGTGATGGTGTTCTGTTTTGTTTTGTTTTGTTTTCTTAATACTACAGAGTGAGAGATAAATGAGAAATGGAACATATGTTTTCATATTTATTTGATTTATATATATATTTTATATATATAGTGAAAACACTTTTTATGTTTTTTCTTTAAATATCTGGCAGGCTTGATCAGATTCCTAGGATTTTGTGGGAGTCTGAGTTTCACAGCCACCAGATATGAGAGCCTTAAAAAAATGTTACTTCTCTTTTTTAAGAAAAATCACATTAAGCATTATTTTATAGATCATATTTTTTATTTCTTGGGGGAAGGCTCAGATCGCTTTACTGTTTTAATTTGCTAAAACTCAGACAAGCCTTTCCCAAAAAATTGCATAATTTTGGTTTTTAGTAACTTTCCAGTTTAGTTTGCAGTGTCAGAAAAACCCATTAACCATTTCTGCTTATTGGTGATACCAGAAGTGGACCTTAATTATTCTTTCTAGAAAATGTATGAATAATCATTTTGCCTTATATAAATCTTCCAGATTACAGTATTGTATATGCACTTCATCTCCCCAAATTATAGTTGTAATTAACTTGACATGAAAAAGATGCAGCTGTCACACCAACAGAAATGGAGTCACTGATCTAATTACCCGCCTTTCAGTAACTCTGCCAATGTTTATACATGAAGTTTTCCTGCTGAACTCCAGTAGAGGAGGGATACTGCTTTCTATTTCCCTAGAATACAAATGAATTTTTCTCACAGTCTGACCCTGTTCCTTCAGTGGCAAAATTCTCAATGCTGGGAATGGGGGCAGGGTCAGAGTTTTATTTTGTAATTCTTATGGAAGTGTAATTTCTCACAGAGTGTACCTTCAGTGCACCTATATAATGACAGGCAGCTGGGTCAGATGCTACCCTGCTTGTCCAGGTAAAACTCCCACGGAGGGCCACTGGAGTTTTGTCGGAGCAGCTGTTTTGGGAGATCCTATTGCCTCAAGACTAACATTTTCAAAAACTACTGGTGGCTTTGGATGCCTCATTTTCTAATGTGGGGCACTAAAAGATGCCTGATTTCCAGTACATCTTCCTTCATCTGACCTCTGAAAATGAGGCCTCTAAAAAGCAACTAAAGATGAAAATGTAAAAATGTGAAGGCATCCAAAATCAATAGATGTTTCTCTTTTTCTTGTTCCTTGATTCTTCTAAATGAGAAAGCAGCTAGCTTTTTCATGGTGAGATATTATGAACCTGATTCTTGTATCACACTGGTTTGGCTTAACTTTAACTTCACTCACTGTAGTGGAGTTACTCTGGAATTATAACTACATGGGTGAGACCAAAAATCAGGTTTTATATTTTCTGATAGTGTGAACAAGTACTGAAGATTATTTTGAAGTGTTTTTAAAACTATCAGACTTTAAAAATCAATAACAGCCACTGAAAAAAAAAGCAAAAAAAAAAAAAGAAAAAGAAAGAAAACAACAAAAAGCCTCTTTTCAGTCTGAGGTGGTTCCTATGATATTTCTGTTCTTTCTTGGATGGTGCTTTTACTGCTTTAATTGTTAGTTCAGAGCATCTGATTAAACACAGTTCTTGCTCTGTACTCTTTTCTTTCTGTGCCAGTAAAAAAAGACACTTGTTCAGTGGTGGTAATATGAGGCACACTGAAAACCTACACATACAAAAAAAGCAGAAGGTAATTCCCATGTTTGGTCACTCAGCTGTCAGTATGGAACTGGTCAATGAAACTTCTCACCACTGCCCAGGTGACTGTCAGACAAAAAAAACCCAAACAAGTAGTAAAAAAAATAAGACTAGTGAAAGACAGCCTCACCTCTGACACCTGCAGAAATTTTGCTGGCCTCCATATCTGCAGCAGTGGCAGAAACAAATAGACTTCCTCATGCTCCCTTTGCCTCCACTGGGGGCTTTCAGCTGGGAGAAGGACCAAACTTACCCAGAGAAGCTCTGCACATCATTCTTTGACTCAGGCTTAGGTGTTTATCACAAAGGGGAAGGGCCACAGAGCCTCATATTGCAACAAAAGGTCTGGTGGCTGTTGTTAGAAACTAGCAGCCTATGTGTGTTTTTGGTTGGGTTGTGTGGGGTTTGGGGGATCTTTTTGGTTGTTGTTGGTAGTGGTGGTTGGGTGGGGTTTTTTTCCCTTTTTCTCTTTTCCCAGGAATGCTAAGCATTTACAAATCTAAACATTTCTTAAAACAGGACCCTAAGTTTCAAGCCCAATATGGCCAGGTGAGGCTGTGCCCAGGCATGTTTAGGAGCCCTGCAACACAAAGGGTGAAGCCCTTTATATCTTGCATCTACCTGTGAATGATGTGGGAGTTAGGCGTGCTTTGCAATAGTTCTCTCACTCTGGGGCCTGCTCACCTCACCAGTAATACTTGGAGACAAATCTCCCAGCCATCTCCTCCTGGCCTGGTCAGTCATCTTTTTGTTCACCAACTTTTCCTCTCTGGGTGTGATGCCACCTTCACAGCCACCCTGGCCTCATGGTGTCTTCAAAGCCTGAGCTTTTTCCCTCTGCTGCTCCTCTCCCTATATGGACATTGTTTTTCAAAACCTCCTGCTTGGGAAATTTGGGGTATCATATGAACCTAACCCATTCTGTCCCTGCATCTCTTGAGCCATGTGCTCCCCCATCAGATGACCTTCTGGTTCAGCACTGACTCAGCACTTTGGGGATGACTCCCTTAGCAGCCAGCTTTGGGAGATGCTTGCTGACGCTGGGACCAGAACGCATCTGAGACCACTGCACCATCTGAGGCACAGCACAGTGGGGAGATGGTGGCACACCACAGTCCAGAAGTGGCCCTTTAGTGGTTAGAAGTAGAGCACAAGCCTTAAACCTTCAACCTCTCAAATACCTACTGCTCAGTACTTGTAGCTAACATTGAGTGCCTAGGAAGGCCAGTCATTTTTATGTGTTCACATTAACTCCATGGTTAACAGGCCCTGGTAGATCCAGGAAAGCTAAAGGTTCACCTGCCTAAGTTTGGTCTTTACAGGTCAAAGGCAATTCCACATCTGAGGTCAGGAAAAACATGAAATAGGAGCTGATGGGTCTGAAACCAGAGGGCCTTTGCTGAAATATGCTTACTCCAATCATCCTCCTCCACAAGGGCAGCAGCCATGCTGGACATTGCCTTGTCCCTTCTGGCCATTAGCCTGCAGCCAAGTTACAGGGGAGCTCAGATGCGTTAGCCCAGGCTGATGAATGTAAACTGGTTTTCCAGGGATTGTTTGGGCTTTGAAGGGGTTGGCTTTCCCCTTACGCTTGGATAGGAGGCTGCCTGTGGAAATCCATGCACAATCAGGCGCAAGGGAAGCGGTCTGCTCTATGGTCAAGGAGAGAGAGATTTTTGTAAGGATCATTATGGGATGGGTTTTTTTATATTGTTTTAAGCAAAATCCCTGTCTGTTTAACTTATGCCATCACATGTACATTTTCAGTTTCAGCACGAGGGGATACAAAAAAGTAGAGTCAGAAACTGGTTCAGTAATAGCATTTTGCCACAACAAACTGGTCGCCTTAACTTTTGTAAGAAAAACAAAAAAACCCCTCTTTTCAGTGTATTTTTTCCTAGACTGGGAAAAAAGTAACTTAGAAAACTTTTTTATATTTTGTATTTTCTAAGTTTCTATAAACCCACTCTCCATGTTGTCCCTTGTTTGCATTCAGGGACCATTTCTTTTGCAAGCCACTGCATTTTACTTCCATTCTTTCTTTTTTTTTTTTTTTAACAGAAAAAAAACCAAATCAAAAACCACAGCGTTATGATTAGTGGCTAGGCAATCTCTTTCAATTACTAGAATATCAATACAGAAAGAAAAGAATTACAGGGTTGTTTTCTTTTTTTAATTTCTTGTGGCTGATGTACTGTATGGTATATGTTTACAGAACTCCTCTGGTCTGCCTTTGTGATGTTATCTAAATGAATGACAAAGTAGGTATGATGTGCCATTTGACAGTTTGCCTTAGCACTCTTGGGTTTCCTTCTTTTTTCTATCTTTTATTTCCTTATTTTTTTCCAAAAAGTGCAGGCTGTATTCCAAAGCTGTATAAACACAACATTATCTTTCAATCCCCAACAAGAGAAGTGTGCATAAGCCCTTCTCCGAGAAGCATACCTCTACCAGTGCAGTACAAGACTTCAGTCCTGAAAACAAAAACGTGTATGCCTAATTCTGCTATGGGTGGACCTGTTTCAGTCAACAGGACAGCTCACAGGAAGAATGACTTAGGCATCTGCAAGAGCAGAGTATGAATGACCAGCACAGAGAGTAGTTTGGGTGTCCCTTACGTACCTATACAGATCTTATGCTCTGCTGAGTTTGCCCAAGGTGGTGCAACCCGAGAGGCTAACTCTAAGCATTGCTACTTCTACTGAGAAAAATACAAAACAAAATGGTGCTTAGCATCTTGTAGGATCAGGTCCTGAGTCAGCATTGCTACCATCCATGAGCACACATTCAGAGGAACTTTCCTGACAGCTAATATGTTAGTCCCCTGTCATTGTACCTAAGTTCACTACTGATTCTTCACACCTGAGATTATATAAGATACCACAAAGTAATCTGAGCAGAAAGAAAGCTTGCAGAAGTGCTAGAGAAATAAAAGATGTTCTGCCTTTTAATTTGTTCAAACATCCAAATGGCATACTTGGAACGTAAGAGGGGATATAATAGAAAATGTAGTATTTTACATTTGTGTATTTTTTTAAGGAATAAATATTTTTGTAATGAGATACAAACCCTAAATGGGAATTGAGTTTTGGAATATCATCCTTCCCATGACATTGAGCCTTTCAACTTTTTCATACATTTACGACAATGCCCAACTTCTTGGGATCTTTTGTAGACCTCACCACAATTTTTTCCAGGAAGAAGGATCACAACACTTTTTTAAGAGTCAAGTTAGAAGAGTAGAAACCAATATAACTGCTATAGGCACAGCTAAATAAGTAAACATGTTTCGCAGAAAAAGGTGGACCTACACCTCCTATAGCTAGACAAATTTCTTTACCTAGAAAGCCAACATAGTAGGCAATAGCTACCTACTTTCAGCAGAGTGGTATGACTAATTGGGAAATACATGCTTTGTCATATTTTATCTAGCATTAGATTTCAAAGTGCAAGAGATGGTGCCACTGGAAGGAGTTGAACAAAATATTTTAGACAAAGTAGAAGATTTTCCCACATGCTAAGGCATGGATTCTTTATTTTTTCTAAACTCACTAAGTTTCAACCAGTTCTCACTGTCTGTTGGAAAGTTTAGGATTTACTCAGATTGTGTTTCATGAGCCTTCTGAGCAGCAAGAGTAAACTTTAGTTCTGAGCTTTATAGTTGCAGACTATGACAATATCCAACAAAAATACAGACTGTAATTTTTGTATGTAAAAGAGTAAATTGTATAAAATGGCTGAATTTATTCAGTTTAGAATGTAAATGGATTGTCACCTAGTCCAAAGAGAATATAAATCCAGCTTGTAATATACACTTCTAATAACTTAGCTTGTAAATAGTGACAAGGGTGCATGAAGTTCTTAAAAATGTCCCACTCGTATTTAAAATTAAACAATTATATAACTGAGCCTTTTTCCTTGTGGGTTCAAAGAGTCTTGCAAAATCTATAGCTTTTTTCCTGTGACAGTTCCACTTAAGCTGTTCCATGGAGTAAGAATAGGCCACTTTTCTTACAGGCAAACTTGTGAAGAATTCCAAGCCCCTTCCTTCAGTTTGCAAAAGCTTCTCTTACTTTGCAGGGGTTTGTTGCTATTGTATTTCAAAGCTTTCCTGCAATTGTTTCCCAAATTCTTCTCAAAGGAGGATTTGGGAGTTTGTTCTAAGAATTAATCTACTTAAGAAATTGAATAAAAAACCCTTAATTAATTTTTTAGAATTAGCTAAGTAACTCAAGTTCACCAGTTTGGGTATATTTACACATTTTTAACTTGCACTGGTATGTTAGTGACTTGTACCAAAATTTAGACCTTGCATATCTGTTCAGCAGGTCTGTAAGACCTAAAGATTTGCCCATGAGCATAAAATCAAGCACCCAAGTAATCATTTCTAATGGGATGACCTAGACAAGTAAAATTTAAGCACATGCACAAATGTGTATAGGGTCTGGTCTTTGAGCAATATGCTACCACCAAGGCTTATGCTGCTTTAACTATGTCTTCTCATTAGTTTAATTAGAATTTTAAATGGTGTTGTGAAAGTGGTGCACTTTCCTGCAGAGGGTTTTAGAGCATGGTCTCCTTGCTGACTCTGTTTGAGGAGACAAACACCCTCCAAGAACTCTTAAAACCCCACTGCCAGGAGACACAGGGGACAGAGGGGCAAACTTCATACCTCCACACAAACACAACATAGAAGAGGCAGTGTAACTTTTATTTCCAAATTTTTCTCTCTTCACACCTCTGCCCCAGGCTCTGCCTGTCCCCTGTCTCAGTGCTTGTTCTCATTCTGGACACTATTGCTCAGCTGATCCCTTTTTTCTTCATCCCTCTGCTTCCCCTTTTGTGGTCTCCTAGAAGAAAGAGCAGGAAGAAAGGAGAGACTGAAGTAATAAAACTCTTGCCTGCTAGTGTCAGTCCCAAGAAATTATGGTATCTTGTCCTCACTATTTGGACATTTTCCTGCATTTTCCTAGATTCTTGGGACATATTAATATTAAAGGAGCACTCTCCCTCTCTATTCATCTGGCATCCTATGGGTTGCACAAACAGAAAGTTCCATTAAAATCTCATTATTTAGGTAAATCTGCTGTCTCTCTTACTGTTCCTTTGGAACACACTATGCCCCTTGAACTTGTTTGAGCCAGATGTACCCAGGTGCATAAAATACCAGTATCCAGAAAGCAGTTCTTACAGCAGCAGAAGGCAATCCGCCCCGCCATATGTCAGGTTGCCATCGGTGGGGCAGAAAAGCCTGGAGAAAATGTGAACTTCCCCGCAGACTGATCCAGCATGCAAAGGCATTCTCAGTAAAATTAGCTGCCAAGGATCTAGTAGTATCCCTCGAAGATAATATGCCTGTTAAAGAGAGGTAAACTCAAAAATTAAGAAGGTTTTGTGCAACCATATAAAGTCCCAGGTGAACGTGACGCTTAAGCTATGCTAACCTTAAGTGCATACTTGAAGTATAACACATGTGCAGGGTAGGGATAGCCTTTCGGATGTGTGAAGATCAGCCAGCATTTATGATAAAGGTGCTTCACTGATGATGGTCTCAAATATTGTCCCCATTATTTTGCAAGGAACTGCTTAGGGGCAGACACAAGAGAAATAATCAATTTGAAAGTTTTTGCTTTTCCATTGGCCAAATGAATCTGACTGCTGCAAAGGTAGCCGAGAAGGACCAGGTCAGGACAGATGCAAAGAACGCATTTCTGAAGGTTTTCTGCCCCTCCCAACTATGTTCACTCCATAGACAAAGAATGACTCTTTATAGGGGTTCAAGAAAATGTTGTGTAAAATGCAGCTTTTATGGTGAATGTAGATTGTGGTTGAGATTTTTTTTAAGCTTTAGTCTCCCACTTTCTTTGTGAGCTAATGTAAATAAAGTCCCATTTTGTTGGGGAAAAACTGCTGTGCTAACACTGGATTAGAATTGCTGGGGATAGCTGCTGTACTTTGTAACCTGAAGTGTACTTTTTTGACTGTTATGTTTTTTTCTTCATATTAAAATAATGAGTACAAAAAAAAAAACCAAAATAAAAAAACCAAGAACACTGCCAGCAACAGCCATGCTGTAACTGTGGCTTCTCTCTTTTTTTTTTTCTCTGTACAGTATTACTAGTAAATAAATCTGCCTTTTCACTGCGCCTACTTCTGTGTCTTTTTACTGTGTTTCTCTTTACCTACCACTGTTCAAGATACACTGTGATCTCAAGGACATACCACACTGGAGCTGCCTCTCTCACTAAAGGAATCAGTACTAACTCCACAGTTGGTTTTGTTTTCCTTTCCTCCACTGCTGTGCCCTGCTGCTGTTATTTTTATGAGATCTTCATACATATTAACTCATCATAGCTGTTACTGTCTCATTTCTTTTTTCCTTTCCTTCTCATGCTATACTTTGCCAAGCATATTGTGGACCCTGTTGCTCTAGGATCACATGGCACATTTTCATATTTGCAGAAGAAAAAAAAGATTGAGTTTAGCCAGCAAGGCAGTATGTTCTGAGTGAACTTATTTCCTGACTGCGGGAAGTATTCCATACAACATATATAATTTGTGAGAAAAGAACACTGAATTATTTAAGGACTGATGAAGTAAACTGTGTGCAATTTTCTTTCAGGGCTTGTCACAGCCAGCATCTTCTCTATATCAGGACTGGAAGAACCTCGCCATAGTCTGACTTGCTGGGGGAAAAAAAAAGCAAAACCCCTCAAGTAGTGGTTTTTTTCCTGAAATGCTGTGTTTAACTGAGGTTAGAACAATGGATGGATAACATAGCCAGGCATCCTATGCCTCCTTCTCAGAAATTTAAAAATTCATCTTAAAGTCAGACATTTAAGAAACTCACCACAAATTGCCCATTGCTACACAAGTACCCACCCTCTCCTCCTTTCACCCAGAAGCCATACAGATAAAATGTATATCTACATACACACACACAGAAGGCCTTTGAAATATGGTGTCTTTTAGCATCCCAGAAGGGAAAATGGCCCTGCATTTCTGCTGTATAATTTAGTCCTGAAAGTTTTGCAGTAGGTGGGGCTTCAAATTGCTTTTTTTCCTACTTGTGTTTAGTGATAGAAAGTCACTTTGTCTTTCCAAGAAGACTCTGTGAATGCCAGGAGAACTCATATAGTTCTGTCATCAAAGGACTGGAATTGATTCAGCTGAGAGAAATAATCCTAATTATTTAAATCTGTTTGGTTTTGCAAATACCTTCCTAATTTAGAATCTGTGTTAACATGGCAAAAGGAGGGATCATGAACTTGAGTTAGCGGTAGTGTCTGTAAGAAGACCATGAATTGACATGGGCATTATCATGTACGGCTTAGTGCTTGGACACTTGGATACATCAGGTACATATTCCATCTGCTAGTGCGTACCATGGTCTGTGACATACTCTTACTTTCATTCCACCTCACTTTATTCCATAGCCATGAGAAGATTTTCTGCTGATAATTCCTCTGCTGTACAGAACTGAATCATCCCAGTAAACACCAAAAACAGACTAGACAATTTCGATATTGCTGCTGTTACTAAGGTTTCAGAAACAAGGTGTTTTCATGCATTTCCCCTTTTAAAATTTCTAAGGAAAAAAAAAAAAAAAGAGGTCTTGGGATATTTTAATAAAATGTTTAGCAGCTGGTCAGATAGCATGGCACTCCCTGAAGCTCTTCTGGAGTGATTCTGTGGAGGTCAGTGACTTCACATAGTAAAGGCATACTCAGCATGTAGGAGGCCTCTCAGGTTTTGTTTCTTTTTCATTTATTTTAATAGCTCTGTATACTTCTGGTAACAGAAGGAAAATGGGTGCTTACTCTCCAAGTTCAACATTCAAGGTGTTTCAGTTATTTTGGGGGTCAGAGGGTGTGGAAATGGACTAGCACATTTTCAGAGAGTCCCTTACTTTCCTGCAAGACCCTCACAACCTGCCCGTGATGCCTCAAAATTCATACCAACTCAGCAACAATTCTTAACCCACACTATGGTATTTTCAAGGTTACATGAAGAACCTTTAAGGCTAGTAACTCTAAGAATGAATAATAAAAAAGGGACAAGAAGTTAATAGCAGTTTTTGCTGTCCCAAGACCTCCCTTTGCAGTTCTCATGTGCTGCTCAGCTGTCCATGGCACTATGCACAGTCACATATGAATTTGCTGTGACTGCTCATGGGTAGACACAAGCTGGTCTCTGGAGGAGCTTGCAAAACGACAACATTTGGCACAGCTGTGCAAAACTTCCTCCACGTTTACCTATGATAGAAAAACTACCTGCTTTATTGTCACAGGAATCTAGTTGACACAGATCACCTTCTCAGATGAGACAAGGAAAGAGATGGTTGTATAGGAATAGAGTGTGCTAAATCAGACTTGGAGGAGGGAATTTCCTGAAGTATAACCCAAAATAAGAATTAAGGGAAAAATGAGAGAGCTGGCTGAGAGAGAGAGATTGCGTCGCTCCAAATATGGGGCAGGGAGGAGTTGTGTCAGTGCAGAGACACTGGCATGCAAACCTAGGACCTTGGTTGCCTCAGAAAGAAGGGAATTGGCTCCTGTCTTGTACACACAGCAGTTCCTCCTGCTGTAAGGAAGAGAGCTCTCTGGACTCACTGAGCACTAATAAAGATGCTGGTTCAGGTCCTGGGAAACTTCATTTCCAATTGCTGCTGCTCTGGGCGGTTCAGCATGACCTCCCAAAAAGTCCCTCATCAGCAGATCTACAAAGGTATGTAGAGACAACATCACCAACTTGATTTAGATGGGAAGTGCCGGTACCTAAACTCCTTAATGAGTCTAAGGTTCTTCATGTTTTACATCTGTAATTTAGGATAATTAGCACTATCCTGCCTTGCGTAGCAATAGTGATGTGAGTGTTGGTGTCTGTCACAAGACTGCAGGAATGTGGGGCATGCTCTGGGTACACAGCATCATAAAATGTCTTCTTACTGATACAGTTTTGGAGTGGTTCTGCTTCTAACAGCATTGCCAAACCAGAAAAAAAATATAGGCTGTATTGCAATCAAACCTAGCCAAACACAGCAGTCATTTATTTGCTGGGAATGATTGATTTGCCATGATTTGGGAGAAAAAGGATGTAACTGTAGCATGTTTGGTTGCTTGTAGGTGGGAAAACAAAGGGAAAAGAATAGGTGAAGGGAAAAAAGGAGGCATGCAGAAATGGGTCACTTTCTCAGACGTGACAAATCAGTTCAGCTTCCTTTTTGAGTATTTCCACTGTGATGTAATGCATCACTGGCTACAGATTCCCTCTGGCTATAGGTGAGTCTGCTCCAGCAATGGCAGCGATATGGTAGCTCTTGTGGGCAGGGGAGAGTTGGTTGAGCTAATCAGCCCTGCTGTAAAAGAGGTTATCTATTCACTTGAGCATAACCCCATGCTAAAATGACTGTACAGTGGTTGCCTCTAGCCATCATTTCACTGTGGTTTGTGTGCATCCTATGGCTTAAAAGGAAGGATACAGCTTAGTACCAACAGGCCTTGATCTTTTTATTTCACTGAAGTGTGGTAGATATATCATTCATTTTAAAGCAAATGAGATTACTTACTCCTGACAATTTTTTAAGTAGATTGTTGCTGCTCAGTTTTTGTTGCATTGTAAGATGTTTCTTCTAAACACACTGTGCTAAGTTATGGAAGCATGTTTATTGCTTCAGAAATAAGGGTTCATAGACAAAGGCGGGGTGCTTCCTTCTGTTGACAAACTCAGGCAATTTTATATTGTTTATGGTTAAGTTACCGGAGAGATGGGGTGAAGCGATGAATCTATTAAATACCACTTACAGTTGCATACTGAGAACAGGGTTGACATCTGGAAATTCTCCACTGCTGCTATTTCAGTCTGTATTTTTTTTACAGAAGCTAGAGGTCACCAAGAGGTCAGTAAACTGGGGGAGTTCACTAAGATAGATACCACCCTGGGAAGAAAACAGCCCTTAACAGGAGAGAAGTAATTTCTATTTTTGCTTCTACAATTTTTCCTGAAAATCTAGTGCTTTTTGGGGTCTTTTCTGAATCTCCAGCTCCTTCCCTGCTCAGACCCGTTCCCTGGGGTCAAACAATTTGAGGATACTCTTTGCTGTAATTTAACACAAAACAAAACAAAACAGAACAAAACAAAACAAAACAAAACAAAACAAACAAACAAACAAAAAAAAACCAAACCAAACCAAAAAAAAAAACAACCCACAACAGTAGTTCCTGGGATTCCTGGCTAAGGATGAAAACTGGAAAATACTTGTCCATGTCTCTGCATGTACAAGCCCTGCAGAGCTGTGGTACTCTTTTTCCTGAGCCCTTTTCTGTGGCATTTATGAGACCACAGACAATATTCTTAAGTACTGTTGAATACAATGAGGAAATGATACCAAGACAAATGGAGAATCTACTGAAAGATTATACACTGTTTATTTTCTTCACTGATTTTATACACCAGGATTTAGACTTCACAGAGCTGGAAATACTGACATTAATTTATTGCTGTATCTTCACAATGTGCCAAACATCTGCCAAATATGAACAAATCCAGGACCTACCATGGAGGCTTGTCTATTACTTGTCTGTCTCCATTTTCTTCAGACATTGCAAGTCCTACAGAGGAAATACCGGGGCTTCAAACTGTAAACAATGTTCAGAGTATTTAAAAGTTCTAATTGAAAGTGAAAATAAAATAGAAGTAATTATTTTCTCTCATCTGGCACCAAGAAGAGTCCTCTTCTAATCCAGAGCCTAAAAGGAATTAAATTCAGTTTGATGTCAAAGGACAGCTTTCACAGCTTAACAGCTGCAAATATTATAATCAGGGCCAACAAGTCCCTTATAAAAAAGTCCACGTGTGTTTTCTGGGTCAGAACCTTACCCCAAGCCCAGCCAGTGAGCTCAGAGTGCCTATGTGCGAAGTCAGGGCAGACTTCTAGTGCACAAAGCACTAGAAATAAAGGAAAGCATTGAAATTAGTACAAAAAACCCCTCTCTGATGCAATAATGTATTTAAAGCTGTATCCCTTACTGCCAGAGGGATTGTGAGATGTAAATTATCAGTCCCAGAAAGTGAAATGTGGGGAGGGGAACACAGACTTTTTTTGCATACCCAGATTACTCTGAAGTGCACTATCTGTCACCATCAGCACCTGAGAAGCAACTTTTTTTCTTTTATAAAGAAAATAAGCACCACAAAATCAAGTCATTTTCACAAAGGGGTCTGCTGTGTGCAGAACTTCAAAAAGCAAATCTCTTTACAGCAGCAAAGCGGGGTTGACACTGCAGTTACACTGCGTGGCGTTCCTGGTGTGTTCCATTATTACCCACTATAAAAGCACCTGACTCACTGCCCAAGTTACAGCCTTAATTTTGATCTTATGTGTTTAGTCATTTTCAATTATGTACGATTATGTTAAGAAAAGTTTGGCCAGAAGAGTTTATAGAAAAGCTAATAAGCCTTTTCAATAGTAAGCAGTCAGGTTAGTAAATTACAGTGATACAGGTTGCTGAAAGCCATGTTGTTCAAATAGGCAAGAAAAAAAAGATCCAGTACAAAATCAAAAAAACTACTTTTAGAGAACAGACCTGTAAAATATGTGTTGGGGGAAAATTTAACCCTTCTGCTAGTCTTTGAATCCCCACAAATGCTTTCTATCATAACAGAAAAGAACGAGCCATGTACTTGAATTTAATAATATGGGTAGCCAAATATATTTCCATGGATCTGCTTGTACCATCTCATTTCATTAGAGACTACTTCACAAAGCCCCAGGTAATCGGAAACAACAGAAGATTCCCCCAGATGAGCCATCCTGTAAAGAAAACACCTTTTTTGGAGAACAGGATTCTTAAACAGTGCCAGGCAGGAGAGTGAGATAATGATGAAATAAGTTCAAGCTGAAAGAGAGGGAATTTAGGGTAGATAGTCTAACCTAAATTATATATAAAAAATAAATATTTAAAGATATATTAAAATTCTTTACTGTGAGGATGGTGAGGCACTGTAACAGCTTGCCCAGAGAGAAGTTGTGGATGCCGAGTCCAAATCAGTGTTCCAAGCAAGGTTGGATAGGGCTTTAAGAAACCAGATCTAGTTGGGATCTCCATTGCCATGGGCAGGGGAGTTGGAACTAAATAATCTTTAAGGTTCTTTCCCACCCAAAGTGCTTTAAATGAACTGGTCTGTCTCATCCTGCAGTGGTGGTCTTGCTTTCTGTGTAACTAACCCCCTTTTCTTCCAAGACCTCTATTTTGCACAAATATCTTCTTGATTCTCCGCTGCTAATGGGCATGGAAGTCTACCACATATGGTCCCTACAAAGAGTGGGCGGCAGGGATAGTGCTGAGCAGAGAAAGAAAGGAGGCAGAAACTTGTTGCATGATGTTTTGTTTGAAGGAGACTGAGAACATTGTCAGCATTGGAGCAGAGTAAATAACTCTGTTTTAATTCAGTAGTGAAAACTAATGAATAAAAGCAGATTAAAAGGCAATTCTACCAGGCTGATCCTAAAGTGAAGCTTTCTGAATTGACCAGTTGTTTAAAGAAACACACTTAAAAAAAAAAAAAAAAAAAAAAAAGCTTTAATTTTTCATATGGAATAAAACTATTGCTCTGACATTACCAGGACATTCCCTTCAATTTTTCTATCCAAAATAACTACTAGTGGAATTCTATGTGATTTTGTTCTTTCAGAGCTCATTTTTTTCCCAGCAACTTTGCTGTTTAGAGTCAAAGGGAAAATCCTCTTGGCTCCAGCCAGCACAGCACTTCTACATGAAGCCTGTGGGGCTGACATTAATTTCAAGTCAAGCGTGTCTAATAATGAAGCTAGCTATGGGCAAGAGACCCACAGCTGTATATTGTCAGCACTGGACGATGCCCCTTTCTCTGCTGACTGTGGCCAGCTCTCTAATTTTCCCGTCCCTCCTGCTGCCTCTTTCCCTTCAGCTGCACACATATTTGCACAGCACTCATTTGAGCACTGATGCACCACATGGATGTCTCTGAAGCAGAGGGCACTCTGACTCAGTTCGATGCTGCCACCAGAAAGAAAGACTCTGGTCTGACATCCATTGTCATGCATAGACCAGCACACCTGTTTGACAGGTGCTGAAGTTTGTGAAGAAAATTCTCTCCAGAAGTTTGTTTGCAAGAACAAAGATATGGACCTATCACTTTTCCTGGACTCATCATCCTCTATACACAAATCTCCCAGTGCCATGTGCATCTGGAAAACCTTGGACAATATTGATGTTTGTAGGACTTACATGCAGATGTAATGTCTGACCCCAAAACAAATCTCCTCTTTCTCATTTCCACTACATAAAGTAAGCAAGACTCAAATCAGATAGTAAAGGTTGAGGCAACAATATAACATGTTTCTAGCACATATTTGTGCTAGAAAGATCTTAGTGAAAAAATGTCTTGTAGATCTCCTAGCCCTCCAGAGAGGTCTCAGAGCTGGGAAGCAATAAACAAATACAACACAGCCTCGAAGCCAGAAGCTCTGCAGATCTGGTCACTGCTCAAAGCCATGGTCTCTGTGCTGTGATGATCTCTGACTTGAGATGACTCAAGTCACCTGAGCTCTCTATTTCAACCTATCTACTGTCTATTTTTTCAGGTGAAGACACTATTCATCTTAAGATAGCAATGTGAGCATTAATTAGTGATTATAGGGACTATCTTCAATAGACTGTACAGCAGTTTTGGTGGCTTCTGCCTGTTTCAGTACAAATACTTAACACTGATTAAAACAGAGTCACCAGAACAGAGTTGCTGTCTCCATTCAGGTAATTTTCTCCTTTAAAAGTAATCCTTTCCTGATTAAAATCTGTGTGTTTTGGTAGAGGTAAACTGACACTCTCTGTCCACAAAATCACATGGTGCTTTTTAAGAGTCAATATTACTGCAAGATAATTCAGGGCCCTTGTGTATGAAGAGGATAGATTAGAATTGCTCCTGCCACAGTCAGGGAACAGGATTCTCTCTCTATTGAAACAAAGTGGCATCAATAATCCCAAGCAGGTGGTCAGATGAGTGATTTTTTTGTAGTTCAACATATATTCCCACTCTAACTCTTGAAGTGGGAGTCAGGCAAAGACAGACAAGTGTCTAGTTGGGCAAACTGGGCAGATCTCCCAGCTCATCTTAGTTGAAGGCAAGTTAGTCAAGGAGAAAACAGAGTTCTTGTTCAAGGGAGTCCTGTGAGAAGAGAAAAAGAGGACTACTTTGAGGTTTTCCCAGTCTGAGGAGATAGGGAAGCACTAGGCAGCACTATAAATTGCAGGTGGACAAAGTACCAGTTCTTCACAGCACTTATGCCGAACATGGGGTATGGGCTCCAGCCTGCTTGGCTGGTCCAGCAGAGTCCTCATACCAGTTATAAGTCAGTGTCTTTATTTCCTGGAAGCACCCAACAAATTATCTACTTTACAATAAACAAAAACTCAACAGGCAAAAGTAAGCTTGGGGGACACACAGAAAAGCTTACTTTTAATAGTTTGGGGTTTGCTGCAGCCCACTGCAAGCCTTCCAAATCAAAACTACCACAGTCCAAACACGAGTCTGCTGTCCCTATAATTCAGAGCAGACGCCACAAAGATCAGGAGCTAGACAAACTTCAGGGCTAGGCAAAATACAGGTTTTGCACAAGGGCGACAGACAGCCATATGATTTAGAGATGGACATAGGTCTAGGCTTTCCCAGAAAATGGGTGAGCCAGCACCTGTGGTTTGGTGTGGATCCATTACTGTCATTTGTGCAAAGATGTGCTGCACAGAGCATTATGTCCACATCAGACCAATCAGACCTGTATACAAAGCTGAAATGCCTCCATAACATTAACTTCAAAGACAATCCAACCTCAACCTCGACAAATTCTCGGACCTGAAAGATTAGCTTCAGCCAGAATAAAAATGAGCACGTTCAGGCCTCCAGACATTAGCTTTCCTCTCATTTGCTGTTTAGATTTAAAAATAAGCTCTCTGGGGAAAATGGTTGCTGTAGCAGCCCTTGTCAGTGCTGTCTTGAAGGCTTTAGTCAGTCTCAAAGATTACACTGGCTTTGTGCTGGACTCAGAACTGGGCTGAGCTTGACCACAGACCTCATAGTCATGCAGAAATTAAGGGTGTGTAAGTGTATGTGTGTGTGTGTGTGTGTGTGTGTGTGTGTTCATGTATGTGCTCAGAACATCCCCTGACACAACAAATACAGGCTTGAGTTTATGAAAAAATATTTGGTATTAATTCTAAACTGTGTGTCCTTTTGTTAGTATTTGCCTTTTTGTTTTTTAGTTTTATCAAATCTCAAGTTCACTGAGAGAGGACTTACTTTTTTTGTTGGTAATATAATACAAGTATCCTAGAATGTGGCAAGAACAGATCAAAGGTAGAAAATTTGTGATGTCTCATGTCAAAAAACTGCCCTCAGACCCTACATCTTAACAAGTCTGGTGAACATTCAGCTGAGTAATACTGCCTGCTCTGAAAGCTGGAGTCCTGGCTCCACTGCAGTCAAAGAGAGGCTTGTTTCTGATTTCCTGTGACCAGAGTATCTTTGCAGGCCTGGATCCTAAAAAATTTACATGAAAGGATGTACTACTTTCCATAAGGCATAAATTTAAATGAACAGATTAATATTACAAATACTGGTTTTCTGTGAAGTTAAGTTTAAAAGAAAAGTCCATTCTGTTGCCAGAAAGTCCTGGATATCTTGTAAAGTTCCCCACTGTAAAAAAATATTTGTAATTGTGTTGTTAATGTCACTGTAGTCAATCTCACCCATTTTCCCTAGTAAAGAGATGTGAGAGTTCAGTCTGGATATCAAATCTTGATGAAAGACTTTAAAAAAAGAGAACTCCCAACTGAGCCATGAGGGATAGCCTACTGAAGGTACGCAGAAAAGACTACCTGCTATTTGTTTACATCTTAAAATGCCACCTACATATACTTTAGCCTATGTGACTCCTTGACTCACCTTCAAGATTTTGCACAGACCATGGTGCATGCCTAGTTTTGATATTAGCAAGCTCAAACCCCAAAGCTTTTGAAAATACAAATAATCCAAAGAAAACTTGCAATGACATTTGGATTAGTTCTTATTACCAGCAAAGCCGTGTGGTTCAGTACAAGTAGTTCTTCTTTTACAGTTCCTCTTTTCAATTTCTATCTGAATCAAAACTGTCATTTGTACAGTACTGTGAATTAATGCATGGTAAGATAGACGGCAATGTCGTCTGAACTGCAAGGTGTATGGATCTTAAGTTAAATAAGATTAACATCTAGCAAAATGGGTGAGGAATGAGGGGTGATGTATTACACAGAGTGGAGCTGCTGGTAGAAGTGGACTCAAGGGGTTATAGGGCAAATAAAATATCAGAACTGTTCCCAGAAACTGTTTACTCAAAAACTATTACTATCATGAAAAAGACCACATAATATGTATTTCCATCAGACTATGATTTTTGTTTGCAGATAAAGTGATAAATCCAATGTGGTTACACATGAGCCTTAGCTTGGCAGCTGATACAGTGTAAATTTAGACCTCCCTCAAGAATCATAACTAGTTTAATGGAAACATGTTTATGCTAACAGCAAAGTTAGATAAAAAAAGATAGAATCTTACACAATAGCATGTGTGCCTTGCACAACTGACCTGGTACACTAGATTTTACTAAAGTACCAAACATCCTAAGTATTCGTGGAATATCTTTTATTATTTCAGTAATAATAAAAATAGGTAGTAGGTGAAGAATTGAATGGAAGTGGTCTTTAACCACTGAAGTGCAAAAAATGCTGTAACCTATATTTTAGCATTTAATGTGTGTTTTAAAATGACAGCATCCTATTAAGGCAGAGAGCTGCTATCATTATTATACGAAAAATGAGGAACTAAGATAGGAGACAATGAAGTGACTGCCTACAATCTGGTGGCTCAGCTATTCCCTCAGAAAAAAAAGTTTTCTGATGCCAGTGTGTCTCTTCACAGTTATCATGCATGCACATTTAATCTGCACAGAGGACAAGTCATAAACAGAAGAGCTACAAGGCAGGTAACTATTCCTCAGCAGCAAGGAGCCCTGTTAAAAACCTTTACACCCACAGGGTGATTCAGTGCCCAGGGTGGGAATGATCACAGCCCCAGACCTCCTGTATGTACAATTATTGCTGATGTATCCCATCAGCAAACATTCTGACTGAGAGCTGCCAGGTACAGGGGCAGTTCTCATCATGTAACACACTGGGCTGTTTTGCAGGGTGTGCTAAAGCCAAGGAAAGATTACCTGCCCTTGCTCTATGTTGACATACTGGTACAGGATAGGAGGGAAATGCCACAGTATTACATAGGAGAAGCATGATTGGACTGTTCCTATGACAGCAGCATCTGTAACTGCTTCCTTGCATAACCAGTGTTCTGACAACATTTTTGGAGGGCAGAAAAATATCTCCCCAAGAACACAAATGTTTTGTCTTCCTTTCTCTTTTTCTTTGCTTTTCCAAATTTCTGCAACATTCTGGTCACTCAGTCTCAACTAACTCAGTACAGTTTTCCAGTAAGGATTTCCCAAGTCACTGATTTTTAAGAGGAGCACCCTGAACAAAAGCAGGTTCAGGCGATCAATATGCCTTAAACCACAGTAGATAGAGATGTAATTACATAGTAGCAAATGCAAAGTAATATCCCATTTTACTAGGATAAGATCTATCTTTTAATTTTATAGCCAAAATAAAATAAAAAATTATAAACCAGAAGATATTGGAACTGATTTGTTGAAAAGGAGAAGACAAAGGGAGACTATTTGGTAACCCTTTAGTTGCTCAGCATTGTTTCTCAGATTGCCCATAACTAGAGAGAAGCCAGAAGGTACCTAGATAGAAGGAAAATCCAGAAAAGGTAACTGCTTGCTTCCAGAATTCCTTCTCCAAATATTCACTTAGACGATTAATATACTTTCCATTATAACTCTAAGAAGATTTAGGTACCCTGCAGCAACTCTTGTAGAAACTCAAAAAGAGACCAATCTCAGAGTGAGGGAAAACAAGGATTCATAGTCCCATTCAGCTTAGGTTGCACTGAACAAGGCTCTGCTTGTGTCTCCATCTGTTCGTTTCCTTTATGTATATATACACAAAGCCTTAGGCCAGGCACGGTATTTCAACTACATTTGCATTATGCAGGAAACATCTCTGCTCATTAAATCTACTGGGTTTTAAAGTGTAAGATTTTTAATAGCACCAAAATATTCATATGATCATCCTTGCTTTCAAAAAAACCTCAAAATCCAAACATCTATCTGAAGTCAACTAAACACTTCCTTCTGCAAAATGCAGGGAAGCAAATTCAGCCCTGATACAAATATGTAAACATCTAACTGACTTCAATGGCCATTCAGCCACTGTGTCAAATCTGAATTAGGCCTTAGGTCTCAAACTGTCTTGTCTGCTCTTGCCATCTGTCTTCCTTTGCTAACCTAATTCCTTATTAAATAGTGTGTCCTTAGTGAGTGTGAACCCATTCTGCTGATCCTTTCTCTGCAACAAACATTGCTAGAGGCTAAAATTCCTGAAAGTTATGACTACTTTGACTGTCTCTGCCTCTAGATACTATGAGAGCTTCTTTTAAGGTGGTCTGAAATTCAGACTTTGAACGTTTAAATTCCAGAGCATTCAGTCTTTCTGCAGTCATATTTTAGACATTTAAAATTACTATGCTGTTTAACAAGCCATAGTTTATAACAGTGCTTGGGTACACTCTCTGTTCTCCTTAGAGGTTTCTGAACTGGTAGTGCTAAACATGGTAGTTCACACACCATGTAGATGATGAGGGTGTTGTGCAGAAGGAAAAACAAACAAAACAAACAAACAAAAGTTACACACAAAAACCCAGACAGACAAATGACCCCATGTTAACAAACAAACCGATAACAGATTCAGAAAACATATTAAAGGGACAATGCAGAGACGTGTCCAGTGACATCCCTAATCTAGTGATTGTGATGCTGGTGGAAGTACAGGGAATACAGACTGGCACAGGGGTTTTCCCTATGTAAAGCCTCTTCTTGCTGCTGTCAAACAAATTTTTCCAGTCCAGTAGGGCATTTCTTGTGTTCTTAGAAACTGTCTTCTACTGAGGTAGAAAATTCATTGCTCTTCTCAGAAAACAAATGTGGAAAATCCAAGCAACCTACCTGCGCTGTTAAAACAAATTGAGCATGACAGTTATTTTTATCTGTTACTCGGTACACATTGTGAAGAGACTATTTGAATAGCCTGAGTAAGGGAAGAAGCAGCCACAAACTTACTTTAAACTCAGGCTGAACTATTCACAAATTGATAGTTGCTGAGGATCAAGTAAATAGATTATCATTTAAAGATAAAGGAAAATAAAAAAGAGGAAAAAACCCAAAATCACCAAATGCCACCTCTCTTCTTTATTCATTATGTTGCACAATTCATGTTCCAGGCAAGACTTGATATTAAAGCACAGTGGTTTTTTCAAAAAGAGCCTTTCTAATACATTTCTAATTTCTAAAATATCTCACAAGAAATGTAGCTTGCTAGATTTCCACAGGAATGGTTTAAATAAGTAGACTGACATTTGGGGGCTTACCCTGAAACTTCTGAAATTTCCTGCTTTTTGTTTTCAGAGCTGGATTCTCTGTCTATGGGGCAGGCTGCCTCTTTAAAATGTTATTTTAAAGTCTTATAAAACTAAGTAATAACTCTAGCACTGAAGCAATAAGTATTTGAATTATAGGTAGTATGAAAGGTAATTGAAGTCCTTATATAATTTTATGCTTTCTTCATGTCCTACTCCACTGCTATTATGGGCTTATTGTCAAGATGGGAGCTGCACAAAATGATTGTTGCTACCCTGGTACCGGATCTACACTTTTTTTTTTCTTAAGATGGTAGCTAATTCTCTTAGGAAAACACTTTACTCAATCAACACTATTCACTGTTTATGCTAAGGAGGAATGGAAGGAACAAAAGAAATAGGACAGGTAAAGAGAGATGCAGGTACGCCACAAAATCTACATTTTACGAGGAGGTGAGTTTTGCTTATTATGGCTTTAGAATGCCCCTAGCCAGGCTCAGGGCTCAAACTCTGCAAAAACTCCATAGTCACACATACTGTTCATGCATCAGCTTCCACTTGGGTGCAGCCTGCACAGATGGACTGCCTCATGAGGCAGAGAAGCCTCTCACATCATGGGACTGCCATGCATGTGACTGCTGCCCCAGCATGCAACGAGAGCGCTGTAAACTAAAGCAATGTTGTTGGCTCCAAACCAAGCATAGCCATCAAAAGTGAAGAATCTGTCTTTACTGTTTTTTGATGTACTGTGGAATGCAAGTTCTTAAAGACATTCATTGCCTCGGGAATATTTTTAATTTTGAATTTAGACAATGTATGTCACAGGATAGATAAACAGCTGAGAACCAATAGAACTAAGCTGGTAGTTTCCACAAGCCTGCAGGAGACAACTAGCATTTTCCTACTGACTTTGGATTGTGCCGTAGCTGTTTGTTGTACCCTTGAAGAACCGTGTTTAGCATACCACAGACATAAGAGTGAGAGTTTTGAATTGCATCAGCAGGGCACATTTTAAGGAGCACATGTTGTGACTTTGAAGAGAGGACAAAGACATTCAGGAATACACAGCTGGCCTATGATTATTTAGGAAGTGCAGGGAGAAAGCACCCATTTAATCTTCCAGCATGTTTGCTTATCTGGACGTTTAGAGGTTTTACTAATGTGGAGGTTTTCTGTTTCTGGATGCTGTCTCTATATGAGTTCTCAAAGCATGGGACAATCTGGAAAGTTATATCCAGTTAGCCCATCTCTGTGCAGCAGGACTCAAAAGTAATAGAAGGGTTGGAACGCATGGAGCTCAGTTGGCAACGGCACAGTTGAGAGCCTCTGGATAAGAATCAAGGGGCAAATAAATAATGTGGATGTCAATGTGGGAATCTTCTTTAGACCTCCTAGCCAGGACAATAATGCTAACTAATTCTTTGGGAAACTAAGGGACAATTACAAGTCAACTACAAGTCAACTGCTTTTGTCCTAGCATGGGGAGTTCAACTTGCCAGAAATTAACTGGGAGCATCACACAGCTGGTACAACCCAGGCTGGAGGATTCCTAAAAAACCTGGATGGCAACTGTATAGAACAGCTCGTCTCAGAAAGAGGCCCTCCTGGATCTGCTGCCTGTCAGCAGAGAGGAACTCATGAGCAAAGTGCAGATGAGCAGTCATCTTGGCCACAGTGATCACAGAGCGATTGAGCTGTTGTCAGGAGGGAAAGTGCCAAAAAAGCCTCATCTCTGGACATGAGGAGAACAAACTTCAGGCTGCTCAGGACACTAGTGAGTAAAGTCCCCTGGGAAAATGCTTTTGCTGGCGCCCGGGTCCATCAATACTGGTCACTTTTCAAACACCACCACCTAAGGGCATAGGAGCGGGCAATTCTCAAATATTTCCAAATATTGGAAGTCAAGCAGATAAGGCAGGAGGCCAGCTTGCCTGAAAAGTGATCTTGTCTTGGAAATGAGGCAAAAAAAGAGTGTATACACACAGTGGAAGCAAGGTCAGGTGATATGGGAAGAACAGAGAGATGCTGTTTGCCACTCTAGAAAGAAAATTCATGTGGCCAAAGCTCAACTGGAGTTGCAGCTGACCAGAAGTGTGGGGGACAATAAAAAGAATTTTATCAAATATATTAATGGCAAAAGGCAGTGTAGAAATAACATTACAGGATGAGAATGGTCACCTCACCAAGAGGACGTAAACAAGGCAGAGGTGTTTAATGCATTCTTTGCCTCTGTCTTCAACATGGATGATGGACCAAGAGGGTCTCAGTGCCTGGAGGACCATGACTGTGAGAATGTTCAACTCCCAGTCAAACCTGAATCTGTGTAGGATCTGCTGCTCCTGCTAGATCCCTACAAGTCTATGAGGCCTGATGGCATTCATCCAAGAATCCCCAGAGTGCTGGGTGATGTAATTTCAAAACCTCTCTTGTTGATTTTTGAGCAATCTTGGGAATCCAGAGAGGTCCCAGCTAACTGGAAGCTGGTGAATGTTGTTCCAATTATCAAGAAGGGCAAGAAGGAGGACCCCGGAAACTACAGGCCTGTCAGTCTCACTTCAGTGCCTGGTAAAGTTGTGAAGATTGTTCTGGGAAGTATTGAAAGAACAACACAGTCACTGGTCACAGCCAGCATGGCTTCATGAGGGGAAAGTACTGCTTGTTAAACCTGATTTCCTTTCATAATAAGGTAACCCACCTAGCTGATCAAGGGAAGCCAGCTGATGTAATCTTT